>PVJD01000234.1:0-542409 GCA_004026545.1 Mormoops blainvillei
GGGGGAAAGGGGTGGTGGGAAAATGGAGATGGCTGTACTTGAACAACAATAAAAAAAGAAAAGAAAAGATACTTTCATTCAAATGTAAAAGACAAAATAAAAATTTCATATTGGGGGAAGATATAGAAATAGGCTGATAGAGGTGAAAAGACATATAGTGTTATGGAGGACAATTTAGCTGAATCTGACAAAATTGCAGATGCATTTACCCTTTGACCCAGTAATCACTATTCTAGGTATTTATATCGTGTACATTATTTTATACGCATGAAATAACATATGTACAAAGTAATTTATTACAATACTGTAATAGCAAAAGTATTCTAAAAATTCAAATGGTGGTCAACAGGGGACTATTTAAACAAATTATAATATAGTTCTACAATTCGTTATCTGAATAAAACCCTGTGGTTTGATGTCAGTTTTTCTTGAAAATGAGAAAGCTGATACAGGGTGTTCACTATGTAATACTCCAAAAGGTTCTGAGGCAACATTCAATAATCAAATCCATTAATATTTCTGCAGAGGAGCTATGAACATTCATCTTAAATGGGAGATATACAACTCATGTTGGTAAATGTTTTGCTACTAAGTGAATTTTCCACAAACTTTGGGAAACTTTTGGTTTCAGAACTTTTTTAAGTTAGAAATTACAGATAGGAGATTGCAGACATGTCCATCCACACAACCAGCTATCATGAGCTGCACTAAGAAGCTCCAAGACATACTAATTGAAAAGAAAAGAGATAATTTGTGGGCAACGGGTCAGAAAAAAAAGAGCAAGAGAATATATGCCTTTGCTTATATAAGCCAAAGATGGTTCTGAAAAGACTATATTCATTTCTGGAGGAAGAAACGAGGAGGACTCTAGGATCTCTTGGGAGGGAGACATGTCACTGTACATGCTTGCATATATGTTTTATGTAAGTTACCACATATTCAGAGTAAACTTAAAAAAGCACATTTTCACTTTAACTGCTAAATAAAACATGTGTGTGGATTGCCAATGGATGCTCAGGCTTTATCCTTGTAAATTTCTCATGGCACAATGTTTTAAGTACCAACTCTGGGCAAGACACTAAGCATGGTGCATTACCCAGATTACAACTGGTCACCTGAGGTAGGTGTTAATATCCCCATTTTGAGATGAGGAAACCAAGGTTTAGATAGAACCACACAACTGTAAGTGGTGAAGCTGCCTAAGCCTGTGTTCTATGGCACAAAAGAAAGTTGGAAAGTGAGAAGTAGGTGGTTACTTATAGAGAATATGTGTGGAAGTTTTGAGCAGATGATGATTCTTTATCTGAACACAATTCTTGGGACATTTGAGATTCTTCTCTGCTCTGACTCCTCCAGGAATGCCTCATTATACAGCATTGGGAGCCCACAGAGCAAAGGGTCTGTGTCCTGGGTGAGAGTGGAAAAAGAGAACTGATTCATCACAAAGAGCTGAAAACATAAGGGCTCCGTATCTGTCCACAGTGGACAAGCAGTCTGGTTGGACAATGCACTGTCCTCTCCTCCAGACTGTTCATGAGCACTGGCTGGGGAAGAAGGGGCAGAAAAGTGCTATGAACTGAAAGTTTATATCCCCTCAAAAATTATATGTTTAAAGTCTAACCCCAGTGTAATGGTATGGGGAGATGAGCTTCTTTGGGAGGTAATTAGGTTTAGATGAGATCATGAGGATGGACTCCTCTACGTAAGTTAATACCTCTCTAAGAGACACAAAAGATGATGTTTCCTCTCTTTGTTTTTCTCCTTGTGAGGATACATCAAGAGAGCCATCTACAAACCAGGAAGAGGGTCTCAGCAGGCAACATATCTCTTGGTAACTCCAAGCTTTCAGAACTATAAGTAATAAATGTTTATTGCTTAAGTCACCCAGTATAGAGTAATTTCCATGGCAGCCAAAACTAATCCTCACTCTGGAAAACCTCATATCTGGTCTCAAGTACTATGTAATTGAAACTACAATTTTATATCCATCAAAACTAACAAATACCAATTGGATTTGAATTTTTCAGTCATTATTGCACTTGCTTCATGATCAAGAGAAGCAACCTAGGACAACACACACACTTTTCTCAGGATCAAGTACATGGTGAGTGTCTGGACCTATTGATATTGGAAAGACTGATAGATTCAGAGTTGGTTCCAAAACATACAGGGCCTCTCCCTTCCAAGAATCCCAACAGGCCATACATCTCCTAGTCTATGTTCCCACTCACCAGGAACAGAAGTCAGATGGGTGTCTTTGAAATAATCTGACCTTTGGCCAATTACTCCGGAAAAAAAAATTAAGGAAGAAGTAGTGAGTTCTAACAACTAACATGGACTTTGAAACTGGACTTCTAGGATGATCAACAACAATCTCTGTTTGTTCAGGGACTGCCCCAGTTTTAACACTGAAAGTTTCACCTCCTGGGAAACCCATCAGTACTGGTCAAGTCAGGATGACTAGTCACCCTGTCTAGGTTTTAATCCAAACTTGACAACTTCTTTGCTATGTGACATTGATCAAATTACTTAACTACTCTGTATCTTACATATGGCTTCTCCATTTGTAAGCTGGCAAGAATAATATAGTATGTGTCCCACAAGGTCGAGAAGATGAAATGAACATTTGTCAAGTGCATAGAAAAGTACTTAGTAAGAGCTCTATGTTTTTGTTAAAATAAATTATGTCAGAGTCTGTTGAGCCTAATATCATCGTTTACAAACAGTGTGTGCAGCAGGCATTGAACACTCTCAAATTGCATGACAGGATTGGTGGAGATGAAACCACAAAGAGATAAATAACTTTCACCAAGACAGACATTTCATAACTGTATATGCTACAGAACCAAGGCAAGAGCCATCATTCCATATGCCCCAGCTCAGCCCACCCTTCTGATCCTTGACTCGTGCCCTCACTGATTGGTGCATAGTAGGCTCACTATAAATATTTATGAAATAAATGCATAACTTTTTCTCACATTGGCCTATCCAGGATTACTGTAAGGTTTGTAGTTTTGCTTTTTCTTGTATATTTGCAAAGGATTATAGCTAATGCTGAGATTGTGGGCATACTACTTACCTATGATGAGATTTCCTGACACCGTAAAATGAAGCTACTACAGAGAAAAAGAAAGGTCATCTTCTTTGGAAGATATTTATGGTCCTGAATCTGTGAGTACCCTGAACGAAGAAGTGTGTGCATTAGTCATAAACTAGACAGTACTTTGGACACCTGAAGACTTGAGGACCTGCGGCACAGTTTTGCATGCTGCTTTTACAGAGACACTTGCATGCCCATTCACATGCTTACACTCAGTCGCTTCCCTATCCACCTGCACAAACCTGCCTTCATTCTGAGAACAATTAGGACGCATAGGCCGGCCTGCCTGCTGAGTTCCAGCCCAGTCAAATCCTGAATCAATGGTGGTGCCAGTAGCTGAACTACAGACTTCAATATGTGCAGGCAAGCCCTGTAAAAGTCTCTACTCCTGCATTGCTTAACCAGCAGCAAATACTCTTTTGGCTAAAGGTATTTAAATAAAATCACTTTTTCCATATTACTTTGAAAAGTTAATTCATCAAAATGAAAATGTTTAATAATATTATTTGGGGGGTTTAAAAAAAGGAAATCACCATTGTGAAGATGTTTCTTTTTTACTCACGTACGGGAAAAAATCACAGTGACACTTAACCCTTTCCTCAAATGATGCAAGTGACTTTGATTTTAGATGAACAGTGCTTTGGAAATCAAACAGCCCTAGAGTCTGTGCTGAAATGGAGAAAGGAAGACTTGTCCCCCTGCAGACCTGTACTGGTGTAAGGTGAAAGGTTGAGTTTGGTTTGAGTGATAATTGTAATAAAATAGAGCAGGCCTCCTGCCCAACCAGCATTGCAAGGTCACTGATGTGCCATGAACAAAGTATGTGCTAATACCACTACTGAGGCTGGTGGATTCTGAAACTGTCACAGCTCATTTCCTCTGGAGAAAGAAACACATTCCCTTGAACAGGGAGATACAAAAAAGCTTTAGGGGCCCTTTCAGGCTGTGCTGGGGGATTGAGCCTTTAGCCTCCCTTTCATTCAACAGAAAGCACCCCTCTCTAATAGTTTTCATCCTGAGCCACAAAATCAGACTGTTCTAAAATACAGTCCCAAGCAGGCCTGCTCCTAACTTGGGTTCTAGCAGACTTAGGACAAAGAATATAAAGGGAGACCTACTTAGTGTAGGTCTAGATATTTAAAAGTTATGCAGCTGGTTAACAAACTGTTAAATGTGTCTATAATTTTGCCTTGATAAATACACCTAGAAAGCCAAGTACACATGTAGAATTCACAGACTCCTCACAGTTCTGCTCCAAACACAGGGTCAGCTTAGGGAAAGCTGGAACCTGCTTCCCAACTCCCAGACCCTGTGAGCCATTCTACTGCCCTTCCCTCCCATGGTTCTGTCCAAAATCACAGGCAATTGACATCCAAGATGTGCCCTCACTGTCCACACAACCTTCATCAGCCATTCTTCAATGCCAGACACCCGATTGCCCACAGGCACTGGAAGGGGATTTGGACTGTTTGGGCAGCTATCTAAGGCCCTGGGTCCCAGCTATCTGGGGGCAATCTAGAAGAGGGATTGTAGGCTTTGAGTGGTCACATAGACCCTGTACCATGGAGACGGATGTAGGAAGAGGAGAGCCCAGAGTAGCCCTCTCAAGAGCAGGGCCCAGGCAAGCCTCATACCCAGGTCATTAGCACTGAAGAACAGATAGAGGGCAAATCACCAGATGACACCTGATCGGCACTGCTGAGTTCTTGACACAGGGGCACCTTTTGTTTCCATGAATTGGGAGGACGTGGGGAGAAAATGGGTAGGAAGTACCAAAAGATCTGAGTGATGCGTTGCTCAAGGGGTGAAAGAGGGCAATAATTTTACTCTAACAATATGAATCAGGGTCAGCTATCTGGGACTTGGCATGGGCTGTAAATGGTGAATCAAATTTTTATCTCATGAGATATCCCCTGTCTTCCACATATGCAATGCCAAAGAAAGGTCAGACATTAAAGTAACCACAAGGAGCCTAAAAATATGTTCTTCATAGCTGTAGAACTTTGAAGAGCTTTTCTTTTTAAATGATGGGGGAGGGGTGGACTCTTAATCAAGCAGACTTTCGAAGTCCTAATGGTTTTCAGGTTTTCTCAAGACCTTACTATAAAACCAGAAGACACAGATGATTTTTTTTTTAATTTAAGCACATATGGGAGAAAAATTGTAGAAAATGCCTGAGGTTTGGTGAAAAGAAAGAAATCAAGAACAGAGTAGCAAAAGAGAAGTCTGTTGATGAGAGCAAATGAGGCACTGAAAAAATGACGTGGAGTGGTGATCTCATGTGCGGTACATTGAGACTATGTGCTGTGATGCAAACTGTATTTAGTTAGAATTTTCATTCCAAGAAATTCAAACTCTCACTCTACCTGCATTAAATTCTTTCCATATTATACAAGGCAACTTGTATTTCTTCACACCCCTTCCCTTTTTGGGAGAATCACACACAACCTGTCCTCTTTCTTCTTGTCGCTGTGCCTCTAATCTTGTCCCCACATCCAAAGCACAAGAAGACAATGATACACAGAGGAAATTTGAAAAGCAGCATGAAAATAAATATGGGTTGGAAGGATTTACTCAAAGGTTTTAAACCTGTATAACCTGTCCATGCAACCACATTGTTGTTGTTGTTTTTAATCTTTCTATATGACAACCCTGGTTTAGAGGGTTATCAAAAGACATTTTAAAAATATTTTTATTGTTGTTCGAATACAGTTTTGTCCATTTCCCTCCACCACTCCGCACTCCCCTCACCCTTGCCCCCCTTGTCTTTGTCTATGGGTCCCCCATATATATTCCTTGACCACCCTTCCCCTGTTTCCACCTGCCTTCCCCTCCCTCCCCCCTCTGTTCACTGTAACTTTGTTCTTCACTTCAATGTCTCTGGCTGTTAAAAGGAAATATGATAGTGGTGGATATGAAAGAAGCATTCAAAGAGCATAAACAAAGGCTTAGGCTACCCCAAGGGAAACATAAATTCTCTGATGTGATAAAAAATATCAGCTCAGTTTGAAGGGAATTACTACATTGGGAAGATCAATTAATCTGTTGACAGTTTCTCAATGAAAGTCATGGCAGCATGCTAGTTTGCTTCATTTGAAACTAGTTCACCCAAGAGGCTGGAAAAGCAATCTCATTGAGTGTACAAGAAGTGAGGGATGGGTTGTATTCACAAACTGAGCTCATTTTTTATCTATATGGTTTTTCTATCCTATTTCTCTTCTCCATTCTCTTGCCAAGCCCTCCTTCCTTTGGTCCACAAAATTCTCCTCTATGGAAAATTTTTTCTAGGCTAAGGGAAAGGAGATGCTGACTGATACCTTGGGATTATGAGTGGGGTCTACAAGTGGTCTGCATCACCCAGGCCTTTAAAAACCAACAAGAGGAATATTTATCACAGGTTATCCTCCCCTGAAGACCTCACTTCTCTGTGTTTCCACTACTTTGTACCTGAGACTAAACTTGTAAGATGTCAACTCTTAAATTCAGAAGTTCAGACCCCAGCTCAGGCTGAGATGATCTGGTGAAGCTAAGATATTTTTTTCAGCTGTGCTAAGGAGACTGAGCAACAGTTTCTCACACATTTACAGCAGAAGTATGGCAATTTCCCTAATGTTTTTTCAAGGGCTTTTTATTTTTATCCAAATAGCTTCTAGAATTGCCAAGCAAAAGGAGAGGTGTTGCTTTTGTCCAAACTGTAAGTGAGCAATATAGTCTTATGTGAATCCAATTGACAGAAAATTTTGCTGGAAGGTCCAAATAGCAAACCACTTTTTCCAGATGTCAGGAAGGCTGGAGTCTGCATGAAGAAAAATGCAGCATCCTGGACTTTTCATTTGGTTCATCTTTGGAGGGACAGAGATGAAAGGCTCTGTAAAGAAAATGTTTGTTTCAACTCATGCTGCTTTGAGGGCACCCAAACAGCCCATTATTTCACATTTTAGAAGCACACTCTTGTGTGAGAGCAGAAACTATCCTGGGAAAAACAGAACTTGGACCCTGGGTTTTATTTACTGAAATAAGGTTGTAGAAATAGGTAGAGACAGAGCAAATGGTTTTGAAATATGTTCCTTGTTATAAACTTGTTGCCAGTGCTTATATTAAAAAAAAAAAAAAAACTTCAAGAAGTCCCAGGATGGCAATATAGTCTGAATGCTATCTGCTGATGGGCTGGCTATGCATGCTGGAGACTGGGACTGCCCAGAGGAGGTGCTTGGTGACTAAAAGTAGAACCGATTCCTGCAACTAAGAACTATTCACACTATGGGGAAACAAAACTGTATCAGGCTCTGCTGATGTTTACTCATGAAGCACCTAGCTTATTTTCCTACACTTAGGTAACACCTAATATAAATAATAAAATCCAAATAATTAAATGGATTTTTAATCATAAAATATTAACAACAGAAAAGCTACAACCCGATACCAGATGTATTCTGTGGAGCAAAATAAGGGCTCAGCTTGCCTTCTCACTCTCCTTTACCTGCATTCCTTACTCACTTGGGCCTTAGTTTATCTTCTCTGTTTGTTGAGGCATGCCCCATCTATTCTCACTTCGCTGAGTGCTTTTATCACAAACGCGTGCTGTACTTTATCAAATGCTTTTTCTGCATCTATTTATATGAGCATGTCATTTATATCTTTCATTCATTTTTTTTTCTTTTTGGTTTTTTACAGTTATCAATTTGTGAATATTGTACCATTCTTGCATCACTGGGATGAATCCCACATGATCAAGGTGTGAGACCTTTTTAATGTACTGCTGGGTCCAGGTTACCAATGTTTTGTTGAGATTTTAGCATGTATGTTCACCAGAGATATTGGCTTGTATTTTTCTTTCTTTGTTGTTTCTTTATCTGGTTTTGGAATTAGGATAATACCAGTTTTGTAAAAGGAGTTTGACCATTTTTCACTCTTATTCATTTTTTTGGAATAGTTTGAGAAATATAGGAGTTAGTTCTCCCCTTAATGTTTGGTAATATTTTCTGAGAATATCTTCAAACAATCTGGTTGAGGGCTTTCGTATGCTGGGAGGTTTTTGGTTACTGCTTCAATGTCACTAGTCGTTATTGGTCTATTCAGGCTTTCTACTTCTTCTTGATTCAGTTTTGGAAGCCTGTATGTTTCTAGAATTTTGTCCATTTTGCCCATGTTGTCCAATTTCTTGGCATATAGTTGTTCATAATAGTTTCTAACAATCCTTTGTATTTCTGTGGTTCAGCTGTAATTTACCTTTTTTATTTCTGATTTTATTTACTTTGGCCCTCTCTCTTTTTTTCTTGAGGAGTCTGGTTAAACATTTGTCAATTTTGTTTATCTTTGAGAGAGCCAACTCTTGGATTTAGTGATCTTTTGAATTGGTCTTTTGTTTGTTTGTTTGTTTTAGTCTGTAGGTCGTATAATTCTGCACTTATCTTGATTATTTCCTTCCTTTTACTCACTCTGGGCTTTATTTGTTGTTCTTTCTCTAGTTCGTGTGGATTTAGGGTTAGGTTGCTTATTTCAGATTTTTCTATCTTCTTTAGGTAGGCCTGTATAGCTATGCACTTCTCTCTCAGGACTGCCTTCACTGTATCCCATAGTTTTGGGGCTGTTCTGTGTACATTTTCCTTTGTTTCCAAAATCCAAGATGCTTGATATTATTCCAATTTTCTTGAATTTGGTGAGGCTTGTTTTGTATCCTACCATACAGTCTATCTTTGAAAATGTTCCACATGCATTCGAAAAGAATGTATATTTTACTTCTTTGGGGTGCAGGGTTCTGTGTATATCCTTAAGTCCATTTGATCTAGAGTGTTTTCCAATGCTGCAATATCCTTGTTGATTCTTTGCTTGGAAATTCTATGCATTGTTGACAGTCAAGTGTAACAATACCCTATGATGAGTATATTGCCTTCGATATCTTTCTCAAAGTCCTCCAAGATTTTCCTTATATATTTAGATGCTCCTATGTTGGGTGCATATATGTTTACAAGGTATAATTTTTGATGGATTATTCCGTTAGGTATTATGTAGTGTCTTTCTTAGTCTCTTTATATGGCCTTTATTTTGACATCTATTTTGTCTGAAATAAGTACTGCTACCTCTGCACTTTTTTCATATCCACTTGCTTAGGACATTTTTTTCTATCACTTCACTTTCAATCTGTGTAGATGTTTTGTTCTGAGGCTGGTTTGTTGTAGACAGACTATATGCCAGTCATGTTTTCTTATCCACTGGGCTATCCTATGTCTTTTGTTTGGGGCATTTAGTCTATTACATTTAAGTTTATTTATAGGTATGCATTCATTGCCATTTTCCCTCTTTGTACATGTGTTCCTTTTTCTCTCTCTCTCTCTCTTTCTCTCTCCCTCTCTCTCTTTCTTCATCTTCTTACTGCAGTCTCTTTAGAATCTCTTACATTGCTGATCTAGTGGAGATGTATTCTTTTAGCTTTTTTTTTTTTTTTTTTGGTCTGAGATACACCTTTCTTCACTTCCCATTTTAAATGAGAGCCTTGATGGGTAGATTAGTCTTGGTTGCAGGCCTTTGCATTTCATTACTTGGAATATTCTTGCCATTCCCTTCTGGCTTGTAGTGTTTCTGTTAGGAAGTCAGCTGCTAGCCTTATTAGAACTCCCTTGCATATTAGTGTCTGTTTCTCCCTTACTGCCTTTATGACTCTCTCTTTGTTTTTTATATTTGCCATTTTAATTATGATATGTCTTGGAGTGGGCATCTTTAGGTTCCTCTTGATTGGAACCCTCTGTGCTTCCTGGACTTGGTATGACTTTTTCTCTCCTCAAGTTAGGGAAGTTTTTCATTATTGCTTTTTCAAACAAGTTTTTTATCTCTTTCTCCTCCTCTTCTCTCTCTCAAGCCCTATTATATAGATATTATTATGTTTCATGTTGCCCTGCAGTTCCCTTAGCACCTCTTCATTCTTTTTAAGTCTTTTTTCCTTTTCTCACTTTGGGAATTTTTTTCTACCTTGCCCACCAGCTTGCTGATTTGATCCTCCGTTTCATCTTGGCTGCTTTTAATTCCTTCTAATGTATTCTGTATTTCAGCTATTATATTCTTCATTTCCTCTTGGCTCTTATTGATGGTTTCTATGTCCTTTTTCAAGTTGGTGTAGTTCCCAATATGTTCCTACTATATTCCATAGAGTTCCTTGAGGTTCTCACTGAGCTCCTTGAGCATCCTTATAACAATTGCTTTGACCTCAATATCTGTAGTTTGTTTGCCTCAATTTAATTTATCATTATTTCTGGAGATTCTTGCTTTACTTTTGTTTGGGGGTTGTTTCTTTGTCTCTGCATTTTATGTGACTCTTCTTGTTTGTTTCTGCTTCTTTGATGGATCTGCTTTGACTTCCTCTCTTTGTGGTGGTACCTTATGTGGTAGGAGACCTGTGGGATTAAGTGGTGCAATTTCCTTGATCTCCTGAGGTAGGTGCTCTTGGGATGCCCTTTATTCCATTTATGTGGGCTCTCTTGGATTTTGGTTGTTGTTGGGTCATTCTTTGGTGGATTTTTTCCCTCCAGCTGTCTGATTGAGTGTCACTCTGCTCAACACATCTTGTATGTTATTGTACGGGTGTTGGCAGAACAGACCAAACAACCCAAGAAACAAATCCCCACCTGCAAAAATAATCCCCACCCACAGCCACACTATATACAGCAAATGAGCACATATTAATAAAGTTGTAAAGAGATTGAGACTATTATAATAATGGAAAAATGAATGTGAAATGACTTACTGAAAGAAAAATTATTTTGAGTGGTTGTAGGGAGGGGACATGATAAGAGTTGTGAATAGAAACAAGACAAAGAAAGAAAAAAATTACATTCTAAATTAAAAAGAGGGGAAGAAGGCAGAATAGAGTAACAAATGGAGAGAGTAGAGTACTAGATTTAAGTAAAAATTCAAAAAAATATATAGTGAAAAATATGAAACAAAATTGGAGAAAAGATCCACCACAACAATTCAACAACAAATAAGCAAAGATTCTTTCAGTGGAATGGGACTAAGAAGTAAAAAAGAAAAAAAGAAAAGCTTATCAGTTGTCTAGAGGCATTAAAAGTGATTTTGAAAGGATAGAGAGAGAAGCAATATTGAGTGAGGAATGAAAACCAGGCAAAGACAGGGATAAATTAAAGTTTAAAATGGAAAAAAAGAAAGGACTGGAGGAAAGCAAAATGGAGTAGGAGACGGAAACAGTAAAATTTGAGATTTGATATACAAAAGTGGTTAAGACCTAGAAATAAAATTGAAAAAAAAATGCAACCACCACATCCACAGCCAACAAGCAAAGACTGATAACCTAGAGAGACAGTAACGGTATTTTAAGAATGGGAATAAAAATATGAGATGACTAATACAACATATAAGTTTTGAGAGACTGAGGGCGTGGAGAAATAGTAATAGTGTGGAATAGAAACAAGTCATAGCAAGAGTAAAAATGAAATTTGAAACATAAATAAGAAGAGGAAGGAAGAAGATAAAATGGAGGAAGAGTAGGGAGGAGCAAAATATGCGATTTGAAATAAACTAAACTATGAAAACTAGTGAAATAATGGGCACCAACTTGAAGGAAAATGAATGAATATTAAAAAGCTATGCAGAAGAGGAAGTAATGCAAATCATGAAGAAGACCACAATGGAATTCATCTCAGTAGAATCTAGTATTTACCATTGTCTTTTCTTTCTGGATCTGTCCCTGGTAATGTCAGATGGTGTCCTAGTTTGGCCCTAGGCAGCCTCTTAAATACTACCAGTCATCCACATTCTGTGGCTGTCTCCTTCAGATTTGACCAGTTCCTTCCTGTTCTGCCCTGCCAACTTTCCCTTAGCCCAGAGTCCGGGAGTGGTTCATTTAATGACCTGAGAGGACTACCAGTATCTTCTCCATCTGCCTCCAGAGGGGGACTCAGGTGCAACCCAGAGAGTGTTACCCTGTGTCACATCCAGGGGGCACTGTTCAGTCTTCCAGGAAGCTGGTTGGACTGCTCCCATGGACCCTTGCCACATCCCTTGGTCTGTCCCAGATTTTTTCCAGTAACATATGGTTTCTGGCGAGTTAGCTGTCTTTTTCCTGTGAGGGGATGATTGTATAAAAGGGGCAGCTCTTTCCTGCTTGGTGCAAATAGCTCTCCCTGGGTGCTGAGGTTGGTCAGGGCCCAGAACATCCCGTGTGCCTGTCTCTAATCTCACTTCTCTACTGGTTTCAGTGTATTAGGGCCTAAAGAACAGTGTGGTTTGTTGTGTCTGGTAAAGGGCCTTTTCAGAGCTTTTTCTTCTTTCCCCTGTGGAATGCACACAGCAGGGTGTTTCTGAACCTGGCCTCACTGGTGTGCAATGCCTGTAACCCCATAAGTGGGGGTTGGACCTGCCAGTCTGTGAGGGGACCAGTCTGGCTGCTGCAACTCTCATGCATTCAGCTCTTGGCCATCTGGCACCAGCCTGGCATTTTCTCACAGGAGACTTGGCCCAAACTCTCCACTCTGTACAGTCCCCTGCCCACCAGCCATGCTGGGTTGGATCCCACAGTCCCTTTAGTGTGACTCTATCCCTCTGAGTTCTTTGTTTGCAGAACTGCTGCACATACAAACACACACACACACACACACACACACACAAGCACTGGGTCCCTGCTGATTCTCAAGCCTTGCCTCTTATAAAGAGTTTCTGTGTAGGCCCCATGCTGCTGCTCTGAGCTCTGGGCACACCCGTTCTCCATGCACTCCCCCTCCCCAAAAATCACCAAGTCTCTCTTGGTTACGGCTGGCCACAGCCTGTCAGAGCCTCTGACGTTTTTAGATAAAGTTCCTCTCTGGATCTCTCTCAGATGGCATTGGGAAGAGTCCTGCGGTGATACAACACAGGGTGGTGGTGGGGTACTCTCTCCACTCCCTCCAATGATTCTCAGCCTCCAGTGGGTCTGCTCCCACTGTACTGTTTCTGCAGCCATCACCTCCTTGGCCACCACTCTCCCCCTCCCAGGGTTCACAGCTCCTGAGCCAATCTGTAGTACCCCCAAATCTGTGCAACTAGAAGTGCTGGGTTGGGCAGTGGCAGCAAAAGTTGTTCCACTAAGAGAGCCTAGGCCACCTGTTCCTAAGTATCCTGCAAGTGGGCAACCTCTTTCCCACTCATACACACTCTGCACTTTCATCCACATACACACTCACTCACACATGCTTTCATTTAGTCTCCACTGGGTTTTTGAGTTGGTTGCTCTGTGGTTTAGCTACAAGGCCAGTCCAGGTCTGGGAGCAAGTGAACAGAGTTTCCAGCTACTCTGTAGCCATCTTGACTGCCTAGAACCTTTTTTATAGGGTACTAATCCTGTTAATGAAATCTCCACCCTCAGGATTTAATCATTTCCAAATTTCCCACCTCCTAATTCCTGGGGGTTTAGGATTTTAACATGAATTTGGGAGGAATGCATTCAGACCACACCAGATGCAAAACCTCTGGAGTAATTTCAGCAGAGGAGTCACAACCTGACCTACATATTAGAAGTATCACTCCAGCTTCTCATTGAAAATAGACTGGTAGCAGGTCAGAGGTGGGGGGAAAGGTAGCAACCATGGCCCTAACCTTGCATGAAGAGCTGGGTGTTCTTCAACTCCTCAGGCTCATACAAGGAGGCAAGGAAAGTTCAGCATCTTTACCCTTTTCTAGAAACAGAACTCCTTCTTGTGGAGAACCTACTCCATGTGAGTCTATTGTTGCTGACCCTCTAAATCCCAGCCAAATGGGCAGCCATGGAGCCAGGTTTGGCCAATTAGACACCTGCCTGTGGTTGACCCCAGTTCGCAGATAAGGCTGAAACAAATGGAGGCAATTTGAGCCCTTCCTTGGCTGATTGTATTAGAGGCATGGGCTTGCTTAGCCCATAGGCAGGGAGCCTGGGGTTTCTGGTACTATTGGGTTCCTCTTCCAGATAGAGCTTTCTAAGATATGGGGAAGCAAATGAGTTCTTCCTTGATTCCTCACTGTGTTCTAGGCATGCTTCTAAGATATGCCGGTGGATCAACTCAATCCTCAAAAGCAGTGTATAAGTGTGTGATATTATTCTATTTTACAGATGAGGAAATGAGGCATATAAAAGTTTATAACATACTTCCCTAAGGTTGTAACACTAGGAATTGGGACAACCCAGATTCAAACCAATGACCTTCGGTTCTAAGAGTCCAAGTTCTTAATCCCCACTATAGACTGAGAAGAATCTCAGGATTACAGAGTTAGAATGGGCTTTAAAGATTATTTAATCCAGCAGTCCTCTACTTTATTAGACCCAATGCTCCTTTTTATAAAAAGGTTTCTTAATATTCAGTTAACATTCTAAAATGAACTCTATAGTAATATAATTTACCTGCACTCAAAAATTTTAATTAATATCATTCTCTAGTTAAATATAACATAAAATTAAAAGAAAAGTAATTTATAAGTTGAAAAGACATGCATTTTACTATATAAATTTTGAAGCATTACTTCTCTAGAAGACAAAGTCAGGTGACTATATAAGAAAAAATTGAGGTCTTGAAATGTGAAAAATAGTATAGATTACTGAGTGCCCTATTCAGCAAACAGTTTTTGAGTTATCTCTACCTTTTGCTTATTGTCTTTGAACTAAAATCTTTGAACTTTTGGAAAAAAAATGGCAGTACTGCAAATGATTCTTGTCTCTAGAAAGGTGAAATGTGTCTAGTAGAGTACAATTGATTATTTCCCTGTAGGAATTGATCAGTTTTAGAACTATTTGTATTTTTGTAAATTTATCTCAGCATTCTATTAATTCATGGGTTAATTAAGAATATTTGACAATGCCTGTTTAGTCAGGTTCTCCAGAAAAATAGAATCAATAGTATATATAGAGGTGAGAGGAGACTTATTATAGAGATTGGCTCATACAGTTATGGAGAGTGAGAAGTCCTATGATCTGTTGCCTGCAAGCTGGGGAACAAAAAAAGCTAGTGGTATAATTCAGTCTAAATCAAAAGGCCTGAGAACTGGGCCAATGGTGTAAGTCCTAGTCTATGTCCAAAAGTCCAAAATGGGCCATGCCAATGTACAAGGGCAGGAGAAATAGGATGTCACAGCTCAAGCATAGAGAAAATTTACCCTTTTTTCAATTTCTTGTTCTATTCAGGCCCGTAATGAATTGGATGATGCTTATCCACATTGGTAAGCACATGTGACACTCTTTTGTCACAGACACACACAGAAATAAAGTTTACTAGCTATCTGGGTACCTTTTAGCTCAGCCACATTTACATAAAAAATTAATTATCATACAGGCTCATTTTATAGCTGAATGAGAGTCATACTTATAAGCACTTTCAAAAGTATTCCTTCAAGCCCTGGCTGGATGGCTCAATCAGTTAGAACGTTATCCAGTACATCAAAGGTCACAAATTTGATTCTTGGTGAAGGCACATACCTAGGTTGTGGGTTCAATGACCACTGTGGGCACATACAGGAGGCAATCAATTGATGTTTCTCTCTCACATCGATGTCTCTCTCTCTCTCTCTCAATATCAATAAATATATCCTCTGGTGAGAATTTTTAAAAATTATTTTTAATACACCTATATGTAAAATTATTGCAAATATGGCAGTTAAAAAATCAGACTGGTGAAGAGTCAAACACCAGGTTCAGAGCTGCCATTGGTGATGCCACTTTCTAAATATTGAATAATTCTTAATAATGTGCTGAATAAAACAAAGCACTATTTTCCTAAATATGCACTGTAGGGCCATTTTTGGAAAGTCTTATATTTATAAAAACTATGAAGAAATGTGTGTGTGTGCATGCTTCAACATATAGTTGAGTTTAAGTTCTAAGTTTAGATAATTATATATATGAGGTCTGTGATGAAAGAGTACAGCCATTGTTTATATAATGAGAGTGGTTTGTATGACATCGATGTGACCTGGCAGCCAAGGAGAGTTGATTGGACTGTGCATACCTGAATAATGACAACTTCATCGTACTAGTCAGTGGGGATGGTAGATGCTGTTGAGTGACCATGTATACTGTGCAGCTGATGCATTCAAAATGACTGAGGGAGTAGAGCAATAAATCTGAGTCAGATTTTGTGTTAAGTTTGAACGTTCCTCTGTTGTAACTACTCAGATGATTCAGAAGGCCATAGCTATGGGCAACTTGTGACTGGCAGCTTCATCATGATGCCCACTCATGCATTGTTTTTTGTGCAGAGGTTTTTGGCAAAACATCAAATTACCCAGGTGACTCAGTCCCTTACAGCCCAGATTTGGTACCCTGTGACTTCTGGCATTTCCCAAAACTCAAGTCACCTTTGAAAGGGAAGAGATTTAAGACCATCAATGAGATGCAGGAAAATACGATGAGGCATCTGATGGCAACTGGGAGAACTGTGTGAGGTCCCAAGGTGGCTACTTTGAAGGGGACTGCAGCATCATTGCCCTACATACAATGTTTCTTGTATCTTGTATCTTCTTTAAAAAAATCTCTATTTTTTATATTACATGGCTGGATACCTTCTGGACAGACCTCATATTTGAGTTCAATTCTAGGTTTGGATAATTATAAACAGGATTTCCACCCACACATGTGTCCAAGTTATTAGGAAGTTCTGTGAGTATGAGATTATTTTTCATTGTGCAGGACTGTCCTGGGAATAGCAGGTACACTGGTAGCTACTAGTTTACCCCAATTGCCACAACAACTAAAAACTCTGGAATATAATTATCAGTATACAGATACATTTTATAGGCATAGAAAGTTTTCTGAGGCAACTGTGCACTCAGAATGCCTTTTTATGGGTTGTTAGAGTACTCAGTTTTGTCTTGAATTAGCAGAAATTTTAAGTAGAGAACTAGTAATGAGGAATAATTGCATACCTAAACCTCCAGGGAACCTTAGTTTTTCCTATCTTCTACCCTTTTCTGTTCTTTTCTTTTCTCTTCTTTTCAGGGCCTCTTAAAATTTTTATTTATATTTTATTTTTATTTTTAATTAAAAAATTTATTGTATTTTTTTCTTACCATTTAACCCCTTTATATCCCCTCCCCACTGCAATCACCACACTGTTGTTCATGACCGTGAATCCATTTTCCTTTTTGCTCCATCCCCTAACCTTCTTCCCCATAGCAGTCATCCTGCTCTCTATCTATGAGTCTGTCTCCACTTCACTTGTTAGGTCAGTTTGTTCATTAGATGCCACATATAAGTGAAATCATATGGTATTTGTCTTTCTCTGACTGGGTTACTTCACTTAGCATTATAGCCTCTAGATTCACCCATGCTGTTGCAAAAGGTAAAAGTGTCTCCTTTTTTATGTCCATGTACTATTCCATTGTGTAAATGTCCTGTAGTTGTTTTATTGCTCATCTGATGATGGACACTACTAGAGCACCTAAAAGAATATAAGAACACCACATAAAAGAATAAATTCGAGATATATTAAAGACCTAAATATTAGACCCCAAAACATAAAAAATCCTAGAAGAAAGCTTTGGCAGTAAAATCCTGGGCATTGCTCATAGCAATATTTTCTCTGATATATCTCCCCAGGCAAGGGAAACAAAAGAAAAAATAAACAAATGGGACCACATCAAACTAAAAAGGTTTTGCATAGCAAGGGAGACCATCAACAAAATAAAAAGACAACCCATGGAGTGGGAGACTATATTTGCTAATACTTCTGATAATATCTAAATTATCTAGGGTTAATATCTAAAATTTATAACTAATTTATAAAACTCAACACCAAAAGAACAAACCCAATTAAAAAAATGGGCAAAGGACCTGGATAGGCACTTCTCCAAAGAAGACATATAGATGGCCAATAGACATGAAAAGATGCTCAATGTCACTAATCATCAGAGAAATGCAAATTAAAACCACCTCATACCTTCCAGAATGGCTGTCATCAATAAATCAACAAACAATAAGTGCTGACAAGGATGTCAAGAAAAGGGAACCCTTTTGCACCGTTGGTAGGAATGTAACCACTGATGCAACCACTGTGGAAATCAGTATGGATATCTCTCAAAAAATTAAAAATGGATCTGCCTTTTGACCCTGTGATCCCACTTCTGGGGACATATCCAAAGAAACTCAAAACACTAATTTGAAAGAACATAAGTACCCCTATGCTCATTGCAGTGTTCTTTTCAATCTTATTGGCAAAGCCCTGTATTATAACAACTTCCCTGTCTTGAGTGTTCACTTCTCCAACAGCAATGAAAAACAGCTGTCCCTCTTCTAATAATTCTATAAGAGCCCTTAATTGCTTTCTGCATATCAAAACTCTAGTTAAAGTCTTCAAGGCCATCCAATAATGAATTCTCACTATAAGCCCAGCTTCTACTTTTTGCCCTATTCTAGCAACACTGGCTACTCCTCTTACACTTTGCCCCCTGCCCTCACCACAAAGTCTTGCTCCCCCCTGTTTTCAAATAACTGATTTGAGAATCATCATCTCTATGAATTCTTTTTAGATTAGCTCAGCTAATGCTATTCACTCAGTTGTCAAAACTGTGCAAATGAATCACCTGCAGAGTTTTAAAAATTCTACTAGTAGGGTCCAATATCCCAAAATTCTCCTAGGTGGAACCTAGGCATTCATACATTTTAAAACCCTTGGAGATTCTCAATGTGCAACCTAGTTTGAGAACCACTGCTCTAGTGTTATACATTGCACCTGTATCTTATTAAGTTTTAACTCTTTGTCACACCTGTTCATGGTTTTCTGGTCTGGACTTAACCTCTCCCTCTTCAGTAAAACACAAAGCCCTCAATATACCTCAACCTGAAATGTACGTAAGAAATACCAGGGACTTCCTTCAAATGCAAGTTCTGATTCAGGAGGTCCGAGGTGGGAGCATGATATTCTGCATTCCTAAAAAGATATTAAGTGTTCCAAAATATATTTTCTACATATTACTACATCTGTGTGATACTCCTAATATGTTATTTAACATAGGAATTGCTCTACAGCTAAGAATTTCAAGGCATGAAGGAGCAGAAGCCTGTCCCTTGTTCTCTAAGGATATGTGTTGAACTGTTCCTAGAGTATGTGAAACCATGGACAATTTTCCTTTTTCTGGGCCTATGTCTAAACAATATGACTAAAAAAAGAAAAATATGCGCTCCAGGTTTGAAGATGGCAGTGTAGTAGGTGGGAGTTCAATCCTCTTGCTCGTGCACTCAACTAGGACACCTAGCTGATCTTCTGAAGAACTGAGTGATCAGCCAACAAAATCCCAGTGAAGACTAATGCCAACAGTTGAGAAAAATTTTCGCTTTGATTACTTTCAGAACTTGCATTTTATTTTTATTTTATTCTTTTTTGTTATTTTTATTTTTAATGTATTTTAATTTTTTAATTTTTCTTCTCTATGATTAGTTTTCTTTTTTGTTTGTTTGTTTGTTTGTCTGTTTGATTTCCTTGTTTGACTAGTTTCCCGGTTCTCCTTTTCCTATTACATTTTAATTTCCGACACTGCACCAGTATTCCAATAACACACTAACTTGCTATTTTAATTTTTATTTTATTCAGATTAAGTATTGCTTATCTTATTATTGTTGTTCCAAACCCGATACAGCACCATACCCTGGTTTTGGCCCATTTTGCTATCATCTTGAGCTTCATTACTGTTGTGGTTAACTTTATTTTCTCCCACACAATCTCAGCTTTCTATCACTTACTCTCACTATATCTCATCATCTAACCTCACATAGGCATTCTGCTTTCTGGAGTCAGCTCACATTCTTCCCTAACACCCAATAAGAGTCTCTTTTTCACCTTCATAAAAAATGGTTACTTGGGTGAATTATCATGCTTATTGTGGTACTTCTCCAAGGATCTCCTACCTGTTCCCTACTTGTTAGTATTTTAATTTCCATAGAACACTGTCCCACTGTTTTACTCCACTTTGCCTCTGCTCTGCCCCAAATCACGTACAAGATAAGGTTGGAGTTGTGAATTCCAGTAAACCCGAAGGAAGAGAGAACCCCACCAACAAAGGAGCCACCAAAAGGAAAAGCCTAATTGCAAGAGACACCACACGAATGGAAGAAAGGGTGAACTTGTAACATCCAGACAAGGAGATCAAAGAGACCACACCACTGAGTACCACACAGAATTTCACACTGCAAAGATAGTTGGCAAAGAAGAGCATCAGTAATCACAGAAACAAACAAAAAGAGTCCCTGGAAATGGGGAGAAAAAGAAAGAACCAGCAATCAAAAGGAATATAGGACTCCCCATCAAAAGAGCTAAATGAAATGGTGACAAGCAAACTATGAGATATAGGCTTCCAAAGAATGGTAATAAGGATCTCAAGGAACTCACAGACAACTACAAGGAGCTGAATGAGAACTAAAGCAGTATGAAACAGGGAAAAGAAACCTTAAACAAGAACTAGGAAGAAATGAAGAATACAATTTCTGAAAAGAAAAAAAAAAAACACTAGAAGGAATGACATGCAGGCTGGGTGAAGCAGAGGACTGAAAAAGTGACCTGGAAGACAAGGTAGGAAGAAATACCCAGGTAGAGTAACTGCAAACAAAAAGGCTAAAAAATATGAAGATAGTTAAGGGAAATGCAAGACAACATGAAACACAGCAACATTTGATACTAGGAATACCAGAAGAAGAAGAAAGGAGCAAGGGATAAAAATCCTGTTTCAAAAAATAATGACAGGAAACTTCATGAACCTGGAGAGGGAAAATACCATACCAAAATACCAAAGTTCAGGAAGCACAGAGCCCCAATCATGATGAACCCAAACAGGCCTACTCCAAGGCACATCGTATTTAAAATTCCAAGTTTTAAAGACAAAGAGAGAATCTAAAAGCACCATGGGAGAAATAAGAAGTAACATACAAGGGTGCAAAGATAACGCTATTAGATGATTTCTCCACAGACACATTACAAGCCAGAAGAGAATGGCAAGAAATATTCCAAGTAAAGAAAAGCAAAGACTACTCTACCCAGCAAGGCTCTCAATTAAAATGGAAGGTGAAATAAGGACAAAAGACAAAAGAAGGCTGAAAGAATACACATCTACCAAACCAGCAGTGTAAGAGATGCTAAAGAGACTGCTATAAGAAGAGGAAGAAAAAGAGAGAGAGAGAGAGAGGAACACAGGTATGAAGAGGAATATACGAATAAGTACATATAAAAATAACCTTAAATGTTAATGGTTTAAATGCTCCAATCAAAAGACATAGGGAAGCTGAATGAATAAGAAAACATGACCCGCATATACGCTGCATACAGGAGACCCACCTCTGAAAAAAGGACCTACACTGATGTAGAGTGAAGGGGTGAAAGAAATATTCCAACAAAATAGAGGGGAACCAATACTTGTGTCAGACAAAATAGACTTCAAAACAAAAGCCATAAAAAGAGAATAATACTTGTTAGAAGAATCCATCAAGAAGACATAAACATTGTAAATATATATGCACCCAACATAGGAGCACCCAAACATATAAGGAAAGTCTTGGAGGACTTCAAGATATAGAGAGGAACACAGTTATGCTAAGGGATTTTAATACCCCACTGTCAAAAATGGATGGATCTTCCAAACAAAATATCAACAAGGATGTTGTGTGTTTGAACAATGTCCTCAGCCAATGGGTTTAACTGACAGAACCTTTCATTCCAAAGAAGCAAAATAGACATTCTTTTGAAATGCACATGTAACACATTCAAAGATAAGCCACATGATAGGACACAAAGCAAACCTCAACTAACTCTAGAAAATTGAAATCGTATGAAGCATTTTCTCAGACAACAAGGGCCTGAAACTAAAAACCAATCTCAAGGAAAAAACTCAAAAACACTCAAATTCATGAAGACTAAATAGCATGCTATTAAACAATGAATGGGCTAATAACGAGATCAAGCAAGAAATCAAATCTTTCAGGAAACAAATGAAAATGAACACACAAATATCCACAGTGAAGGCAGTTCTGAGAGGGAAGTTCATAGCATTACAGGCCTAATTGAAATAAATAGAAACATTTCAAATAAACAACCTAACACAACATCTACAAGAACTGTTTATTGTTAACAACAATAAACAAAGTCCAGAGCAACTAGAAGGAAGGGAATAACCAAAATCAGAGCAGAATTACATGACATAGAGACAAAGAGAATATTTCAAAGAATCAATAAATCCAGGAACTTGTTCTTTGAACAGATAAACAAAATCAACAGACCTTCAAGTAGACACCTCTAGAAAAAAATGTCAGGGGACCCAAATAAATGATATCAGAAATGAGAGAGGAGAGACCACAACCAATACCATGGAAATACAAAGGACTTTAAGAAATTACTACAAAGACCTATGTGCCAAGAAATTGAAAACCTGGGTGAAATGGACATATTTCTGGAAAAATGTAATCTTCCAAAACTGAATGAAGAAGGATCAGAAAACCTGAACAGACTAATAACAGCTGGTGAAATCGAAGCAGTAATAAAAAACCTTGGCACACAAAACCTTGGACTGGATGGTTTTTCAGGAGAAATCTACAAAATATTTAAGGAAGAGCTAACCACATTCTTCTCTGACTATTCCAAAAAACCCAAAAAGAGTAAAGACTCCCAAACTCTTTTTATGAAGCCACCGTCATCCTAATCCTAAAACCAGATAAAGACACCACAAGGAAAGAAAACTACAGGCCAATATCGCTGGTGAACATAGACACTAAAATCCTCAATAAAATATTGGCAAACCATATCCAGCAACACATTGAAAAGATCATCCACCACGATCAAGTAGGATTTACCCCAGGGATGCAAGGATGATATAATATTTGCAAATCAGTAAACATAATATATCACATAAACAATAAGAAAGACAAAAAACACAGGATCATATCAATAGATGTGGAAAAAGCATTTGATAAGGTGTGGCACCCATTTATGATAAAACGCTCAGCAAAGTGGGTGTAGAGGGGTCATACCTCAACATAATAAGGCCTATATACGAGAAGTCTACAGCCAACATCATACTCAATGGCCAAAATCTAAAATATTTCCCATTAAGATCAGAAAGTAGTCAAGGCTCTCCACTTTCACCACTTCTATTCAACAAAGTATTGGAGGTCCTAACCAAGACAAGACAAGACAAGCAAATAAAAGGAATCCAAATAGGAAAGGAGGAAGTAAAACTGTTATTGTTTGCAGATGATATGATTGTGTACATGGAAAATCCCATAGACTCCACTAAAAAACTACTCAGCCTAATAAGTGAATTTAGCAAAAACAGAGGGATACAAAGTCAATATTCAGAGATTGAAGGCATTCTTGTATGCCAACAATGAAATATCAGAATCAGAAGTCAGGAGAAAAATCCCATTCAGTATAGCAACAAGAAAATTAATATTTTTTCTAGAAATAAACCTTACCAAGGAGGTAAAAAAATCTGTACTGAGTAAACTACATAATACTGAAGAAAGAAATTGAGGAAGACACAAATAAATTGAAGCATTTCCCATGTTCATGAATTGGAAGAATTAGCATCATCAAAATGTCCATACTACCTAAAGCAATCTATAGATTCAATGCAACTCTTATTAAAATACCAATCACATATATTTCACAGATATAGAACAAACAATTCAAAAATGTATATGGAGTCATGAATGACCCCAAATTGGCATATCAATTTTGAGAATGAAGAACAAAGTCGGAAGGATTACAATACCCAATATGAAACTACAGTACAAGTGTACTGTAATCAACACAGTCTGGTACTGGCATAAGAACAGACACATAGATCAATGGAACAGAATAGAAAACCCAGAAATAAACCCATGACTCTATGGTCAATTAATATTTAACAAATGAGGCAAAAGCATAAAATGGAGTAAAAATAGCCTCTTCAACAAATGGTGTTAGGACATCTGGACAGTTACATGAAAAAAAAATGAAACTCGACCATCAATTTACACCTTACACAAAAATAAACTGAAGGTTGATAAATTTCTTAAATATAAGCCAAGAAACTATAGGGGTCCTTTGGGAGAGAATAGGCATGAAAATCTTAGATATTCCACACAGCAATATTTTAAACAATATGTCACGGGACCTAAAGGAAAGAATACACAAAGGGGACTTCATCAAATTAAAAAGCTTCTGCATGGCTAAAGAAAACATGAGCAAAATGACAAGAGAAACAACTGTATGGGGAAATTTATTTGCCAATGATACATCAGAGAAGGGTTTGATTTCCAAAATGTATAAAGAACTCTCACAACTCCACTCTAGGAAGACAAATAACCCCATTAAGAAATGGGAAAGGCCCTGAACAGACACTTCTCCAAGGAGGACATACACAGTGCACAGAGACACATGAGAGGATGCTCAGCAACACTAGCCATCAGACAGATGCAAATTAAAACCACAGTGAGATACTTCTTCACACCAGACAGAATGGCCTTCATAGCCAAATCAACAAATAACAAGTTCTGACATGGTTGTGGAGAAAAGGGAACTCTAGTACCCTGTTGGTGGGAATGCAGTCTGGAGCAGCCACTGTGGAGAACAGTATGGAATTACCTCAGAAAACTAAAAATAGAACTGCCTTTTGACCCAGAAATTCCACTGCTGGGATTTAACATTAACAATCCGGAAACACCAATTCAAAAGAACCTATGTGCCCTTATGTTCATAGCAGCACAATTTACAATAGCCAAGTATTGAAAGCAACCTAGTTGCCCATCAGTAAATGAGTGGATCAAAAAACTGTGATACATTTACACAATGGAGTACTCAGCAGCAGAAAGAAAGGAGCTCCTGCCATTCGCAACAGCATGGATGGATCTCGAGAGCATTATCCTAAGTGAAATAAGCCCGGTGTTGAAGGACAAATACTGTATGATTTCACGTAAGTGGAGACTAATCAACAGAACAAACAAGTAAAATGAAACCGGAGTTTGAAGAACAAACTGACAATGGACAGAGGAGAGGGGGAGGAAGACGGGGGAAACAGGAGATGAGTGGTCAAGGAACATATATGGGAAAAATCATGGACAAAATCAAGGAGTCGAGGGCAGGCAGAGGAGGAAGTGGTTGTGGAAAATGGACAAAACTGTACTTGAACAAGAATAAAAATTTTAAAAGGGAAAAAAATAGATAATTTAGTATCACCCTGTTAAAGGTTTAATATGTTACAATTTTAAGAATCACCTCACTTTCTATAAAAGTTTGTTAACCTAGTAATGGAGGAAGTTAAAAAGAAAATCAAGTGTTTCAAAGTACCTGATTAGTTGGAGGAACTCTATTTAGAACCTAGCATAGATTAAGTACCTCACGTTGCTATTAAATTGTGTTGTACAAACTGTACTTGAACAACATTAAACTTTTTTTAAAAACTTGTACAATAAAAATTAAATTTACAAAATTCAAAAAAAAATGTTAATAGACACTTTACAGCCACTAGGATTGCTATAATCAAAGATAATGGAAAATTTCATGTGTCAGTGAGGATGCCAAGAAACTGGAAACCTTGTGCAATGCTGGTATGAATAGAAAATGGCACAGCTGCTTTGGAAAACTCGCCTCAAATGATTCAATGTAGAGTTACCATAGGACCCAGAAATTCCACTCATAGGCATAAACCCAAAAGAATACTTGTTTTCAAACAAATCTATACAAAGATGTTTATTGTTGCACTATTTATAATAGCCAAAAAGTGGAAAAACCCCAAATGTCTATCAACTGATGAATAGATTAAGAAAATGTGCTATATCCATACAGTAAAATATAATTCAACTATAAAAACAAATAAAATACTGATACATGTTACAACATGGATGAACCTAAAAAGTATGCTATGTGAAAGGAACCAGACATAGAAGACTACATATCATATGATTCTATTTACATTAAATATTGAAGTATAGGAAAATCCAGAGATAGAAAGGAGTTTAATGGTTTCCACTAAATCTTGCTTAATGAGAACAGGGTTTCTTTTTTTTTAAAAAAATATTATTTTGTATTAGTTTCAGGTGTGCACATATTGTTTTAGACAATCATATACTTTATAAAGTGATTATCCCCAATATTTCCGGTACCCACTTGGCATGATACATAGTTATTACAAGATTATTGACTGTATTTCCTATGCTGGATTTTAAATCCCCATGCCTATTTTGTGCAGGGTTTCCTTTTGGTGTGATAAAAATATTTTGGAATTAGATAGAAGTGATGGTTACACACATTCTGAAAGTAGCAGAATCCCAGCTCTACTCTCTGCTGGTTACCATATGCCACTGAATTGCACACTTGAAAATGCTTAATTTTATGTTATAAAAACTTAACCTCATTTTTTAAAGAAATTACCAAGTCATAAGTCCATATAAGATATGGTGATTTATGAATAAATATTTGAAGTAATGGAAAGAGAAGAGTTATTTGTGTACTTTGTTGGTCAATCAACACGTGTGGTATACAAGCACTACCTCTTCCTATTGATGTATAAGAACTCCCTCAATAGGTTCTTTTTTGTCAATTATGCCTTTGCCAACTAATTTTATGTATTTCACAATGAGACAAAAAACAGCCACATTATTATTACTCACATGACCATGGTTATTTAGAGCCTGTGTGTATTAAAACATTATAGACCTTGCCTTTGCATTTATTTGATGCTGATTGCATCATAACCATCTGAATATGGTTTCCAACGATTCTCACCAAGTTGTTACTGCACCTGGTTCATGGATTATGACCATGAATACAAGTTGTCCCCAAAATATGTATGCAAATGTGGACAATAATTTGTGTCCTGGACACAGATTTGCTATTCATAATTTTGTAGAATAAACAAACATAGAACAACACATCTTCCAACCATGTCTTCTCCTGCATTCTTTAGGTGGTAATCTTTGCCTTCTGGCAATGTGAGTTTTTTCAATGTTGGCTGTACCCTGGCTTTCCACACACTGACACCAATAGGGAAAATAAGAAGGGTCTGCGGTCAGAGTGGTCAGAGTTGACTCTTTCATGCAAGAAATATCATTCCCTCACCTTGGGCAGCTTAAGACTGAACTGGGAGAGTATGATGTCACTATATCAAGTAGAAACTACAAGAGAGGACACTTATTGGTAGGGCAGCTTGTTACTGAGCAGTGATAGTCTTCAAAGCCCTTGGAGGAGGATGCCAAAAGTGTGTGCTTGAATCTAACAGCGGTACCAATTTGGAGGCAAGTGTGACCCTCTGTACTCTCTAATCTGTGAAGCAGTCTTTTCAACTTGGTGTATAGAAGGAGAGATGTGCACACCCTACCTCTGTAGACTTAACAGCTTCTTTCTCTCTCTTAAAACTGTAAATCTACCAAACAAGAGCAAGTTCTGAGTCTTTAGAAACACAATCTTGGGACTCATCCAAATTTGAGTTTCAGTTTTTAGACGAACTCAAATTGTTGCGAATAATAAAATAAATCTTAACAAAGTGAGAGATACTGATGGCTAAAGATCTGCCCTTCCCCTTTATCAATATAACATTCATGTTTGCCTATTTTCAAACTTTAAAAATAAATAGTATTTTTATTTTTAAGAAAGTGAGAGCTGTCCTAAGGACAAAATGAACTCCAAAACATTTTAAAACTATTGTTTTCATATCATTGGTAATAGATTTGCTATTGTAACTTAGAAACTGTTATGTGCAAAGGAGACATTTTTAAAAGTATAACAGAAAAGGCAGGCTAAGAAAAAAAAAAAACAACTCAGATTGGATATGGGAAAAGCTGCTTTAAAAGTGGAATGTCAAAACTGCTTGAAGGGTTACAATTCTCTGAGTGGTATAAAGCAGCACCACTTAGGACATAATAGAACAGACTGTAAAGGTAAATGTAAGCAATTGCATATATTCTCACGCTACAAATATTTTTTCCATTTTTTGTATTTCTTGTCAAAGTAGAGTATAATGAGTACAGAGTGAGAGAGAGAATATGAAGGCCCTGATGGCACAGCTATGATTACTAGATCTTGGTACAGATGAGCTCATATTTTCAGTCACATTCAGTAAGAATCTGATCATCTACTCACCTGACCACCACAGACTCACACAACACAAGTGTTCTAAAGATCAAACTAGATAATCTGCTCAATTCACCCATTTTCCCAGATAAGTAAATTAAGGTTTAACAAGATTACACCTAAAACTCATTGAATAGGAAGCCTAAGATAAAATAGTGCCAAAGCGAGAACTAGGATGTGGGACTAGTCCCTGTAACATACCTCACTTCATTATAGTAGCAAGAAAGCATTTCATTGCTTGTGGAAGAGATTTGCATACTTCACTGCTACAAAGTGAACAGCCTCCTGTCTGAAAAACTCACATTTCAAAATCAGCCAGAAACAGAAGTGAAAAAATATTAACTTGTTTTCACAGTGCCATTTTACTGTCATCTCAGGTGTGGAAAAACACTTTACTGGAGTCTACATGAGATGAATATTACCCTCCATAGTGGCATAGTTGGAGGCTATGAAAGGCAGATGCTTCCAACAGAGCATTTTGTGCAGCCCAAAGCATTTCCTCTTGCCTGTATTGGTTCTGTGGACTTAAGAATACTTTTTAAGAAACCACAGATTTAGGCTCAGACCATACATGGAAGGTACAAGTTTGCACCTCATTTGATTTTTACAATTTGCCTTTAAAAAATCATTTAAAAAATCATGTTTTTCAATGTCCTGAAAGACAGCACAGAAAAAAATCCATTTTTCTTCACTATGTCAATTCTATGACTTTCTCCTATTAATTTTGGCATTTATTCTGGAATTTTTCTCTTAAATCAGCATTAAAAAGTAGTTTGAAAGATTCCAGCAAAACTTTTTACTGTATAGATCAATTACCCACTTTAAGAACCAATACCCTTGCTTATATTAAGTCAGGGCCATGGAAATGGCCTAAACCTTGAACTATGAAGAGTCTTTAGTCATCTTTATTCATAAGATAGACTCAATGAATAATTAACATTAATTTTTGGTATCCATGACTCTGATAATCCTCCCCAATAATATTTGCATAAATCTTGATTATAAAGAAATACAAAGGCTTGTTGACAATTAAGATAAGAGGGATCTCATTCTGATATGGTGATTCCCCTCACAAAATATAAACCTGGTATAATTGGCTTGCTGGATGCTATAAAACAGCTGTAAATAGGTCCTGACCTGGTAGCTCAGTTGGTTAGAATGTTGTACAGATACACCAAGGTTGCAGGGTGTGATCTCCAGTCAAGGCACAGACAAGAATCAACCAATGAATGCATAAAAAAAATAAGTGAAACAACAAATTGATATTTATCTCCCTACCTATCTCTCAAATTAATAAATAAAAATTTAAAAATAAAACAGTTGCAAATAGGCATTATCATATGGAAATCCAGAATTCATTTTGGAAAAATGTATTGTTAGTTTTAGCAACTTAGGTAAAGAAATTTCTAGTCTTTGAAAGACATCGAACTGATCAGACCAACATCTCTCTGAACACTTCAAACAACCTTAATTTGTAAAGAATAAGATTACAACAAAATTTAGTACAGGTGTTAAGGAATATTCATTTATTCATTCTACAGGTATTATTAAATTCCTACTGTGTGTTAGACATAATGATAGAAGCTAGAACTACGTAGGTGAAGACAATGGACATGGTCCCTGTCTTCACAGCCTCAATAGAGATATTAAATAATTACACAAGTGACTATAGAATTAGGATTGTGATTAATATTGCAAAGAAAAGTTCAGAGAGCTATGAAATTATAAGACTAGAGACTAACATTTTAGATAGGTCATGGAAGGCCTCCTGGCAGGAAGGATGGTTATTTACACTGAACCCTTAAGATATGATAAGAAGTTCATTGTTAATCCTTTAAATACCTGGGTTTTATATTTATTTTAAATATCTACAGATTTATAATATTTTAATGCTATTTTCACTTGTCTCCGCTAAATATGCACATAATAAAAAGGCTTATGTTGGCAGATAGCTTAAAAAGAGAGCACTTATTTAGGGCTACATTATCATTATTTTAAATTATCCAGACCCTAATTCAACTTCCTAAATCTAAAATAGGCCAGCCTTATTTATTGCTCATTAGCATTAAGGAAACAAAATTGAACTCAGAGCTCCCATTTCACTATTGACTCCCACATGCTCATTAATCACAGTCACTGAACTGTTCCACAGGTGCCCAACCTGTGGCCTGCAGGCAACTTGCAGCTCAGGATGGCTACAAATGTGACACAACACGAAATAGTAAATTTACTTAAAATATTATAAGACTTTTTTTGTGATTTTGTGTCACAGTGTATTTAATGTGTGGCCCAAGACAACTCTTATTCTTCCAATGTGGCCCAGAGATGCCAAAAGTTTGGGCACCCCTGGTAGGCACCTTTGCAGGCTGCCCAGAGTAATATGTCCTTATGTCTACCAGTAATTTTTCAGCTCCATAGTAATTGCAGTGTTCTATGGGGCACAGTGTAAGAAATAATTTACTCATGTGTGTTATTTTATCTGGGTAGAGATCAACAAGGAATAAAAAAGAGACTATTTTAAAAGTCAATGTTATGCAGGTCTCATGCTCTAGCAATGGCTTTTTTGGGGGGGATATTTTTGAGCAGAAATGGATTTCCATGTGCCCATAATAGAGAGTCTTACCCTCTATGTCTCTTGTTCATTACTTCTTTAAAAACAGAATGTTACTTTATTATCCCACCAATCCTCTTGAATAAAATGCCTTGTTCAATCAGACAAAGGAAAACCAATTTTATATAATGAAAGAATATTTTAACATACCAATGACATTTTTCTGAATTAGTTTTAGGATCTCCTGTGAATTTTCATATATGTATAAACTAATGAACAATAAACAAATATTATTAATTAGTCCCTGATGTGCACACCATAGCTTTAAGTTTGAGTAATTCAAAGCAGATCTTTCCCAACTTCCTCCATGTAATGGGTTATTTGAGCTCTTTGGGATCAATCTTCCAGTCCATGTCTCCAGCATAAACACAGCAACATTCAGAATCATATACTAACTTCCACTCTTGCTCTTTCTCAAACCCATGGTTACCAGTCATGCCTTCTGAGATCCAAGTCTGAGCCAGAGAAGGGACCGCCCCCCCCCCCCGAAAAGCCTGTATACCAGTCCTTGAGGTGATATTAGGAAATGGCTCTGCTAACAGGCCTGTCACAAGGGCCTCCAAGAATGGAAAAGAGAGTTTCCTCCATCTGTGCCCAGTATTGTGGGTCTCTATCACCCTTTCAGTTGTGAAATTCTGAAGCAACCCTCTTACAATTTGGCTGCATTTAGTTTATTTTACCAGGCATTTCAGAAACATTTTCTGCCTTTGTCCTCAGCCTGTAGAAGAGAGTCTAACCAGAAATAATAGCAGGACTTTTTTGTCCTCGGTTGACTTCCAGTGAAACTAGGACAGTTAGAAACTAGGAAGGCAAGGTCTCTCAATAGCACACCAGTGGTCAAAGCTAGCTTTCAGTGGTGCCTCTCCAAATAGGCAAAGTCAGTGTCAAACCACCAGCCCAGGCAGCTTTTCCAAGATTCTGTGAGTGTTTATTCAGACACTAAGTGTTCTTCCCAAACAGGATTCCACCCAATGATGAGCTAAAGCAAATCAAACATTTTGCACACAGTTGGGGCTGCCATGCCACCCAATCCAGACTCTGATGCTGGAAAAGCCTCACTGCAGCTGGTGCTAAGCATGGCAATGATCTCTGGAGCAGGGAGAAAGGAGATGTTTGCACAGGGCACCGTTTCCTCCTCCCAAACCAGGAACAACAGTGAAGGAGAGACACTCTGTATTGTAGAAAGTGAATCGGTTCAAACTCCACCAACAAAGGTGTGGGTCCCAGCTCAGTCTCTTTTCACCTGTATGACCTTGGGTAAATTCATTATTGGAACGGGGATTCAGTTTACCTATCTGTAAAATGAACACAATGATAATACTACATTGCAAGGTTGTTGTAAAGTTCATAGAAAGATAGAACCTGGTACAGAGTCAGACATAGAAGGGGTCAAGTAACTGATAGCTACTAGAAAAAGCCTTCCCCGAAAGAGTAACCAGGCTCTGTTCATGCTATAGATGAGAAGATGATGTAGTGAGGGATCCCCTTTGCCCCAAGTCAGCTCTTTAGACTTCAGTGAGCTATGCATACAGCAGATGCATTTTGTGGTGGAAAGACCAGCCTAGGAGATAAGAGGCTTGACCTATCCCTGCTTCTGACTTGATCCATGGCGTTGAATGATTCACCTCCCTTCTCTGTGTCCCACTTTGTTCATTTATATTGTGGGATTGTTTTGAGTTATTACTTTTCAAGGCTTTGGGTTTGAATCATTCCCTTGTCACATACTAATTACATAACTTTTGCAAATAACATCCCTGAGAGTCTCTTTCTTATCAAAATTCTGTGGTCAAGAGTCTGCAGCACAGGCACACATGGCTACCCAGAAACTTAATTATTAACTCTCAAAAAGGCAGTGCACAAGACTTTATTAAAGATTTAGTCCAAAATCCAACAGCAATAAGGTTATCTGTGTCATACATTTAGACTGTAGTTAGGGTCTACACTATATAAGTGTAGGGAATTTATAAAGTTCAATAGTGCCAGATGCTCAAACTTGAGCGAAGTTTTCATTGTAGTTTCTAACCACTATTTACCAATAAGACAAGCAGACTTCTAGGAAATATTTTCAACTCCAAGCATGGAAACACATGAGTTTTCCTATTAACAGAATCAATCAGAACTTTCCCTTCCCCAAACATCCCAGTTATCTAGATCCTCAGTTGAACATGCAGCATGACTACCTAACTTCTATACTCCAAGAATCTTTTCTGACTTCCCAAATATGTAGCACAGCCTAATAACACATTCTATAATTTCCACATTCACATATCTCATGAAATACACCAACAAGGCCTATTTATGGAGCCAATGGGTTAATGAAGAAATCTCTTCCAGAGAATAAGCATCCCTACTACTGGAATTGCTACTCCAATCTTGGTTTAAAAGAGTATGAGAAATATTGGATGACATTAACTTTCCTACAGTACTGTGGCTTCTTCCTACTTTATGCCACAGAATTCAGCTAAAAACAATACATGATATCATCTCAATAATCTGAAAATAATGCTAAGACAGACATCCTTTATAGCTAGGGGGTCACCTATTCAGCTGCTCCCCAAAAGTGTTTATATTTCTATATAGACATAAGGAGAGATTGAGAATTTTCTATACAATGTTGGTATAACCTTTCCTGTATCTCTGGGTTTGACATCTCAGCCTAAATAAGAAAAGCTAATAAAAGAATTAAGCATGTTCCTGTGTGCTGTTTATGCCTATGTCATGAAACATCTGGTCCTGGCTTCTTCTGAGACATTTTTTGGGGAGTTAGAATTTGTAGTTATTTTGATAGAGAACCACTGTCACACAACCTCTTTTCACATCTTATGCTAAAGTGTTCCACAGAACACCAGGATTAAGTATCTCTCTTTTGCAGGAAAGGAACATCATTTGTTTATTTTTTCTCAACATATTCCTTTGATGGATTTTTAAACCAATATCTGAAAATTCTCCATGGAATTTACTCAGATCACAGAAAGTGTTTAAACAACTTTACCTGTTGTTCCACTATGTATCCCTAGTGCTGAAAATCAGTAAGCATTCAATAAACATTTTCTGAATAAATAGGAATGCTTTATAATTATTTATTATAAAACAGAGAGAAAAGCACAACTGGTGTGCCATTGAGTCACAGGTGAAAAATAAATCAAAGACAGTGAGTTTATGCTTTTTTTCTTTGAATTGTAAGAAAAGAAAAGCAAGTAACAAGAAAGTGGTAATAAATTGGAATGAGGCAGATCTGCCAAGGAACAATGTGAAATGCCTCTTAATTGTTCGGGAAATATGCACACATGTGCACACATACACACATATGCCACAGAGGTCAGGCTGGTGAAAAGCCAAGTTCACAGTTGGGGTTTCCCAGTAACATGCCCTTCGTCTAATGTTTCTTTCTAACAATGTGAGACCCTCCAAACTACACAAGTCTTTCAATGTTTGTGTTATTTGTTGAAGACACAGTGAGGACAGGGGGTTATGGGAGCTATTTTTACATTGTGATAAAATTTTTATTGTGATAAATCTTACTTGGACTCAAAATTTCCATTCCCCATTTATTTCTTATATATCCTGTCAAAAACTTCTTCGATTATTTCTCCCAACACTCATGACAAATTTTTATTTCCATTGCAGAGCCCTGCAGGAAGTATAAAAGTTCAGAAACACAATCTCATAAGGTGTGTTATTTTTTACCTCCTCTTTCCCACCTCCACATCTCCATAACTTTGTGGTTTTAATATGACCTGATATAAAACTGCACAGTAAATTGTCAGGTGTTATGGAATAACCACAAAGTGCTCAGAATTTCAGCTTGATAAAAACTGAATTTTATGTCCCAAATAATGTGCATGCCATAGTCTCTTAAATTTGCAGCACTCAGAGTCAAATAGGGTTCTTTATTCGCTGTTTGGGTAATGAAACCCCACCAACAGATTCACATACCCATTTATGTGCAACACAGATTTTTAAATTTTATATATCTTTCTTATGCAATGTACAATACATACATGTTGTATATACAACATTTCAGAGAAAGTTTTAATGTTTCAAGTTATATTACACTTTGGTGGGTTTATTTTAGAAGCCAGAACATACCAGAGGCCTATGCACCATGTTCCCTTCCCTTGGAATGCTCAAAAATTGAACAAAACTGCAAGAGCAGCATTCATTCAACACATATTTATTGAGTGCTGTTCTGTGCCAGGCACTATGGTAAGTAGTAAAACCATGATGAACAAAACAAAAACCCTCCTCTCACAAAGCATATATTCCATCAGAGTTGCATATTTAATAAGTAAACATAGAATATCACATTGACATAAGTCCATCAAAGAACAGCAAAGGAAGATAAGGGATAGTGTTGAGATAAGTATGTCATGTCAGAGAAGGAGGTCAAGGAAAACCTTCATAATGAGGTGACTTTTAACCAGAGGCATGAATGAATCAAGGGATTGATCCAATAGATATATTGGGGAAGAAGATCCCAGACTAGAGATCAGCAAATGCAAAGGCCCTGGGGTGGCAACCAGACTGGGTGTTTCAGAAATGACAAGCAGAGGAGTATGTGACACACCACAGGTAGCGGTGAACTTGAGAGACCTATGTAAAGAAAGCAGGTTCTACTCAACTGCAGGTGACTGTCATCATGTAAAAAGGCAGGATTAACGTCAAATATTTTAAAACTTTCAAGAAAAAATGGGATATTGGGCTTTATTATGACATCTCCTCATGTTTTCATATTGGTTCAATTTTTAAAAATATTTGAGCCAAAACAAACACATTTGCAAGCTAATTCTAGCCTAGAGCCACCAATTTATAAACTCTGCCCTAAATAAATAGGAATTACCGGATGTGTTGAAATGCCAGATCTTTTCTTCCTGCTTTTGGCCATCAAACATTTTTTAAATGAACATTGGTGTCCAATCCAAGCTAGAGTACTGTACTCTATTTATATCACTGCTGTTAGTTTTTATCACATTTTATTACAATCATTTGTATGGGTCTTCATTTTCCTGATTTGAATATAAGTTGCCTGAAGACTCTATTGATAGAGTTCTCAGTACCCAGTGGTTATTGTGCTTTGAGAGCTATATAAATGTTTCCATACTAAAGCTACTAGGATAATTAATCAGAATGATTTTTCTGAATTATGACAATTTGACTAAAATAATTGATATTGCTTATTGAAAATAATCACAAATATGAACTTCCAGACAAGATAGAGGCATAGGTAGATACGTTTTTCTTCCTTATACAACCAAAAGAAGGATAACAACAAATTTATGAACAAAAAACAATCAGAGCTTCCATAAAATTGAACTGCAGAGAAGTCTGACAACCAAAGTGTTAAAGAAACATTCATCCAGACTGGTAGGAGGGGCAGATATGGGAAACAGAGTGGAGAGGATGCATCACAATGTGGCTTCTGGTGTACCAGGGTATCCCACACTCACGCGTGGATAAGCCAGGAGGAACAACTGGGGAATGAGACAGACCATGTAACCCAGGGTTCCAGCATGGGAAACTAAAGTCTCAAAACCTCTGGCTGTAAAAATCTGTGGGGGTTGTGTCAGCAAGAGAAACTTCTACTCTCATAGGAGAGTCCTTTGGAGGAGACCACAGGATCCTAGAACATACACAATCCCACCCACATTGGAATCAGCACCTGAAAAGTCACAATCTGCATGTGGGAAGCAATGGAAGTGACTGAAAGCAGGGCAAAAGCCAAGCAAGTGGCATTGTCTCCTCTCTGACTCCTCACCCACATAAAGAGAAGAGGAAGAGCAAGAAATTGAAAACTTATTTGAAAAAATAATGAAGGAAAAGTTCCCCAATCTGGCGCAGAACATAGACAAGCAAGTCCAAGAAGCTCAGAGAATGCCAAAGAAGTTGGATCCAAGGAGAATCACACTGAGACACATCAGAAGTAAATTACCCAAGGTTAAAGATAAGGAGAGAATCTTAAAAGTAGCAAGAGAAAAGGAGTAACCTACAAAGGATTTCCCATCAGACTCTCAGCTGATTTCACAAAAGAAACCTTACGGGCAAGAAGGGGCTGGAAAGGAGTGTTCAAAGTCATGAGAAACAAGGACCTACAACCCAGGTTACTCTATCCAGAAAAGCTAAGATTTAGAATGGAAGAGCACATACAGTGTTTCCCAGAGAAGGTGAAGTTAAAGGAATTCATCACTGCCAAACCCTTATTATATGAAATGTTAAAGGACTAATCTAAGAAAAAGAAGATCAAAACTATGACCAGTAAAATGACAACAAACTCACAACTATCAACAACTGAACCTTAAAAAAAAAATAAGCAAAAAACTAGAACATGAAGAAAATCACAGAAACGGAGATCACATGGAGAGTTATCAGGAGGTTGGGAGTGGAGGGAGAATGGGGGAAAAGATACAGGGAATAAGAGGCATAAATGGTAGGTGCAAAATAGACAGGGGGAAGTTAAGAATAGTATAGGAAATGGAGAACCCAAGGAACTGATATATACAACCCATGGACATGAACTAAGGTGGGCATGCTGGAGGGAGTGGGGGATGCAAGGCAGAGGGGCATAAAGGGGAGAAAAAATGGGACAACTGTAATAGCATAATCTATAAAATATGCTTAGAAAATAATCACAAAGAAGAGGAGAAATATTGTGAATGTTTTTAAAAGTAGCATAAAATTACATTACATTTGCAAGAATCACAATTAAAATATTAATAAGATGCACTACCATTTGAAGGAGTGTCAGAATTATAAACAAGCATTTGAGAATTCCTAGTATCACTCCATGGAAGCAAGAGTGAACATATAGGAAATAAACATGAGCTAGCCATGATGATGCACTCTTCACAGAATAGAAGTGCATCGTGTCACAACTTATCCAAATTAGACATCAGATGAGAGATATTTTTTGAGGACATGGACCCTTCCTTTATGTATTTTCTTTCTTCCCTGCAGATGGGCTGGTAAAGCTTTGTTTGCATTTACATTTAAAGTGCAGATTCATATGCAGATCTAACACAGCCACCACACTGCATTGCATTTGGCAGTTTCCAAAGTATCTTTCTCATATGTTATTTAATTTGATTCTCTCAACTCCTCTTTAAGGTCTGGAAAATATCATTATTCCCATAAATAAATGAGAAAACAAGTTCAAAGAAACCAAGTACCCAACCCAATGTTTCAAAGCTAGCACGTGCCACAGCCTATGCTAGAGCTAGAACTTCCAAGCCCAAAGCTTGTGATCTTCCTACACACAAAGAAATAGATATATATTCTAATAAAAATTTAAAATTAAGTATAAACCATTTTTTCTAGATTAAATCTCAGTTGTCTTCATATTCCAAACTCCTTCCATATTATTAAGGACTTTATAAGTTTGTGACACTCTAAATACCAATTTTCTGAGCCATATAAAATGGAATATATCCTGATATTACTCAGAGAAAGAAGAGAGTCCCATTTGATCAGGACTTGCATTGTAAAACAGGAACTATTTTCAAGACATTAATTTACTATTTTGAGTTTGACTGGGATCGGTTAAGTATAAAACTAGATAATTTTGTTTATTATGTTAAGCTAAAACTTGTGCTAATGGTTTCTCAAGCTACTGGAAATTCCAACTACAGTTAATGCTTGAACCGCACAGGTTTGAATCCACTTTTATATGGCTTTTTTCAATTGACCCTCAAAGTATAATTGATCCACCTTGTTCAAAAGGTACTGGTAGTTGGGCATCTGCATGTGCAGAGGGCTGACTTAAGTTACCTGTAGATTTTCCACTTCACAGGACTTTGAAGCCCCAAATCCCCATATTATTCAAGGGTCAACTGTATTATATATGACAATACATCTAAGTGTAGGAAATGAAATTAAACCCAAAGGAATTGAGTTATAGCATCTATTACTTAAGGAAATTTGCCCTATTACTATAACATCAAGTGAGTATGAAAAACCAAGCACATATCTTGCTTGAAAATTTTAACCCCCCCCCCCAAAAAAATCTTGCTCTAACTAAATGGTAAAATCTGGGGAAGTATACTTTTAAAGAATGGATACTGTAACCAAATTGTGATATAGAAAAAACTATTTAGCAAATATGACTGCACATTTATAAATTAGTTAAAAAGATAATAAGATTTCAAACCAATAAACCTGGAAAATTGGTAATAAACAAAAGAAGCTATAAATAATGAGTCTGGATTTTCAAGTATAGTATTGAAAAGAACATTATGTTATTTAGTCACATCAGCATAACCAGAATTAAGAGGTTAAGAACATAAATAATTTACCTCTAAAGAAAATAATTATAGAGCAAAAATGATAAGTTTTTTAGTAGCAATCCAAAACAGGGTAATTGACACCAAAAATGGTAATTTTAAAATGAGAAAAACTCAGAACTAGGTGAAGAAGACAAGTAGTTTTTAATTAAATTTTGAGTTGGAAAGTATGCTGTATCAGTGAGCCTTAGAGAAACTACATGTAGAACATTAAGAAGTTATTTCATTTCTATGAGACCTAAATTTCTGTATTGGCAACATAAGAAGGATAATATAAATCCTAATTATTTCATACATATTGTATAAGAAAAAGTGAGGTTTTAAAACTGAGTTAATAAGCAAATATAAGATTATTATTTTATTATTAACTTCTATAGCAAGAGTAGTGTTTGCTGAAATAATGTAGCATTCTTATGACATTCTAAATAAAATAAGGAAGGAAGTGGATATCTACTTTAGTGGCTATTTTTGGCTGCCATCTATAATCCATTCCTCTCTTTCCCCACTCAAGCACCATTTATACATAATCTTTGGAGAATAACCTGTCACCCCATTATCAATCAAATCATTGGAAAGTAGAAAATCAATAAATTAACAACTATAGAAGTTGGTTATCTGAAATAAACAATGTAAAATATAAAATTCTGACAAATTTCACTAAGAAAACAGAGACATAAGTCCAAAAAAGAGATAAAACATGCAGAAGAGATTCAAATATTGATCATGAAATAGAAATAATTAATAAAATATTAATAAGCACTGCAGAAAAAATATAAATAGAATAAATTTGTTCAGAAGTTCTTTAAAGATAGAAAATGAAAAGGAATGAATTAATGAAAGTAAACACCACTGTAATTATACATGAGAAGACTATTGCATAAATTGCCAGTAGGCCTAAGACACTCCAATGCAGAAGCAATGTGTGTAAGGAACAGGGTCTAGGGGATGAGTTAGTCAATTGCTACACTCAGAGCATTCATGACAATGGATTTCTTTATCCACTCATTTACCCCTAACTTGGGACAAGATATAAACATTAGACTTTTGCTTATGAGGATTAATTAAGCAATATGAATATTCAGGTCCAAAAGACAGGGAAGATCCTCAGGAGTTTAGTTATATCCTGGAAGAAGAGGTAATCTTATGCACCCAAAAGATGGGATACTGGAACATGCTGCCTGGCTGAACAATTTACATCTCCCTTAGAATAACTTAAAGTAACTACAAAACACAACACATCCATATAAAATTAATAAGGGATTCTGAAAGAATCAATAACTGTTTTGATAAAGGCACCAAACTCAACAAATAGGAAAAATAGCATTTGAGGATACACAGTTACTAGAATAAATGAATAAAAATATTTACAAAGATAATATTCTCAAATGAATGATAGAAGGTATACATATGAAGTAAGAAAAAGCTATTCTGTAAAAGAACCTGCTAGAGATTTAAAAAATAAAAATATATAATATTTGAAACAAACCCAAGAGGTTGGTTTAACAGCAAAATAAATACTGATAAAAATTTTGCATTTTAACGATTAAGCTCAGGAATTCTCTGACAACACAGTGTAAACAGAAATGTGATGGAAATTATGAAATAAAATTTAGATCATGGAGGGAAGATTTATGCTCTTATCTAATAAGAGTTGAAGGAGAACAGAACATTGGAGGAAGGGTAGAAAATTAAAATTAATTTAGAACTAATAAAAAAACAATTTCACACTACTACTAAAGTAAAACGCATCTCTGTAGTACAAAAAGTAACTCATGTTTTGATATAAACAAAGCCCAAGGGCATTTAATACAAGTACCAGAGGGACTATCCCTTAATAATAAAGGTGAACTATTCCTGGAGTTAAGCCTAATGTACACAAGCCTAAGTGGAGTTTTAAAAAGGTTTAAATAAGACCACATTGATCTTCAAGAAATTTAACTGCTTGCTAAAACAAAGCCCAACACTCTTTAGAGGAAGACAACAAAATCCATACACTCAATAAGATATCATTACAATGTTCAACCTTCTGTAAGAGTTACCAGACATGCCAAGTCACAAGAAATGTGGCAGATAATCAGGGGGGAAAATCTGTGAATTAATACCAACCCAGAAATAACAGAGATAATGGAACTAGTAGACAAAAATGCTAAAGCAACTATTAAGATTATATATTATTTATTTAAAAACATAAACTTAATGGGGAGAAAATGGAATTCATGTAAATAAACTTACTGGAATGTCTACATATTAAAAAATAAAATATTTGAAATAAAAATTTTACTGAAAAGTAAAAACATCTGATTAGCTACTGCAAAAGAAAAGGGCAATATGTTAGAAGGCATAAAAAGAGAATTTATTCAAAACCAAACACTAAGAAATATGAGGCTGAAAATAAAATTAGCAGAGTCTTAGTGACCTCTAGGATAATATCAAGCAGCCTAGTTTCTATGTAATTTTAGTCTCAGAATGAATGAAAACAATAACAATTGAAATTTTCCAAATTTAAAACTCTAAATGCACTGACTCAAGAAACACAATAAATCCAAAGCAGAATAGACACACACACTTAGAACCACATACACAATACACATAATGATATAATAATCAAATTGTTAAAAACAAGAAAGAGGACATCTTAAATTCACCTAAAGAAAAAACAAAAACTTTATGTACCAATAAACAAACATATAGACAAATTCTCAACTGAAACTATGCAAACCGGAGGACAATGGAATTATATTTTTTTAATGGGATGAGAAAAATCTATACATCCTGCAATTTTCCATGCAATAAAAAATAACCTGTAAAATGAAGGTGAAACAAAGAATTTTTTAGATGAACAAAGTTGAGAAAATTCATCAAGAGTAGAACTACACCACAAAAAGTATAAAAGGAAATTCTTCATGCATGATTCAAATAATACTGAATGACAAAAGGGTCAATAGACTATAAAGACATTGCAATCCTAAATATATCTGCACCTGATAACAGAATTTCAAATAATAACAAATTTAATAACAGAATTTCAATACATATGAAGCAAAAACTAACATAACTAAAAATAAAAATTTATAAATCCATAATTATAGCAAAAGTTTCAGAGGAGACCTCCGGAAGCTGGAAAAGAGTTTTTGATGTGGAAAGCTTGCACTTTCAAGTGACTCTATCCTGATTCTGCCATTCGCTGAGCCCCCAGTGATGTTCAGGGCATCATACCCCATCCTCTTCTTTCAACAACAGCAACAAAAGAGAAGGCTGATGAAGTAGCAAATGAGATAGAAGTTGAGAGGAGTAAAGAAGAATTTCTACCTCAAGAGAAGAGGCATAGAGGGAACCTAAGATGTTAGCTGATTTGGTGGAAGTTGAGTCCACTTGTTCTTACCCCCAACACAGATTTTTGGTTGATCTTCCAACAATTAACCCAAACAATGAAATCTTAGCTGATATTACTATTGAAGTCATGGAGTACATAAGACACTTCATAATGTTGTCAGCAGGGCAGGGCAGCAAGGATCATCCTAAACAAATCCAAGCCTGAAGGAGAGAGCCACAGGCTGTGGGTCACTTGCAGCCTTGAGTAGGTTGTCTGGAGATAGAGAGGGACTGTGTCTGACACTATCAGAGTTGGTACCAGAAAGAGAGGCCTGCAGGCAAATACTGGACTATGCTGAGATGAATTCCTCCTTGCCCTTTTTCATTGTTTGCATTTTTTTCCTTTCACATAGCTTTTTAACATTTTTTCTTTTTCTTCATTTTTGTTACTATTAGTTCAGTATCTTTTTTATTTCAACTCTCATATTTTACTCTCCTTTTTCTTACTTCATTTGTCTTCTTTCTGCCCTTTGTTATTTTCTTATGTTGCTTTTAAAATTTATTTTTCCCTTTCTTCACATCTTTTCTATTCCTTATTCTTATTGTATGTCTTCCCTCCATTCTCTCAAAATCATTTTACTTTCCTTTGGTCATCTCAAAGTCTTTTTTTCTGTCTTATAATATTATTTCTCTCTTTCCACCTCTGTTGATCTTTGCTTATTTGTCATTGATATTGCTGTGGCTGTTGTTTTTCCTCAACCTTCTTCCTATTTTTTCACACTTTTTCTTTTTTTAATTATTTCAAACCTCATATTTTATTCACATCATCCTTGCTCCATTTTGCCTTTGTCCTTCCCTTTCTTATTTACACTTTCGGTTTTATTTTTACCCCTTCTTCACCTTGTTTATAATCCCTACTTTCATTATTTCTCTCCCCCTAGCCTCTCAAAATCATTTTTATTTCCTTTAGTTATCTCATATTCTTTTTTTTTTTACCTTTCTTGTAGTATTCTTATCCATTCTCTGCCTTTATTAAATGCTGTTCATTTGTAATTGATACTGCTATTGTTGCTGGGAGGTATTATTGTATGTGGGGAATTTGTTTTCTACAGATTCCTACAACAGAAGACCAACCCACAAAGACAGCAAGCCAAAGCAGAACAATCTAATATGTAGAAACAAACAAAAAGAGTCACCTAAAATGAGAAGACAAAGAAGTAACCGCCAATTAAAAGAAAATGAGGAATGCTTGTCAATTTCCTGTCCTGCCAATGTTCGGTGGACAGCAAAACACATGGGAGGGGTCATAGCAATGCAAACCTGGGGAGAGAAGGAGAGTGCCTCTCAGAGGAGCACGCTCCTGTTTCCTGGTTCCCAGGGTTTTTATTGAGGCTGGTTACTAAGGGTGTATATAATTTCTAACAATCACATCTGTTACCAAGGTGAGGGAGGAGAGGGGTGAAAGAAGAGTCAAGTGTTGTTTTCCTTCCCAAGAGGGAGGGAATGCTCGGTTCCCCTTCAATGGTCATGTCCATGCCAAGTTCCTCACATACCAGGGAGTGTCTGGTGGTCAAATTCCCACATCTCCCCCTTTTTGGTTTTGCAGGGTAAGCATTAAGACCTCATGTTCCAGGGTATACATAACACATTGCATTGAGCAGAGACATCAAAGACTGATGATAAGAATGATGCCAGCCATGATTCTGCCCCCGTACTTGTCCGAGGTATAGTGGCCCAGTCCATGTGCTCAGATTGAGCCACCGTAGGTGTTCACTCAGCATCTGGAAGACATGATCCTCAGTGGCCTTTTGGAGGACTTGGAGCTGTTCTTATAGTTCCTTATGGAGCTAGGATATCTGGTCCTGCAGGTTGGAGGAGAAGGCTCCCTGGAGGTGGCATTTTACCTCATCCCAGGAGGGCTGGCTTGCGTTCCACCTGAGGGGAGTCATGCAGAGCCTGCTGATGCTCCATCAGTTATGCCATTTGTTGGCTTAGAGGCAGCTCTCAATGGAATGGGGCTGGCAGCCACAGCTCAGGTGCTATAGGGCTTAAACCTCCTGGCAAATCCACAGGGGTCCATGCTCTGTAGAAACACATACATACCCATGTCCCCACACCAAGAGCTCTGTGGGCCCTTGCCAGTTTCCATTGCAGCTGACACAGTGGAAGAGGACCATTGGATGCAGGCTGCCCTCACCCTGCCCCTGGGTGAAATGTAGTTCAAGGGGAACTGAGAGCATTGAATCATGATTCAAAAAATTGAAGGTGAATACTACCTTGCCTAATTTTTCTGTTGGGGTAAGATGTTCTTCCCTGCTTTCCCCTTTTTTTGTTTTAAAAGGTAAAATTTTATCATAGCATATGTGCACTCAACTATTGCCTGCCTGGTAGGGTTGTAGGGGATACCTGTCTGGTGCGCAATGCCCCAGCATTCAAGAACTGCTTGAGTGGCTCGGGTCATATACCCTAGCCTATTATCAGTCTTGATCTGTTGGGATTTGCCTAGGTAGACAAATGCCTGGAGCCAATGGGCATGGATATGCTTAGCAGTTTCTCCAGCATCAGCTGAGGCAAAGAGCACCCCTGAGTGGGTATTTATGGAAATATGGACATACCTGAGTTGTCAAAATTCAGGAACGTGAGTAATGCCTGTTTGCCAGATGGCAAGAGGCTTCAGACCTTGCCAGTTTACCCCTAAGGATTCTCCTGCTGGCATGTGGAACTGGCAATCAGGGCAAATGCAAATGATTTTTCTGGCCTCCCCTGGTGTAATTCTAAACTCCTTACCCAGGGCTCAGCTGTTCTGATGGTGGAGCTTGTGCAAAGCCTGCACTTGTTGGAAAGAGGAGAGACAGCTCAGGAGCTTGTCGGTCTCTTGGTTGACCTCTGCTATGTGCCCAGGGAGGCTGGAGTGTGAGCAAACATGGGCTATGAGAAGAGGATGCTGCCACAAATCTAATAGCTGCTGTAGCATGAGAAAGAGGGAGAGTAGCTCTTCAGTAATGTTCCCTCATACCTGAGCCTGTTTGAGATGATGCACAGTGTAAACAGTGTACCCAGAATTGCAGATTAATTTGAAAGGGTGACTGGGATGGATCTGCAGGGCTAGAACAGTTGCCCCAAGCTCCACCCTCTGAGGAGTTGAGTGTCCACGAGATATAAGAGACTTCCACCCTATCTCTTCCTTCCAAGTGATTTCTGCCTTGCCAGTTCATCCGGACCCATCTAGGAAGATGGTTAGTGCTTCTAGTAGGGGCATGGAGATGATCTTCTCCCGAAGCCCCAGATGGAGTCTCAGGATGTTTTGGAGCAATTTGTCAGTGGGTAGGGAGTAATTCACTTCTCCTACAAAGTCAGTTAAATTCACTTTGTATCTTGAGAGACTGACTTAATAAATGCTGAAAGTCTTCCTTTCCCAAGTGAAGGTGGATAACTAGGATCGTGTCCTAGCAGCTGCTGGGCTCTCACGTGTTCCTTTCAGAGCAGCGCAGTAAGAACTGTTAGGTGGAGGATTATAGTTATTTTGGAGTGATGACTGAGGAATAGCCACTCTAGAATTTGAAGTTGAGGCCCTAACTGGGCTAGGAGCCTGGTAGGGTCTCTAATGAGGGAAAACATATGAGGTAAACTACTAAACCTGGGTCTATTCTCAAAAGCTGTCATTCTTGAATAGCTCAGTTGACAACCTGAATCTCAGCTAAAGCAGCTTCAGTTAGGACCCTTTTGGAAGTTAGGTTCGGATTGCCCTCCAGAAGGTTACATAGATTGGAAAACTGATGTGTGCTAGTGCCGAGGCTGGGCCTGAGCCATTTGGGGCTGGTTATTTCTCATGCTGGTAGGAAATGGCCCTAACACCTCAGTGTCACCCTGCTGGGTCCTTTCTTTGAGGTAGCCCTCCATGAGAGACTGAAAATCTACCAGGCTTGAAGCTGGCAGCTTTGCCTTCATGGGCATTGAGAAGGGTGGTCCCAGGGAAGATCATCCAGATCCCAGATTGGTCGTGGCTGCAGGGACATGGAGGTAATGGCAAAAACTGAGGGTATGACCCTGCTTAGAGCTCCCTTATGGGGTCTTGTGGTGGCCAATGCTCTGCAGCATCCCCGCCATTTCCTTCACTCGTTTCCTGAGTGCTTACCAAAAGCACTCCTCCCTCAGTTCAGAGTGGTATAAGGGCCATCTGAACAAGGCTTCAGATGACTAGCGCTTGGACTGCCACCCCACTGCCATGTCCAGCATGCCATTTGAGCTTCTTCCTGATCTTATCCCAAACCTGCTGATCTAGCGCCCCCTGGTTGGGGAACCAGGAGCAGCAGTCTTTGACGACCTGGAGCATGTCTATCAAATGCTGTTCCTTAACCTGACACCCTGCTGTCTTCAGTAAATGACATAATAATTTTAAAAGACATCTTTTGGTGCTTTGTTGGTGAGACAACAAAGGCATACTGAAAGCAGAGCAAAGTATGCCAAGCAAAGCAAGCATTCTTTCTCTGTACTACATGCCCCCGGGATTTGGCAAATCCCTCGCTCCTTGATCAGGGGAGGCCAGCCGGCCCTTCATTACCTAAGCAGAAGTGTGGACTCTCCGGTGGATCACGTCGGGATCACCACTTGTCATTTCCTGTCCTGCAGGTATTCTGCAGAGAGCAAAACACACTGGAGGCATTGCAGCGATGCAAGCCTGGGGAGAGAAGGAGAGTGCCTCTCAGAGGAGGAAACTCCCATTCCCTGGTTCCCAGTGTTTTTATTGAGGCTCGTTACTAAGTGTGCATAGAACTGCTAACAATAACACCTGTTACCAGGATAATGGAGGAGAAGGGTGAGAGAATGGTCAAGTATTGTTTACCAGGACAACCAAGTGGGAAGGAATGCTCACTATCCCTTCAATGGTCATGTTCGTGCCAAGTTCCACATTCAGAACCCTGGTCTTGGTGTCACGGATACACATACCAGGGGGTGTCAGGTGGTCAAATTCCCGCAAATCCTTAGAAAAAGAGCTAAATGAAATTGAGGTAAGCAATTGATCAGACAGAATTCAAAGTAATGGATATTAAGAATGCTCAAGGAACTTAGTGGGAACTCAATCAGCATGAAAAAGGACATATAAACTATGAATAAGAACTTGGTGGAAATGAAGAATAGTATATTTGAAATAAATAATACACTAGAAGGAATTAAAAGCAGGATAGAGGAAGCAGAAGATAAAATTAGCAAGTTGGAAGGCAAGAGAGACCAAAAACAAAGCACCTAGTCAGGCCAAAAACATGAAAAAAGATTAAAAAAGAATGAAGATATTTTAAAGTAGCTTTGGGACAACATGAAACATAACAAATATTAAGGGTACCAGAAGGAGAAAAACAGGAGCAAGGGATAGAAAATATGTTTGAAAAAATAATGACAGAAAACATCCCTAACTTGGTGAGGGAAAACATTATGCAAATTCAGCAAACTCAGAGAAGCTCACAGGGTCCCAATTAAGATGAATCCAAAGAGTCCCACTCCAAGACACATCACACTTAAGTGGCAAAATTTAAAGATAAAGAAAGAATCTTAAAGATGGCAAGGGAGAAAGAGCTAGTAACATACAAGGGAGCTCCAATAAGGTTGTCAGCTGACTTCTCAACAGAAACACTGCAAGCTACAGGGCATGGCATTAAATATTCCAAATAATGAAAAGTAAGGACCTGAAACCAAGGCTATTCTATCCAGCAAGGATTTCATTGAAAATGGAAGAAGAAATAAAAAGCCTTTTAGACAAAGAAAAGGTTAAAAGAGTACAACTCCACCAAATGGGCATTGCAAGAGATGCTAAGGGACTGCCTAAAAATAAGAAATAAGAGAGAGAGGAACACAGGTAAAAAGGTAAAAAAAAATTGTAATTAATAAAACCTATTAATAATATACTTAAATGTAAATTGATTAAATGCTCCAAACAAAAGACATAGGGTAGTTGAATGGATAAGAAAAGACAACCTGCATATATGCTGTCTAGAAGAGACACATCAGAACCAAAGATTCACATGGTTGAAAATGAAGGAATAGAAAAAACTTATGCTATGCAAATGGACATGAAAACAAATGTGGGATAGCAAATATCAGACAAACTAGACTTCAAAACAAAGTCCATCAAAAGAGGCAAAGAAAGTCACTACATAATATGTAAGGGAGTAGTCCAACAAAAGGATATAACCCTCATAAATATATATGCACCAAAAATGAATACAGGATACCTAAATATATAAAGCAATCCTGGGGGAATTTAGGAAAGAGATAGAGAGCAATAAGACATTGTAATGATTTTAACACCCCACTGTCAACAATAGATGGATCTTCCAAACAAATAAACAAACAAACAAACAAAAAAGGATATTATAGCATTAAATCACACTCAAGATAAAATTGACCTAATGGATACTTACAGAACATTTCACCTCAAAGAAGCAAAATGTATATTCATTTCAAATGTGCATGGATCATTTATGAGACAGACCAAATGATAAGATTACAAAACAAGCCTCAACAAATTTAAGAAGATTGAAATCATATCAAGCATTTTCTCAGATCACAATGGCTCGAAACTAGATACCAACTGCAAGAAAAAAAATAAAAAATGTTCAAATGGAGGCTGAATAACATGTTATTAAATAATGAATGGGTTAACAAGGAAGAAATCAACAAGTACCTGGAAAAAAATGAAAATGAAGACAGAACAAGCCAAAACCTTTGAGACAGGATGAAGGCGATTCTAGGAAGGAGGTTAATAGCAACACAGGCCTATCTAAAGAAGATAGAAATATCTCAAATAAATATCTTAACCCTACATCTAAAACAACTAGAGGAACAACAACAACAAAAAAAGTCCAAAGTGAGTAGAAGAATGAAAATAATCAAGATCAGAAGAGAATTAAGTGACAAGGAAACTAAAAAATAATTTCAAAAAAGTCAATAAATCCAGGAGCTGGCTCTTTGAAATGATAAACAAAATTGACAAGACTTTTACAAGACTCATCAAGAAAAAAAGAGAGTACCCATGTAAATAAAATCACAAATGAAAAAGGAGATGTTATAATCAATACAACAGAAATAAAAAAGATTGTAAGAAATTACTATGAACAACTATATGCCAAGTAACTGGACAACTAGGGTGAAATGAACAAAATTTTAGAAACATACAGTCTTCCAAAACTGAAGCACAGAAAAGCAGAAAGCCTGAATAGACCAACAACAACTGAAATTGAAGCTGTAATAAAAATAAAAAATAAAAAAAAAACTCCCAGCACACAAAAGCCCTGGACCAGGCTGCTTCACAGGAGAATTTTATCAAACATGAAGGGAATAACTAATTCCTATCCTTTTCAAACTATTCCAAAAATTGAAGAAGAGTGAAGGCACCCAAACTCTTTTCATAAAGCCAATATTATCCTAATTCCAAAATCAGGTAAAGACATAGCAAAGGAAGGAAACTACAGGCCAATATTTCTGATGAGCATGAATACTAATATCCTCAACAAAATATTGTCAAACTGGATTTAGCAATACACTAAAATGACCACATACCACGATCAAGTGGGTTTTATTCCTAGGTTTCAAGGATTATGCACTATTTGCAAATCAATAAACATCACATGACCAAAATGAAGGACAAATATCTCATGACCATATAAATAGATGCTGAAAAAGCAGTTGATAAAATCCAGCACCATTTTATGATAAAAACATTCCACAAAGTAGGAATAAAAGATTATCTCAATATAATAAACACCATATATGAAAAACCTACTGGTATCATCATACTCAATGCATAAAAATGAGAAGTATTTCCCCTAAGATCGGGAACAAGATAAGCTGTCCACTTTCACTACACTTATTCAACATAGTATTGGAAGTTCTATCCGTCGTGATCAAACAAGGGAAAGAATTAAAAGGTTCCCAAATTGGAAAGGAGGAATTAAAACTGCCATTACTTGCAGACAACATGATAGTGTACATAGAAAACCTTACAGATACCACCAAAAAAGTACTTAACTGTATAAGTGAATTCAGCAAAGTAGCAGGATACAAAGTCAATATTAAAAAACCGATGGCATTTTTGTACACAATGAAGGATCAGAAATAGATACTATAGAAAAATCTCATTTACTATAGCAGCAAGGAAAAGAAAGTGCCTAGGAATAAATTTAACCAAGAAATTAAAAAGTCTGTACTCAGAAAACTATAGAACACTGAAGAAACAAATTGAGGAAGATACAAATAAATGGAAGCATATACCGTGTTCATGGACTGGAAGAATTAACTTCATTAAAATGTCCATGCTACCCAAAGATTCAATGCAATTCCTATTGAAATACCAGCGGCATAATTCACAGATCTAGAACAAATACTTCAAAATTTTATATGGATTCAAAAAATACCCCAAATAGCCTCAGCAATCTTGAGAAAGAAGAACAAAGTTAGATGGATCACAATACCTGATATCAAACAATATTAAAAGGCCACTGTAATGAAAACATCCTGGTACTTGCATAAGAACAGACACGTAGATCAATGCAACAGAATAGAGAGCCTAGGAATAAGCCCATGTCTCTATAGAGAATTAATATTTGACAAAGAGGGCATGAGGATACAGTGAAATAAAAATTAGTCTCTTCTGTAAATGGTGTAGGGAGAGCTGGACAAGTAGATGCAAAAAAAATGTAAACAAATCACCAACTCACACCATACATCAGAAAAAATCTCAAAACAGATAAAACACTTAAACATAAGTAGTGTTACCACAAAAATCCTAGCGGAAAACAGGCAGTCAATTTTCAGATACCTCATATAACAAGATACATTTTTGCAGATATATCTCCTAGGGCAAGGGAAATAAAGAAAATAAAACAAATGGGATATGTCAAATTTAAAAGGTTCTGCACTGCTAAAGAAACCGTCATCCTAAATTTCACAGATTTTATGGAAATATTATAATAAATTCAAGGAACTCACAGAAAAAAAAAAAGAAACCATCATCAAAATGAAAAGGGAACCAACTATATGAGAGGATATATTTGCTAATGATACATCAGACAAGTGTTTTATCTACAAAGTATATAAAGTACTCATATGACTCAACACCAGGGAGAAAAACATTCCAATTAAAAATGGGCAAAGGACATGAATAGACACTTCTCCAAGGAGGACATACAGATGGCATATAGACATATGAAAAAATGCTCAATGTCACTAGCCATCGGAGAGATGTAAATTAAAACCACAATGAGATGTAATTTCACACTTGCCAAAATGGCTATTATTAATAAATGTACAAACAATTAAGTGTTGGCAATGATGTGGAGAAAAGTAAACCGCAGTGCATTGCTGGTGGGAATGCAGACTGGTGTAGCCACTGTGGGTAACAGTTTGGAATTCCCTCAAAAAATTTAAAAATGGAACTATCTTTTGACCCAGTGATTCCACTGCTGGAAACATACCCTAAAATCCAAAAACAGCAATTCAAAAGAAAGTATGCACCCCTACGTGCATAGCAGTGCCATTCATAGTAGCCAAGACTTAGAAATAGCTAAGTGCCCATCAGTAGACGACTGGATTAAAAAACTGTGGTACATTTACACAATGAAATGCTATGCAGCAGAAAGAAAGAAGGAACTCCTACCTTTTACAATAGCATGGATGAAACTGCAGGCTATCATACTAAGTGTAATAAGCCAGTCCATGAAAAACAAACTCCACACAATCTCACTTATAAGAGGAATCTAATAAACAAAACAAGCTAACCAGCAAAATAAAACCTAAGGCACATAATCACAGAGTAGACTGACAATGGCAACAAGGATAAAGGTAAAAGGGACTGTTTGAAGGAAGGTGAAGGGGTTAGTCAAGGGACATATATGAAGGAATCACGAGAATGGAAAAAGGGGTATGGATTGACTATGGAAGTAGGGGGTGGGCTGGGTGTGGGGGGCAAAGGGGGAAAAATCAGAACAATTGTAAAACATAAGAATAAAAATATTCAATGCTAATTCCTTAATAATAAATAAAAAAGGGAGCCTGAAAATCAGTAAACATATAAAATCCTTGAGCAGCACTATAAAAATTTTGACTAATTGACATTTTTAGAAGACTCCTCCTAACCATGGCAGAATACACATTTGTTTGTTAAGGACACATGAAACACAATCTAAGCTAGGACCCAAAAGAGGTAGGTTCTGTCTTTCTTTAAAAAAAACCAATCTTGTTGCCCTGAACATTGCTGGTCCTGTTTGCCTACCACAGCAGTGGTTCTCTAGAATTTTCATCACATTACATGCTCCCTCTCACATATTTGCTGAGTTGCAGCAAGTTTCCCTTCAGGACTTTCTTTCCTTTCTCTCACTGGGGAGCATCCATCTTGATTTATGGTCATAAAATACATACATCTCTGTGGAGTAGGGAGGGCAGGTATTATTACACCAATTTACAGATGGGCAAGTAAAGTGTTTAAAATAGTTCCCACCAATTCACAAGACTGGGTTTATGGCCCACATTCCCAGTTCAGAGGTCTCTCTATTGTAAGGTTGCTCTTTGCCTAAGCAAGTAGTTATAACAGAATAAATGTTACTTAAAAGGGAAAAGATTCCAGTCCACTTCTTAGAAAAAAACACCTACAATGGGTCCCTATTGCCTAATTAAGATAGTCCAACCATAGGTACATTAGAAAAATAGGGACTTACATTCAGAAGAATTTGAGAAAAAGATTATTAATATTGCAAAAATAATTATTTTATAAATAATTTATTACATCTTTAGCTCCCTGTTTTTTCTATGTAATTATTTTTCAGTTTATTAATAATAAAGGTGTACTACTTACAGTTGATGAGAAGAAAGTAATGAGAAAAAATGCTCATCTCTCATTTCCTAACAAGAGATATAGGCTGCCAAAAAACAGCCTCATAGTAAAATAGAACTCCAATTCTCTAAGACAAGACTACAAGGCAGTTCCAGTTTTGCAATATGAGGAAGAGTTGGACATAGCACCCCACTCTGCCTCTTGCTGTGCTCTTTCTAAATTTCCCTTGCCACCTGCATGTAATCTCCATAAATGTAACTCTCTAGTCCTAGAGTGTGCATGTGTATGTAGGCGTGCAGGCATGTATGAGTGTATGTGTGTGTGATGGGACACTGGATGAGTGAAGCTGCCAGCTGCCTCTGTCTAGGAAAAGTCACAAAGTCACTTTGAGTTACATCTCTTTATTAAGACTTTGTGAAGCAAGTATAAGGTAAACAGCTACTACTTGCCCTAAGAAAAAATAATAAAGCCTTTCTATCACCTGTCTTATAAGTAGGCCAAGCTCTGGGATAGAGCGGGGTAGTTTGTAGAAGGAGATCTGAAGTTTTATGATTTGGTAAAAGATTCCAGAAACCAAGCTCTTCTGTAAGATTGAAGTTTTGGAAACCTGTTTACATAGAGCAGAGCTGCCACATCAGAGAGAATAAGTGAGAAAAAGAGTCTCCTGGGTTTTAGAATAAACTTCCTGAAAACATGAACATTTCACATCCCCGTCAAGATGAGTAGGAATAATTTACTGGATTCCTTCATTTGACACAACTGTGATAAGCTTTGAGCCTTTCAGGATTTGATTAGTTCCTAAGGAAAACCCATAGAGAAATAAACAGTGTATAAGGTAGGGGTTGATTTCCCCAAATTACCTTCTGACCTGATCACAACAGGTACTCTTAGGGTTTGACTCATCACCTTTTAAAAGTTACATTGGTTTAAAAAACCTGTATCCTAGCATGCATTGCCACAATTTTTCAGCACCTCACCTATAATTCCACTTACTGGTTCTTAGAGTGTCAGCGAGTAGAAGGCATCCAGTTAACACCAACTGTTCAGAGGCTACCTCACAAATATCTGAAAGGTTCTAAAGTCAGGGCAAAGAAATTCCAATTCCTTTTTGTCCTCTCCCTGAGGTTTTCCTTCTGAGTTCATTGTTTAATCTGAGAAACTCTTCTCCAGGTGTATTTTCATTCAGAACATTCAGCATAGAATAGGCCAGTATCTAATAACAATACAGCATAATGATCATAATGTTCATATAACAAGACTTTTACCCCAAAAGATGTTAAAAGTTTGTCTTGAAAAGATCTCTACAATACAGTAATTTCAATCTATTAACTTTACAGAAGAAAAAGTGTTACAGAGTTTTAAATATAAAAGAAAATGAGATGAAAAATCCATACATTTTTGCACCATCAGTGCAAGGCATTAAAGAAAAAACAGGGACCCTAAAGAAAATCATAGACCCTTTGGTGCTTAGAAGGAAAATTCCATGAGCAATCTGGTTTGTCAATTGCTGTATCTCTTACACCTTTCTCATGTTAGAAACAAAAACAAAAACAAAAACTTTGTTTTATGAATAAGTGGCCAACTTTGCTTAATTACTTAAATAGGTACCTAATTGTGGAGATAGCAGAATGGACATGTACATAGCCCTGGCCTGGGAGCTACCTCTGGGTTTCCTGGCAACAAGGTAGCCCAGACTGAGAGTTTCATCTCTTCTAGAAGGAGGGGCTACAAGTTACCATAGGAGCAGGAATATCTCTCACCCCAGTGAAAGGGGAAGGGTTATTTCCAAACTCAATTTCCCACAGATTTAGGATCCCCAAGGCCTCCAGATGCTGAGCTACTGGTATTTCCCAGTAATCCCATAAACAACTTGAGACTAAGTTTAGACAAGTTGGTAGCTAAATCCAAAATATTTACTCCCCTTGAGCAAGGCTGCTTTCTCATTGAGGGCCATGATCCCCCAAAAAAGACCCCATTTCCATAAAAATGTGATATTAACATTGTTCATATTTTTAAAATAGTGTTTCTTTTTCTTCATCTCATCATTGAAAAATTAAAATTGTGTGCATGTTTTATAAAGCACATAATACATTTATATGGTAGTACATGTATGCCATTTATTAACAAAAAAATGTACTTGGGGTGAATTCTTCTATCAGAAATACTTCTTAGAGGGACGTACAAGTTTTGGAGTTCTTGAAGAATTGCTGCTGAAGCAATGGAAAGTCATCAAGTTTTCTAAGTGGGAGAAAATTATGATCAAATTTGTGTTTTAAAAATATATTTTGGTAAAGGCGGATTTCCCACTACAGAACCCTGCTATGCATCATGCCACAGCTAACTGAATTCCTTCATCACAGACCCTACCATGGAATAATATATTTAATTATTTAGTTGGCTGCTTTTACAGACTGTGAGGGCAGAGGCCATGTCTGCTTTTTTTCTGCCTTATTGTATTCCCAATGCTTAATGTATGATTGCTAAGTGAGGAGTGTAAAAGACACACAAACATCACACCCAAAAAGAGGTATAACTTACTGAAAACTTACCCTCTATGTATTTCCCCTCAAAGGTCTTCATGAAGAAGGTTGCACAGAGATTAGGATCAGGCTTGCGACTTGACAGCTTGACCCCTGAGGAAAATGCTCTCTTGCCTATTTTATGTGCAAAGATCAAGGTGACTACCAATGTAGGTTTTGACCTTTTTTCAGCAACTGCAATATTGGGCCAGAGTGATAACTGACGTATTTCTGTGTCTAAAGGTAATAAATGATGTTAAGGGAAGGAGGAGAAAAACCATGTCTCCCTAGTGTGAGTTTAACTCATGTACCTCATTTGCCTTCCTTTTCTCTGATCCCAGTATCCTTCTCTTCAGGACAATCTGTTTCTGTTTCTCTGATTTTTGATCCCTTCCCTACGTTCATCCTTAATGTCTTTTCACTCCTGGACATTTTCCTTCCCAAAGAGAACTCAAGAAACAACTATACATTTCAAGTCTTTGTCAACTCTTCCCCCTCCTCCCTGAAATGACTCTTTCATAACCTCTCCCATCTTCTTAGATCTAGAATATCTCAGCATCATCCCTCAACTTCCCATTTTCCTGATAAATAAAATAAAACAAAAGAAAATTATCTTATCTCCTTCCAGTACCTCTTTCAACTCATCTCCCTCTATAATCTGCCTTTCTTCCATTTCACAGTCAATGGACTGATCCTGCTCCCATTAAGACAACTTTCCTGTGCACTGGACCTCATCACCCCGATCCTGCACAAGATCTTTGCTTCTGAGATTATTCCCTTTTTCTTTGCATTGTAATTGTCCCTTTATACTGAATTATTCCTATCAGTTGCCAATCCTGGTAGGATATATTCCATATTTAAGCAAAAAACTTTCAAGAAAACATAACTCTTTTGGACATTGTACACCCTTACCAACAATTTTCCCATTGCTATGTTATTCTTGGAAACCAATGTCTTCAAGAATTGTCTCTACTCACTGTCTTCATCTCACATTTTGCCCTCCCCTATTAGTGCTCATAACTGTGATATGGGCTGAATTGCATCCCTTAAAATGATATATTGGATCTTATTTGAAAATGGTATTGTTGTAGATGTAAATAATTAAGATTAGGTCATGGTGGAGCATGATGGGTCTTTAAGACAATATGACCAGTGTCCTTATAACAAGAGGAGAGACACACAAGGAGGAAGAATGTATATGACAATGGAGGCAAAGATCGGAGCGATATACCTGCAAGCCAAGGAAGACCAAGAACTGTTAATTACTTCCAGAAACTGAGAATAAACAAGGAAGGGTTATTTACTAGCTTTTTGAGAGAGAGCATGGCCCTACTGACACCTTCATTTTGGACTTCTAGACTCCATAACTGCGAGAGAATGAATTTCTCTTTTTTTAAGCCACCATAGGTTGTAATACTTTCTAATGCAGTCCCAGAAAACTAATATCCTATGCATATCAAAGTTACCAAATCCATAAATGAATGTATCAAAAAGCTATGGCGCATTTACACAATTGAATACTATGCAGCAGAAAGAACTCCTACCATTTGCAACAGCATGGGTGGATCTGGAGAGCATTATGCTAAGTGAAATAAGCCAGGCAATGAAAGACAAATACCATCTGATTTCACCTGTAAGTAGAGACTGATCAACAGAACAAACAAGAGAGTAAAATATATCTGGAGACATTGAAGTGAAGAACAAACTCAGTGAACAGAGGAGAGAGGAGAGGGGATAATGGGGAGAAATAGGAAGGGCGGTCAAGGAACATATATAGGGGACTCAAGGGCAAATTTAAGGGGGTATGAGATCAAGGGTGGGGGGAAGGGATTGGATGGAGGGTGGTACTGGGGAAATGGACACAACTGCACTTGAAAAATGATAAAAAAGACCAAAAAAAGAAAACAGTTAATAAAAAAAGAAAGTTACCTAATCCAATGATTGCTTCTAATTATTTTCCTGGACCTCTTAGCAGCTCTTGTTATAGTTGATCACTTCCTCCTTGACACTCTTCTCTATTTTCCCAGAACTCTGCCCTGGCTTCCCTTCTCCCTTACTAGCCTTCTCTCTCACTGTGCATTGCTGCCTCTTTCTCCATTTCTTGGCCTCTTGAAGTTTGAGAGTCTCAAGAATCAGGCCTCATACTTTTCTTTCCTGCTCTCACTCCATCTTCCACTTTCGTGGCTCTACATATTATCTAATGCCAATGACTTCACAATGTCTCTAGTCAAACTCAGGGCTTATGTATTTCTGCCAATTCAGTGTCTTCTCTTGAATGTCTGAAAAACACATTCAAACTTAACCTGTTCAGACCTGAACTCTTGATTTCTGTCCCCCAAACCTGTTACTCTCTTACTCAGTAAATGGCACCCAATTGCTCTGGTCAAATCTTACAACACATCCTTGTTTCTCTTTCTTTTATATCACAAATTCAAAGCACCAGCATCCTCTTTCCTTTCTACTTTAAAAATATATCTTGGGATTCAAAATGGTATCCCACGGTTCGACATTACTTTATCAGCAAATATTTATTGAATACTTGCTATGTACCAGACACTGCTCTGGGCGCTGGAATAAAAAATATTTAAGTAATAGAGCCTAATAGTCCTGCCCTCATAGAATGTATATTCTAGTAGAAAGCATCAGATTATGCACCAAGTAAATAAGTAAATATATGTCAGAAAGTGACCACATAGGAGAAATAATAAACCAAGATAAAGGGAAAGTAGTGATTAGAGATAAGACAAAGAAAACAGTAGATTCCCCTAATCTGACAATTTCTCACCACCTTCACCATCATCACTTTAATCTAAGCCACCACTGATTAAAGCATAAGCCTTCTCATCAATCTGACAGCCTTTGTTTTTATTCCTCTACATTTTGTCCTTCATATTATACCAGAACAATCTTTAAAAATGTAACTCACATCAAGTTACTATTCTGCCAAAGCCCTCCACTGACTTCTCATAAAATGCAGAATAAAGTCTAAATTCCTTTCAAGGGTCTTCAGGCCCTTCATAATGTCCTATGACTCTGCACCTTCATCCATCTACTTTGGCCACATCAGCCTTCTCACTATTCCTCACATGCATGTCTGGGTATGTCCAAGCCTTTGTGCTTGCTGTTCCCTCTGCCTTCTGCACTGTTCCCTAAATCTTCACCATGACTATTTTCTCATTTAATTTATGCCTCTGCTCTAGGTCAGCTCTTCAGGTGGCCCTTCCTGGCCACTTTATTTAAAATAAAATCCATCCACTAATATTTATTTAGCCTGACCTTGTGCCCCATTACTCTATTCCTACCTGTCATTACATTATTTGTTTGCTTGTTATCAGTTTCACTACCTCGAATGGGCACACACTGAAGGCAGGCATTTTTGTTCTTCATCACTGTATCTCTGCACATAGAATACTGCCTGAACAATAGTCAGTGTTTAATAACATTGTGAAAAAATGAAAGAATTTTGACTTCAGTATTATAAATTTTATATATATATATATATATATATATATATATATATATACTCAGAAAACCTGAAGGCAGCTTTGATACATACCTGAAGGAGACAAGACAGTGTTCCTCCTCACTTGTATATTTGTCATAATTATCAGACTTGGTTTTCTGACATTTTTTCAAGTCACCACTGTCTGCAGAGAATCATGAATATTATAGATTTTATTTTGTTTATGGTGACTATGGGGATTACATTTAATATACAAAGTTATAATAATCTATTTTGAATTTATATCAGCTTAAATTTAATAATAGTTTTCTAACACAGTAATAGTTTAATAGTTTTTAACCTGCAAAAACTCTGCTTCTTTACAGCTCTATCATCACCTTTTCAGTTGTCAATGTAACAAAATTACAAATTATACATTGTGTAACCCCAAATATAATTTAAACATTCTTATTAGCAGCTGACAAAACTTTAATATTTTTACTAAGACCACACACTGTAACATAATATTTTTTCATTATATTCCAGTTTTTTCATATTAATCTTATACTTAATTGTCCTTTATAATATTGCTGTCTTTTTTCATTTTTATTGAATTTATTGAGATGATGCTGGTTAACAAACATACAGGTTTCAGGTGCATAATTCTATAGCACATCATCTGTACACTGTACTCTGTGTTCAATACAAGTCAAGTCTCTGCCCATCACCACATATCTCCACATATATTCCTATACCTCCCCTGCCCACCTCCCTCTGGCAATCACCACACTGTTTGCTGTGTCCATGAGTTATTTCTCTTCTATTTTCTTTTATTCTCAGTTCTTCCAACCACTACCCAGCATCACCCCCAACTCCAGACAGTTGTTAGCCTGTTCTCTATGAGTCTATATCTGTTTTGCTTGTTAGTTCATTTTGTTCATGAGAGTTCACATATGAATGTGGTCATATGGTATTTATCTTTCCTTTACTGGCTTATTTCAACTTGCATAATGTTTTCCAGGTCAATCCATTATGCTACAAAGTGGTTTTCCCTTCTTCTTTAAAGCTGCGTAGTACTCAATTGTGCAAATATACAACTGCTTTTTATTCACTCATATACTGATAGAAACTTGGGGTGCTTACAAACCTGGGCTATTGTAAATAATGCTGCAATAAACATAGGATGCATATATTCTGTTATTTCTTTTTTTTCAGTATATGTTTTTAATTTTTTTATTTATTGATTTTTTTAAAAGAGAGATCACAAAGTTAGGAAGTAAAAACAGTACAATTTAAGAAGCAGAAGAAACCAAGAAAAGTATCACATATAATGGAAAGGCAAAGATATAACCACATCCAAAGGAAAGGAGAAATCCTCAGAAAGAGTGCTAAATTAAATAGAGACAACTAAACTGTCAGATATTTAGTTAAAAAAAATTGCCATAAGTAAGCTCAATGAGCTCAGTGAGAATTACAAAAAGCTACAGGGAAGTCAAGAAACTTACTGCAAAATTAATCAGCATGGAAAAGGGCAAAGAACCAATAAACAAGAGCAAAATGGAAATGAAAAATACAATTTCTAAATTGAAGAACACAATAGAAGGAATCAAAAAATAGGCCAGATAAAGCAGAGGATTAAATCAGCGAGCTGGAGGAAAAGGTATAAAAACTCCCAAAAAGAGCAAGAAAAGGAAAAAAGACTCAAGAAGAATGAAAAGGGGTTAAGGGAACTTCAGGACAACATGAGACATAATAATGTCCATATAATAGGGATACCGGAGGGAGAAGAAGAGGAGCAAGGGATAGAAAACCTGTTTGAAAAAGTAACAATGGAAAACTTTCCTAATTGGAGGAGAGAAAAAGTCACACAAGCCCAGGAAGCACAGTGGGTCCCATTCAAGAAGAGCCCAAAGAGGCCCACTCCAAGATACATCATAAATAAAATGGCAAAATTCAAAGACAAAGAGAGAACCTTAAAGGCACCAAGGGAGAAACAGGAAGTAACATACAAGGGAGCCCCAATATGGCTAGCAGCTGACTTCTCCACAGAGACACTACAAACCAGAAGGAAATGAAAAGAAATATTCTAAGTAATGAAAAGCAAAGGCCTGCGACCAAGACTACTCTACACAGCAAGGCTCTTATTTAAAATGGAAGGGGAAATTAGGAGTTTCCAAGGCAAAGGAATGCTAAAAGAATACATCAACACCAAACCAGCATTGCAAGATATCCTAAAGGACTGCTTTGGGAAGAGAATGGAAAAGAGTGACAAAGAGAAGAACACAGGTACAAAAGAGGAAAAATGACAATGAATAACTATATACCAATAAAAACTTTAAATGAAAATAGATTAAAAGCTCCAATCAGAAAGCATAGGGTAGCTTAATGAATAAGAAAACATAGCATGCACATATGATGCCTAAAAGAGAGCCACTTCAGTTTGAAAGTGAAGGGTTGGACAAAAATATTGCAAGCAAATGGACGGGGCAAGGGGAAAGGCAGGGTAGCAATATTTATATCAGACAAAATAGACTTCAAAACAAAGGCTATAAAAAGAGCCACAGAAAAGCATTTCATAATACTCAAAGGAAGAATCAATCAAGAAGACATAAACCTTGTAACCCTATATGCACCCAAAATAGGAGCACACAAATATATAATAAAATGTTTGAGAACTTCAAGAGAGATATAGATAGCAACATATTTATACAAGGGAATTATAGAACTCACTGTTAATAATGGAGAGATCTTCCAAACAAAATATCCACAAGGATATTGTGAAACGGAATGATGCATTAGATCAAATGGGCTTAACTAATACACATAGAACCTTTCATCCCAAAGAAGCAAACAACACATTCTTTTAAAATGCACATGAAACATTTCAAAGATTGAGCAAATCATAGCACACAAAACAAGCCTCAACAAATTCAAGAAAATTGAAATTATATCATGCATTTTCTTGGACAACAAGGGCTTGAAACTAGAAACCAACCAAAAGGAAAAAACTCAGAAACACAAAAATTGATGGGTATTGAATAGCATACAATTATACAATGAATGGGTTAATAATTAGATCAAGGAAAAATTCAAAAAGTTCCTGGAAACAAATGAAAATGAACATACAACAGTCCAAAGCCTATGGGACACAGCAAAGGCAGTCCTGAGAGGAAAGTTCATAGCTATATAGGCCTACCTAAAAAATATAGAAATGATTCAAGTGAACAACCTAACCATACACCTGTAAGAACTAGAATAACAACAGCAAACAAAGCCTGAAGCAAGGAGAAGGAAGGAAGTAAACAAGATCAGAGCAGAAATAAATCACAGACAGACTAAAAGAACTCAAAGGATCAAAAAATCCAGAAGCTGTTTCTCTGGAAAAAAATTTAAAAATTGATAAGGTTTTAAGCAGACTAATCAAGAAAAAAAGAGAGAGGACACAAATAAATAAAATCAGAAATGAGACATGAAAGATTAGAGCTGATACTCCAGGAATACAAAGGATTGTAACAAATTACTACAAACAACTATATGGCAATATTTTTAAAACCTTGGTGAAATGGTCAAATTCCTGGAAAAATATAATCTTCCAAAACTGAATGAAGAAGCAGAAAGCCTGAACAGATTGATAACAGCTGGTGAAACCGAAGCAGTAAACAAAAAACTCTCAGCACACAAAAGCCCTGGACTGGATGGTTTCACAGGAGAATTCTACAAAACATTTAAGGAAGAGCTAACCCCTGTCCTTCTCAGACCATTCCAAAAAATCCAAAAGGGGGGAAGACTCCCAAACACTTTTTAAAGCCAGCATTATCCTAATCTGAAAAGTAGATAAAGACACACAAAGAAAGAAAACTACAGGTCATTATCTCTAATAAACATAAACATTAAAACACTCAATGAAATATTGGCAAGCCACATCCAACAACACATTAATAAGATCATCAACCATTATCAAGTGGGATTCATCTCAGGGTTGCAAAGATGGTAAAATATTCACAAATCAATGAATGCAATATCTCATTTAAAAAACACACACACACAAAAATCACATGATCATATCAACAGGTGCAGAAAGAGCATTTGACAATGTACAGTACCCATTTATGATAAAAAACACTCAGCAAAGTGGGGGTAGAGGGAGCATACCTCGACATAATAAGGTCTATATGTGTGAAATCTATACCCAACATCATTCTCAATGGGAAAAGCCTAAAACCTTTCCCACTAAGAACAGGAAAAAGACAAGGGTGTCTGTTTTCACCACCTCTCCTCAACATAGTATTGGAGGTCCTAGCCACAATGATCAGACAAAGAAAATAAATAAAAAGCATCCAAATAGGAAAGGATGAAGTAAAACTGTCAATGTTTGCAGATGATACGATAGTGCACATAGAAAGCTCTATAGACTCCACAAAAAACTACTCGAACTAATAAGCGAATTTGGCAATAGAGCAGAATACAAAGTCAATATTCAAAAATGGAAGGCATTGTTGTACACCAAGAATGAAATATCAGAATCAGAAACTAGGAAAAATATCCCATTCACTGTAGCAAAAGCAAACAAACAAACAAAAAAAACTATCTAGGAATAAACCTTATGTAATATTATACAAATGTGTAGTATTATTCCATTGTATAAATATACCACAGTCTTTGATCCACTTCACTGATAGTCACCTAGGTTGCTTCCAACACATGGCTAAGTAAATTGCGCTGCTATGAATTCCGTGGTGCATAGGTTCATTTGAATTGGTATTTCCAGATTTTTAGGGTATAATCCCATAGTGGAATCACTGGGGAAAAGGTCAGTTCTATTTTTAGTATTCTAAGGAAATTCCATACTGTTTACCACAGTGGCTGCACCAGTCTGAATTTCCACCAGGAGGGTACTAGAGTACCCTTATCTCCACAAACTTGCCAGTACTTATTGTATGTTGATTTGTTTATGATTGCCATTATGTCTGGTATGAAGTAGTATCTCATTGTGGTTGTAATTTGCATCTCTCTAATGGTTAGTGATGTTGAGCATCCTTTCATATGTCTCTGGGCCTTCTGGATGTCCTACTTGGAGAAATGTCTGTTCAGGCTCTTTGCCCATTTCTTAATTGAGTTGTTTGTCTTCCTGGGCTGGAGTCATGTGGGCTCTTTATATATTTTGGAGATCAAACCCTTGTCAGATGTATCACTGGTGAATAGAATTTCCCATACGGTTGTTTCCTTTTTCTTTTTGGTGATGTTTTCTTTAGCTATGCAAAAGCTTCTTATTTTGATGAAGTCCTATTGTTAATTTTTCCTTTACAACCTTTACTCTAGGGAACATATTGGTGAAAATATTGCTCCGTGGAATAATTGATATTTTCTTGCCTGTGTTCTCCTGTAGGAATTTTATGATTTTTCACCTTATATTTAAGTCTTTTATTAATGTTGAGTTTATTTTTGTGTTTGGTGTAAATTGGTGGTCATTTTATTTTTTGCATGTAGCTGTCCAGATCTCCCAACACCATTTGTTGAAGAGGTTATTTTTAATCCATTTTATGGTTTTACCCTTTTTGTCAAATATTAATTGACTATAGAGACACAGGTTTATTTCTGGGCTCTCCATTCTGTTCCATTGATCTATGTGTCTGTTCTTATGCCAGTTCTGGACTCTTTTGATTACGGTGGTCTTGTAATATACTTTAATGTGAGGTCTTGTGATGCCTCCTACTTTGTTCTTTCTCAAAATTGCTGTAGCTATTCAGGATTTTTATGGTGACATATAAATTTTTGAAATGTTTTTTCTCTATCTGTGATATATGTCACTGACATTTTAATAGGTATTGCATTGAATGTATAAATTCCTTTGGGTAGTATGAACATTTTGATCATGTTAATTGTTCCAATCCATGAGCATAGTATATGCTTCCATTTATTTGTGTCTTCCTCGATTTCTTTCCTCAGTATTGTGTAGTTTTCTCAGTGCAGGTCCCCAGAACCCTCCAAAAATCCACTTGGTGAGAATTATTCCTTGGTACTTTATTTTTCTTCTTGCTGTAGCAAATGGTATTCTTTTTCCTGGTTTCTCATTCTGGTATTGGTGTACAAAAATGCCTTCAATTTCTGAATATTGACTTTGTATCACGTTGTTTTGCCAAATTCACGTATGAGGCTGCTTAGATTTTTGGAGGAGTCTACAGGGTATTTTTATGTACACAATCATGTCATCTGCAAACGACCACAGTTTTACTTCCTCCTTTGCAATTTGTATGCCATTTACTTGTTTTTCTTGTCTGATTGCTATGGCTAGAATTTCCAATACATTGTTGAATGGAAGTGGTGAAAGTGGACATTCCTGTCTAGTTCCTTTTTGTTGTTGTCGTTATATTTCATTGTTTATGCTGTTACAGTTGCCTGATTTTTTCTCTGCTTTATCTCCTCTGCCCTGCATCCCATCCCATTATCCCCATTCCTCTTTCTTCATGTTTAGGAGTTGTATATATCAGTTCTTTGACTCTCAATTTTCTATACTATTTTAAGCCTCGCTTGTCTATTTTTTTGTCTACTTTTTCTCGCCACCACTTTGCCCAGCCCTACATCTGCCCACCTTCCACACTCAATCATCTCCCTATTTGGCTTTGTCGATGGGTCCTTTGTGCATGTTCCTTGATAACCCTTATCCTCCTTTTCCCCTGTTATCACCCAACCTCCTTCCCTCCAGTTACTGTCAGTTTGTTTTTTATTTTAATATTGCTGGTTAGGTTTTGCTTGCATGTTTATTTTGTTCATTAGGTTCCACTGATAAGTGACATCATATGGTATCGGTCTTTCATGCCTGGCTCATTTCACTCAGCATAATGCTTTCCAGCTCCATCCATACCATTGCAAAGGGTAGTAAAGCCTTCTTTCTTTCTGCTGCATAGTATTCTATTGTGTAAATGTGCTATAGTTTCTTGATCCAGTCATTTACCATTGGGCACTTAGGTTGCTTCCAATTCTTAGCTAATGTAAATTGTGCTGCTATGAACATTGGGGTGCATAGGTTCTTTTGAATTGGTGTTTCAGGATTCTTAGGGTATAATCCCAGTAGTGTAATTGCTGTGTCAAAAGGCAGTTCCATTGTTAGTTTTTTGAGGAAATTCCAAACTGTTTTCCATGGTGGTTGCAGCAGTCTACATACCCACCAACAGTGGACTAGGGTTCCCTATTCTCCACATCCTCACCAGCACATGTTATTTGTTGATTTGTTTTTGATGGTCATTCTGACTGGTGTGAAGTGATATCTCATTGTAGTTTTAATTTGCATTTCTCTGATGGCTAGTTATGCTGAGCATCCTTTCATGTGTTTCTGGGCCCTGTGTATTTCCTCCTTGGAGAATTGTTTGTTCATATCCTTTGCCCATTTTTTAATTGGATTTTGTCTTCCTGGAGTGGGGTCATGTTAGTTCTTTCTATATTTTCGAGATGAAACCCTTGTCCAAGGTACCATTGGCAAATATATTTTGCCATATAGTTTGGGAGTCTTTCTTCTTCTTGGAATTTTTCGCATAATCTAAGGCCAGGTGTTAGCTCTTCCTGAAATGATTTGTAAAATTCTCCTGTGAAACCATCTGGTTCATGGCTTTTGTGTGCCAGGAATTTTTGATTACTGCTTTGATTTCACCTGCCTTTATTAGTCTATTCAGGCTTTCTGCTTCTACATTCAGTTTTGGAAATTTTATTTTTCTAGAAATTTGTCCATTTCACCTAGGTTTTCAAATTTCTTGGTATGTAGTTGTTCATAGTAATTTCTTACAATCCTTTGTATTTCTGTGGTTTCAGTTGTAATTTCTCCTCTTTCATTTCTGATTTTATCTATTTGCATCCTCTCCCCTTTTTTTTATTAATGTCTACTTATAGGCTTGTCAGTCGTATTTACCTTTTTCAAGAACCATCTCCTGGAATTATTGATCCTTTGAATTCTTCTTTTAGTCTCTATGTCATTCAGTTCTGTTCTGATCTTGATTATTTCTTTCCTTCTTCCCATTGTGGCCATTGTTTGTTAAGTTCTTGTAGATGTAGGGTTAGGTTGTTTATTTGAAATGTTTCTGTCTTTTTTGGTAGGCCAGTATTGCTATAAACTTTCCTCTCAGGACTGCCTTTACTGTGTCCCTTAGGTTTTGGACTGTTGTATATTCATTTTCACTTGTTTCCAGAAACTTTTTAATTTATTCCTTGATCTCATTATTGACCAATTCGTTGTTTAATAGCATGGTATTCAGTCTGCATGAGTTTGAATGTTTTTGATTTATTTCCTTGAAGTAGGTTTCTAGTTTTATGCCATCGTGGCCTGAGAAAATGCTTGATATGATTTCAATTTTCTTAAACTTGTTGATGCTTTTTTTGTGTCCCATCAGGTGTTCTGTCTTTGAAAATGTTCCATGTCCATTTGAAAAGAATTTGTTGTTTGCTTCTTTGGGATGAATGGTTCTCTATATATCAGTTAAGTCCATTTGATCTAATACATGGTTCAGTTTCATATTATCCTTGTTGATATTTTCTTTGGATGATGTATCCATTGTTGACAGTGGTATATTAAAATCCCCTAATATAAGTGTGTTTCTGTCTATATCTTTCTTGAAGTCCTCCAAGATTTTCCTTATATATTTGGGTGTTCCTATGTTGGGTGCAGATACGTTTACAATGTTTATGTTTTCTTGATGGATTTTCTTCCTTTCAGTATTATGAAGTGTCCTCCTGGGTCTCTTTTTAAGACATTTGTTTTGAAGTCTATTTTTTCAGGTATAAGTTGTTACCCCAGCTTTTTGTTCCTGTCCATTTGCTTGGAATGTTTTTTCCAACACTTCAGTTTCAGGTTGTGTAGGTTTTTTGTTCCGAGATGGAAATCTTGTCAGCAGTGTATCTGTATGCCATGTATTCTTATTCATTCACGTAACCTTTGTCTATTATTGGATTTTTTATTGCTAGGTACTTATTCATTTTTTCCCTTTGTACCTGAATTCCTGTCTCTGTAACACTTTTTCTTCTTTTTCTTAATGCTGTCCTTTTAGCATATCTTGCAATGCTGGTTTGGTAGAAGTGTATTCTTTTAGCCTTCTTTTTTCTGGGAAAATCCTCGTTTTGCCTTCCATTTTAATTGAGAGCCTTGCTGGGTAGAGTAACTTTGGCTTTTGGCCTTTGCTTTTCATTACTTGGAATGTTTCTTGCCATTCCCTTCTGGCTTATAGTGTTTTTGTTGAGAAGTGAGCCACTAGCTTTTTTGGTGCTCCCTTGTGTGTTACTTCCTGTTTCTCCCTTGCTCTCTTTAAGATTGCCTCTTCGTCTTTGAATTTTTCCTATTTAATTATGATGTGTCTTGGTGTGAGCCTCTTTGTGTTCCTCTTGATCAAGACCCTCTGTCTTCCTGGACTCATGTGACTTTTTCTCTCCTCAAATTAGGGAATTTTTCCATTATTACTTTTTCAAACATGTTTTCTACCCCTTGCTCCTCTTCTTCTCCTCCTGATATCCCTATTATATGGAAATTGTTTTGTTTCATGTTGTCCCTCAGTTCTCTTAACCCCTCTTCATTCCTTTTGAGATTTTTCAATTTCTTGCTCTTTCTAGGAGTGTGCGTGTATATATATATATATATATATATATATATATATATACACACACACACACATATATATATATATACCTTGCCCTCCAGGTTGCTGATATGATCATCTGTTCATCTAGCCTGCTTTTGATTCCTCCTACTGTGTTCTTCAGTTCAGAAATTGTATTCCTCATTTCCTCTGGGTTCTTGTTGATAATTTCCATGTCCTTTTTCATGATGATATAGTGTGCTGTAAGTTCCTCATAGTTTTCCTGTAGTTTTTTGAAATTCTCACTGATCTCATTTAGCTATTTTATAACTATTGTTTTTAACTCAATATCTAAAAGTTTAGTTGCCTCTATTTCATTTAGTACTCTTTCTGAGGATCCCTTCTTTCCTTTTGCTTGGGGGCTGTTTCTTTGTCTTCCCATTATTTCTGAGATTCTTCTCATTTACTTCTGTTTCTTACATTGATCTGTTTTGACTCCCTGACTTTGTGGTGTGAACTTCTGGTGTAGGAGGGGTTGGAGACCTGTGAGATTCAGTGATGCAGACTCCTTGATCTCCTGAAGTTGATGCTCTTAGGATGCCTTTTATGCCATTTAGGTTGGATACCTGGAGGTTATTGGGTTTTGATTGTTGTTTGGTCATTCTTTGTTTGATCCTTCCTTGCAGTTGGTTTACTGAGAGCCACTCTGCCCACCACATTTTGTGTGTTGTTGTGCAGGTCCTGCCAGAACAAAACCAAAAAGCCCAGGGAATTTACCCACAGTTGCAAAAATAACTCTCCCCTGAAATCCTGCTATAAACAGCAACTGAACCAGTATTAATTACACTGTAAAGAGATTAAGACTATTACAAGAAAGGAGAGAAATTAGCTCTAATATAAAATCTAGTGAGTTAATATGCAGAAACTTGATGGACAAGAAAAGAATGTTAAAGAGCTATGTAGTAAAGAATGTATTTCAAGTCATGGTGAAAATCACAATGGATTTCATCTCAGTAGCCTCTAGTATTTACCGCTCCTTTTTCTTTTTGGATCTGCCTTTGGTGATGTCAGATATTGACCCTGTCTAACCTTAGGCAGTCTGCTGGATAATTCCAGGGATCTATTCTCTGTGTTTGTCTTGTTCAGTTGTTAATCTAGTCACTCTGCACTAAGCAGTCAGGCTTAAGCCCCATAGGGCAGGGCAGAGTCCCTTCTGGGGACTTGGTTATTGTTTCCCCTGAAACAATATGGCTGCCCCTGTTTAGGAGAGTGGTCTCCCAGAGTAAGATAGTATGGGGGATGACTCAGCACTAGGAACCCAGTGGTTACTCTCTCAGTTCTCTCCCCAGAGCCTGCATCCCCAGTCTCTCCTCAAGCCCCTCTAGCCCACTCTGTTCCACTTTTGCCAGGGATATACTCTCTGCGGCTGCCAGTCTGCACTCAGCAGTCAGGCTTAAGCTCCATAGGGCCAGGACAGAGTCCCTCCTGAGGGCAGGGCTATTATTTCCTTTAATGCTGTTGCTGTTCAGCATAGTGATCTGCCTGAGCAAGGTGGCTGCTGCCATAAGTAGATAAATCAGCACTGGGATCCCAGTAGCTATTTTCTCAGTTCTCTCCCCAAAGCCTCTGTCTCCACTTTGCCTCCATGTTTGCTGGAGCCCAGAGTAAGTAGCTGCAAATGAAAATTTAAGTGTTGGCCCTTTAAATTGCTCTCTGAGTCACCAGCCACCCATTCCTGGCAGAGAGCAATGTTGTCACTTTTCATATCTGGTTGCTTTCTGTGTAGTTTTTGGGTTCTGGTGCTTTAGGCTAAGGATCCCCACTTATGGTTTAGACCCCACTCAGGGGTTCAAACTGGCCACTTAAATATCCTTCTGGTACTGTTGCCTGAGGGTGTCCAGGCAGCCTTTTCAAGTCTCTGTCACACACCTTACTAGTCAGGTTGTGCTGAAACTGATTCTTCTATCTGTCCAAGGTTATAATCTTCTCTCTCACTTCAGTTGTTTATTCCAGGTGATTTCTGCACAATTTATTTGTAATTCCAGATTGATTCTGGCAGGAGAACAATGTGACATGCATTCACTCCTCTGTCGTCTTGCCAATCTTAAGATGATTTTTTTTTAAGTCTCTTCTAGTGTAACTGCTATCAGATCTTCCCCAAGGTCAGATTCTGTTGATTTATTTATTTTTTTATTTGAATGGGCTACACATTCCTGTTTCTTGGTATTCCTTGTGATTTTGTTGTTGTTGTTGTTGAAAACTGTATATTTGAATCTAATTATGTGGTAACTCTGGAAATCAGATTTTCTTCCCCATGATTTGCTGTATTTTATTTTATTTTATTTTATTTTATTTTATTACTATTTTATTTTATTTTTTTGTAACTGCTATTCTCTGTCATGAATCACCCTGATGTGTAAACTGAGGTTCTTCTCAGGTCTCTTCTGAACCTGTGCCTTTCCCTGAACACATGTGGTTACTTCTGAATTCCTTCCATATATACAGTTGTTTGTGAATATCCTAGTCTTTAGTGTCTGGCTCCCAAAGAAGGAGAAAATAAGGAGGGGAAAAGGTTTCAGTCAAAATCTTCTGGAAGTCACTTCAACCTTATAGGAAGGAGCTTGCCACATTGGATGGAGGTACAGCAACAATGGCTACTCACCTTTTTGTCTATACCACTGTGATCAGAAGCAGCAATCGGCAATCAGAGCACAGGTCTCTGATATTTGCAGAAAAGACTTTTTTTTACTACCATAGTTCCTACAAGCTGTGCGTAAACTGTTCCAGGACTGGTACACAGCTTTCTTCCATGGGGTTGGGTAGGGACAGATAGCCACTACTGTAGTATGAGCTGAAATTGACCAAAATTAACCATAATTTACTGCCCAAGCCTTCCACTTGGAAGTTTCAAGACTTCAATAGACTCTAGAGTTCCAAAATAGTTACATCAGAAAGGTTATGCCAGTATAATTTGTATCTATGTGGAAAGATAATTCCTGGCACTATTCTACCATGTTCCCCAAATCCTCTCCCACTGTTGAGCTTTTGAACAGAGCTCTTCTATGTCTACAGATGACTCTGGTTACTGCACTGAGAACTAATCCCTGGGACACTAGGGTAAGTATAGTGGAACATGATAGATAGCTACACCAATAATCCAAATAAGGTGTTATCATGCTCAACCATCAAAGTGTTGTCATGGAAATAAATATTAGAATCTGACATATTTTGAAAGTATAGCTAAAAGAATTTGCTGCTGAATGAGAGACAAAAAATTTATGGGGAAAAAGTCAATGTAGACAATATCTATTAGCCCTGAAATTCCCTGTCTTCTTTATTATGAGAATTCTTACCACTATTTTTTGGCCATTGCCATTGGTGGTACAGATGCAGCCCTATCTCTCTTTTGAGCTGTATTGTCATGGCTTGGTCATACCAGGTTTTCTCATGGATGAAGCTTCTTACTACCCTTTCCAATGGGCCTGAAAATTTCCATTTTGACTCCAAAGATGACAGCCTTTGCTGCTTCTCACTTGAGAATTTTTCAGGAGTGATAGCTGAAGTTTTTGCAGTAATAGCTTTATTTGCACATACATACAACCACTTGGAAAAACTATTACAGTCTATTGGTAGCTCTCCTGATCTGCTCTGCTAGCCTCAGACCCTCTAGAATTTTAGCAAGTGTTCTGAGTTGTATTATTCTGAAATTAATATGTCTTTCTAAAAAGGATTTGGCTTATGTTCTTAAAGAGTGACAGTAAAGTGCACTATTCATCTGCTTCTCCAGTCTCTGGTACTCTCTACCAGAGAGTTTATCCTTGAGGACAAGAAACTGCCTTTGAGAAACTTTGAATCAATAAGAAAGTATTGTGTATGTCTGGGGAAATCCCTCTCATGAGACAGATATTTTAGAGGTTATAGTTGTAATTAATGTTGTTTTCAAACTTCTAAAAGTAAAACTCAGTCCACAATGTAGATCATGAAACTCTTTCATTGGTAAGCCCCTTTCAAAGGTGTTAAATGTCTCACTTGGCACTTTGTTTTATTTAGCTAACTTCTCAGCCTGTTTTAACACATGGAACCTCCTGAAACATGAGCCAGAGAGCCTGCAAATCTAGCTCAGTTTTATTCTGGTCTGTCACTTTGGTGTAAGCATTTTCCTCACTCTTGTTTCCAGTTTGAGTTATATAACCATTTCAGTTCAGTTTTAATAACCTCCCTGGCATCACAATCTCTACAAGAGCTGCCAAACTTAATATGTTGACTCCCTGTAAAGAGGGCAGCAGCTCTGGCCAGGGGGACAAGAGGTGGACTTTCAATAAACACATCCGTTTTCCATTACAGCCCATTTTGATCTAGTAGCAGACTGCCAGGTGCAGCTGGTTTCTTCTCCAACACACAATGACTTTTAACTTTGGTTTCTGAGGTTCCTTGCCTCCTGACTCACCCGTGATCCTCTGACTAAATAAACCACCACATGATCAGTCTTCCTGCCTGAGGAATAGATCAGAGGTCTCCGCACTTATGAGGGCTTAGCTTCACCCTGCAGGGCAAAACTTTGGTCGGTGACTGCCATGTGTGTTTGTGGAGGCTTCCAAGACCAAAGAAAGAGCTGCTCTGGTACAGAGAGATAGCCGTTTTTGTGGAATGAAAGCAGGATTCTGTTTCATAAATGGAGTTCTACATAAGCTGCAGCCATACTGCTGAGGGTGTCAAACTCTCTGAGTCTACACCAGTAAGACAAGAACTTTCCCTGATCACTCCTGTGTCAAAAAATAAAAAAAAAATTAAAAAGCCAGAGTGAGTCCATTGTTCATTTTCATCTTGCTCCTAAATGCTGTGTTTGACACATAAACATTCATATCATTGGATGGAGGATATTAACATTTTTATTTCTTGTTAAACACACAAACAGACTAAATAGGCTATAGATTTCATGGGCTGGGCTGGTTTATAATATAGAGACGTCCTGCTTTAAGCCAATGAAGTGAATATGACTTCAAATTTATAAACATATAGAAAGTTAAGACAGTATACAATTCTTGCTTTATGAAAAAAAAAAAAAGAGTGGTCACAACAAACATTAAATAAATTTATTAGGACAATAATATAATCTGATTTGTTTATTCAAAAAAGATCAGCTATCCTTATAACAAGAGTAGCTCATAGAAAAATAGGTCAGAGACAGAGCAAAAACCCTGCCCAAGATAGGTATGTAAATGCCCACTTGGGAATGTAGCCACCTATGATTTCTTTTGAAACCTCACCTTAATCATATTGTTTCCACTAAAATTTTCTAGGGTAATTAAAGAGTGGGGGTGGATGGTAAAGTTTCCTTGGCTTTTTGCTGCTTCTCACCACACATATGTTTGTGGCCTCTAGAAGTCAAACCTTCAGAGTAGAAACCTCACAGACTATAGGTTTACAGTGTAGAGAGAGGGGCAGCCATCTGAGCATCTCATCACCTGGCAGGTCTCAATTTTTTTTTTCTACCACACATGGTGGGTGATGCCCTCTGGGTGACTTATTCCCATGGGCATAGACTGCAGGCTGCTGCATCAATACAGTAGATAAATAGACCACAAGTGAAGTGCAATTTTGCAGGTGCTGGCTGAAAACCCACCGCTTTCTCCCTGTTCAGGACAGTACCTCAGAATACAAGGGAACAAACAAAAAGAGGCATCATTATAGGTATAACTTGGAATGTCCTCTTACTATTTTAAAGTTTATTATCTAAATATCTAAAAGTCGTGACATCCTCTAACGCTATTAAGTTACAGCTTGCTTGTTAAAACTTTCCCCCCTGAGATCTGCTTGTGCAACCAGCTCTTGTGAGGCTAGGGAGTGAAGGCCACAGGGGATTTCCCTGTTCTCTGACCATCCAGAGTCCAACCAAGAAGGTACAGCCTTTTCTTTGGACACTTTCAGGTCCTGATAGGCTTCCTAGGTGATGCAGCTACAGAAGGGAGTGTAAGGTGAAGACTCTAGACTCTTGCAATACCTTAAAACACTCATCTCATACTTTTGAGCCAGATCTTTTTGCTTCAGGCTACTTCCATTTGGGTAGATGCTCATCACTCTGACCCTGCCAGCCATTTTGGTGGGTTTTTTCTTTTTCTGTTGATGACGGTCTTCAAATATAAAGCTTTTCATATTTTGAATAATAACAGAGCCTTCTAATTAGCAACATTTAGCCATGAAATATCTCAAAATAACTAGGCTTTTGCAAGTTTTTAAAACCCAAAATTTGATTTAGAGACATGTCCTTTTTTTATTGGTATGAAGTTAAATGAGCACAAATTATTTTGCAATATTAAAAAATTATTTCTAAATTTACCAAAAATATTCACTGAACTATTTTTCTCTTTTTGGGAAAAAAGAAAATATTATAGCAAAAAAGGGATCTTAAAAATTAAAACATTTGTTGTTACTCTAATTTTTCCCCTTCCTTCCTCCTGGAGCCACCTATGGAATTCAGGTTCCTTGAAAAGGGGGACTATTATGGAACTGGTGTAGAGGATAGGGGTGGCTGCACTAATTCATCAAAGTTATATGTTTGCTAGAATAAAGGAAAAAGAAGAATGGCCTCCTTTTTTTAAAGAGTGTCCTTAAGCAAGAAGAGTGGTTGGGGAGGACAGGGGTTTCCAAATCTGGCTTTGCACAGTTCCTTAGCAGGCGCGAGATAAAATGTGGAGAGGGAGAAGTAGAAGGAGGAGAAAGAGGAGGCAGCTAATATAGACTGAATATTTGTGTCCCCATGACCCCAAGCCCATATTTTGAAGTTTTAACCCCCAATGTGATGGTATTTAGAGGTGGGGATCTCTGGAGGTGATTAGGGTTAGATAAGTTCATGAGGGTGGAGCCTCCATAATGAGTTAATGTCCTTATAAGAAGACAAAAAGACCAGAGCCGTTTTTCACTACCAGATACAGTAAGAAGGCAGTTTTTGAAAACAAGGAAAAGGGCTTTCACCAGACACTGACTCTGCTGAGCCCTGACCTTGGACTTCCCATACTCCAGAAATGTGAGAAGCGTTTGTTGTTTAAACTACCCAGCCTATGGTAATTTGTTAGAACAGCCTGAACTGACTGAGGTAGAAGAAAAACTGATTCAGGCTTCTTCCTCCAACTAGAGAAGCTCCACTTTCAGGAAAAAAGAAATTATCTCCTTTTATTCAAACAGCCATGTGTATGTGCACAGATATTCTCCAGGCTTATGGTTTGATATTAATGCTCTATTGTCCTTTAATGCCAAGTACAGTTTAAAAGTTGGAAGAAAATGGTTATATTCTTTAAAATTGCCAAAATTTCCTCTGTCCTATTATAACTGATATAGAAAAGAAGGGAGTAGGGAAAGAAAATGATTTTAAAAATTACAAGTTCTAAAAACATAATTATATCTCCTTTATTTGTTTTTGGTATTGACAACTGCACTTACTATTGTGAAATCAAGTGATGTATACATCCAGGAATTCTTCCAGAATGACCTGTTCAGTAAGGGAAATTCATCATTAGTGCATTTAGAAATTACAGTTTAGTTCTTTTTAAAAAAGATTTTATATATTTATTTTTAGAGAGAGGGGAAGGGGGGGAGAAAGAGAGGGAGAGAAACATCAATGTGTGGTTGCCTCTCATGTTTGCCAAACTGGGGCCTGCTCTGCAACCCAGGTATGTGCTCTGACTTGGTATTGAACTGGCAGCCCTTTGGTTCACAATGCTCAATCAGTTCGCCAATGTTCAATCCACTGAACCACACAGGCCAGGGCATTTTTTTTTTTTAACATGGCCAGATGCAAAGGATCATGATAGTCATGAAGAGTCAAGAAGAGAAGTCAATGAATGTATTTAGAAATCTGTATTCCTCTCCTGCCAAAAATTCTCCCTGTACATGATTGGCACAGCTATCTTCTTATTTTAAGTAACTGTGTCTCCTAGTCAAACAGAACTCAAGCTAATAGACCCATTCATCTTATCAGCACAGATAATCCTGTAACAGAATGGAAAGATGTGTTTTTGAAAACTTAATTGTTAGTGATGCCAGTTAGTGTCTTCCAAGTAGAAAAATAGCATAGCAAATAATCATAAATATAGATTACAAAGGCATGCATATTATTATTTGAAAAGAAAGGAGTTACATTCTTCTCTACTAGTCATTATTCAGAGCAGTCTATCATAGTCTGAGTCCCTCAAAATGCAACTAATGTACTAACTGAGGATATATGACTTTTATGATAAAAAGGTGCTCTGTAATATAAAACCTGTGCCAAATAACCTGTTGTATCTATCGTTATGAGAGACACCAGCAATAAGAGGTTCAAAGATGGGGTGGTGGTAAGAATTTACTTTGGAATTTGACTTATCCAGATTCAAATCCCAACTCTTAACAGAGTCAGTCATCTGGCCAAGTTATAAAGCTTCTGTGAGTCCTATTTCCCTCCTTTGTAAAATGAAAACAAAACTACCCACCTCACAGGTCAAATGAGATATGGAAATTATCCAGCATAAAAATGACTTGCCTATAGCAGACACTCATATGTATTAGATTTCTTCTTTGCTTCTTTTTGTATAGGAAGTTCAAAAAAGAACATGTTATCTTCTCAGGGATTAAGGAAAGGAATATTTAGGGATCTAGCTAGGATTCCCTTTTGGTGTTTTTCTGCACAGCCCAGAATGCATGTCCAGGTAGAATTTTGAAGATAGGAGTTGCATGGCAGTTGTTCTGAATAGCTCCCATTCACTAACAACACTTTGTGTTTCCCATCTTCAGGTTCTGCTGAAGTGTGTGTGCTGTCTGGGTATTAACTTGCTTAGCAATGGCACTGCCCATCAGCAGTGATGAAACCTTTAGTTGAAGAAGCTTTTTGAAGGCCTTTCAATTTCATTTCTTTTGGAGATGAAGAAGGAAAAATCAGTTTTCTTGTAAATTCTTGCCCTCTGGCAAGTATTTTGAAAACTGATGGAAGCATTGAAATTGGCTTAGAATTATCAAGCAGCTTCTTAATGAGAGTTTATTGAAAAAGATTTCCATGGCTCCAAAGAATTTGTAAACTACTGACCTATTGCAAGAGAGCTGCAGTCTGAGAAAGAAGTACCTTGTACTAGGAAGAAGTCTGTCACTCATTTTCTGTGGGATGCTCTACTGCTCTATATCACCTTCTTCAGAGTTATGACAGAGAAAAGATAATGTATTTGGGGCACAATAGATTTTTTAAGCCTAAAACAGTATGTACATCACAGAGATAATCTGAACACTCTATCTCACTTTGTCCTCATCAAAAGTTTTTTTTTTTTTAATATCTCAATATCATAATTGCCTTTTTGGTCTATATAAAACACAGCTGAAATTAATTAATTCAGTGCATATTTTTTATTACTGTTCAAACATTACAGTTGTCCCAATTTTTCTCCCTTTCCCTTCCTGTGAAGCCCATGCCCTGTTCCCACAGCTAATCTCCACACCATTGTCCATGTCCATGGGTCATTCGTATATGTTCCTTGACTAGTTCCTTCCCCTTCTTTACACCATTATCCCCCTACCCTCTGCTCTATGGAAACTGTCAGTTGCTCCATGTTTTCATGCTTCTGGTTCTATTTTGCTCATTAGTTTATTTTGTTCATAAGATTCCTCTTATAAGTGAGATCATATGGTATTTGTCTTTTACTGACTAGCTTATTTCACTTAGTATAAGAGTCTCCACTTCCAACAATACTGTCACAAAAAGTAGGAATTCATTTCTTTCTGATGCATAGTATTTCATTGTATAAATGTAGTACAATTTTTTAAAATCCACTCATCTACTGAGGGACACTTGAACTATTTCAAGTACTTGGCCATTGTAAATAGTGCTGCCATGAGGACATGGGTGCATAAGTTTTCTGAACTGGTGTTTCATGATTTTTAGGGTGTATTCCCAGTAGTGGAATTTCTGGGTCATCATGCAGTCCCATTTTTAATTTTTGAGAAAACTCCATGCTGTTTTCCCTAGTGACAGCACCAGCTTCCATTCGCACCAACAGTGCACTAGATTTCCCTTTTCTACACATCCTCAACAGCACTTGTTATTTATTGATTTATTAATGATAGCCATTTTGGCAGGTGTGAGTGGTATTACATTGTGGTTTGAATTTGCATCTCTGTGATGGTGAGTGATGTTGAGCATTTTTTCATATATCTATGGGCCATCCCTATGTTCTCCTTGGAAAAGTGCTTATTTGGGTCCTTTGTCCATTTTTAATGGGGTCGTTTGTATTCCTGGTGTTGAGTCTTATTACATATAATTACATATAAAATATTACATATTTTGTATATGAAACACTTGTCTGATGTATCCATGGCATATATGTCCTCCCATAGAGTAGGTAGTGTTTTCATTTTGATGATATTTTCTTCAGGTTTTTTTTTTTTATTTGATGTAACCCCATTTGTTTATTTTTCCTTTATCTCATTTGCCTAGGAGATATATAGACCAAAATATTGGTATGTGAGATAACTGAAATTTCACTGCCTGTGTGTTCCACTAGGGATTTTATGGTATCACAAGTTATATTTAAGTCTTTTTTCCAATTTGAGTTTATTCCAGTGTATGGTAAAATTGGTGGTCTAATTTCATTTTTTTTTCATGTACCAGTCCAGTTCTCCCAACACCATTTATTGAAGAAGCTACTTTTATTCCATTGTATACTCCTGCCCCTTTGTCAAATATCAGCCATAGAGAAATGGGTTTATTTCTGCATTCTCTATTCTGTTCCATTGATGTATGGTCTTTTCTTATGATAATACCAAGCAGTTTTGAATACAGTGGACTTGTACTATAGCTTTTTTATCAGGCATTGTGATCCCTCCTATCTTGTTCTCCTTTCTCACATTAATTTTTTATGTACTTGTTCTAGATCTGTGCTATATGCCATTGATATTTTGATAGGAATTGTGTTGAACCTGTAGGTTATTTTGGGTAGTTTGGACATTTTAATGATGTTAATTCTTCCAACCCATGAACACGGTATATATTCCCATTTATTTGTATATTCTTCAACTTCTTTCTTCAGTGTTCTATAGCTTTTTGATACAGATCTTTTATCTCCTTAGTTAAATTTATCCCTAGGTACTTTATTTTCCTTGTTTCTATAGTATATGTGATTTTCCCCTAGTTTTTCTTTTCTGATAGTTCATTGTTGGTGTACAAAAATGCCACCAATTTCTCCACACTGATTTTGTATCCTGCTATCTTGTCAAATTCACTTATTACATTGAGTAGTTTTTTGGTGGAGATTAGAGTGTTTTCTTTGTACACTATCATATTGTCTTCGAATAATGACAATTTTACTTTCTCCTTTCCAATCTGGATGCCATTTATTTATTTGTTTTTTCTGCTAACTGTGGCTGGAACTTCCAGTACTATGTTGAATAAGAGTGGTGAAAGCAGACACACTTGTCTTATTCCTGGTCTTATAGGAGAATGCTTTAGTTTTTGCCCAATGAGTATAATGACAGTAGGTTTCTTGTATATGGGTTTTATTATATTAAGGTATATGCTCTCTCTTACTAGTATTTTTTTATCATAAATGGGTGTTGGATATTTATTAAATGCTTTTTCATCATCTATTGATATGATCATGTGATTTCCCTCCTTCATTTTGTTTACGTGGATCATGCGGATCATGTTTATTCATTTGCAAATATTGTGCCATTATGCATCCGTGGGGGTAAATCCCACTTGATCATGGTGTATGATCTTTTTAATGTATCGTTGGATAGAACTTGCCAATATTTTGTTGAAGAGCTTAGTGTCCATGTTCATCAGAAATATAGGCCTGTAGATTTCTTTCTTTATTGTGTCTTTATCTGGTTTTGAAATTAGAATAATACTGGTCTCATAAAAAGAGTTTGGGAGCCTTCCCTCTTTGAATTTTTTGGAATCATTTGAGAAGGGTAGGTGTTATTTCTTCTTGGAATGTTTGGTAAAATTCATCTGTGAAGCCATCCAGTCAAGGTCCTTTGTGTGCTGAGAGTTTCTTGATTACTACTTCCATTTCATTAGTTGTTATCGTTCTATTCAGCTTTCTCATTCCTCTTGATTCAATTTTGGAGGTTTTATGCTTCTAGAAATTCATCCATTTTTCCCAGGTTATCCAGTTTCATGGTATATATTTGTTCATACTAATTTCTTACAATTATTTGTACTTTCGTGGTGTCAGTTGTTACTTCTCTTTCATTTCTGATTTTATTTATTTAGGTCCTCATGTTTTTTTCTCGATGAGCCTGGTTAAAGGTTTCTAAGTTTTGTTTTTCTTTTCAGAGAACCATCTCCTGGATTCATTGATATTATGAATGTTTTTAAGTCTCTATGTCATTTAATTCAATACTGATGTTGATTATTTCCTTCCTTCTACTTGCTCTGGGCTTTGAATGTTGTTGTTCCTCTAGTTAATTTAGATGTATGTTAGGTCATTTATTTGAGATTATTCTGTCTTTTTTAGGCAGGTATGAACTTCCCTGCCAGGACTACCTTCAATGTGTTCCAAAGTTTTTGGTTTGTTGTGTGTTCTGTTTCTTTGTTTTCAGATTTTTAAAATATATTCCTTGATCTCATAGTTAAACCATTTACTATTTAATAACATGTTATTCAGATTACATGTATTTGAATGATTTTGAATTTTTTCCTTGAGGCTGGTTTCTAGTTTCAAGCCATTGTGAACTGAGAAGATACTTGATATAATTTTAATTTCCTTGAATTTATTGAGGCTGGCTTTGTGTTCTAACATGTGGTATAAATTTTAAAATGATCCATATGCATTTGAAGAGAATACACCTTTTGCTTCTTTGGGGTGAAATGCTCAATATATTTCAATTAAGTCCATTATATCTAGAATGTCATTCAATGCCACAATATTCTTGTTGATTTTTTTTTTTTTGGATGACCTAACCATTGTTGACAGTGGGGTACTAAAACCCATACAATGTCTGTATTGCTGTTAATCTCTCTCTTAAAGCCCTTCGAGATTTTCCTTATATATTTATGTGCTCCTATGTTAGGTGCATATATGCTTACAAGGGTTATATCCCCTTGTTGGACTAGTCTCTTAAGTATTATGTAGTGACCTTTTCTATCTCTTGTTATGGCCTTTAGTTTGAAGTCTATTTTCTGTGTTATATGTATTGCTACCCTAGTATTCTTTTTCATGTCCATTTGTTTGGAATATAGTTTCTGTCCCTTCACTTTCAGCCTATGTAGATACTTTGTTCTGAGGTAGAACCCTTGTAGACAGCATATATGTGGATTGTCTTTTCTTATCCATTCAGGTCTGCTATGTCTTTTGACTTGAGCATTTAATACATTTACATTTAAGAATAGTATTAATAGGTATTTATTCATTGTCATTTTTCCCTTTGTACCTGTGTTCCTCTCTCTCTCTCTCTCTCTCTCTTTCTTCCTCTTCTGAAAGCAGTCCCTTTAGCATCACTGACAATGCTGGTTTCATGGACACGTATTCTTTTAGTCTTTTTTGTCTGAGAAAGCCCTTATTTCACCTTCTACTTTAAATGAGAGCCTGGTTGGATAGAGTAGCCTTGGTTTCAAGTCTTTTTTTTCATTACTTGGAATATTTCATGCCACTCCCTTCTGGCTTGTAGTGTTTCTGCTGAGAAATCCACTGATAGCCTTAATAGAGCTCCCATGTATATTAACAGCTATTTCTCCCTTGCTGTCTTTAAGATTCTCTCTCTGTCTTTAAATTTTGGCATGTTAATTGTGTTGCATCTTGGAGTACACCTCTTTGCATTCATCTTGATTGGGATCCTCTGTGTTTCCTGAACTTGCGTGACTTTTTCCTGTACCAAGTTAGAGAATTTTTCTGTCATTATTTTTCCAAACAGATTTTCTGCACCTTGCTTCTTTTATTCTCCTTCAGGGATCTCTATCATGTGAATTTTGTTGTTACATTTCATGTTGTCTTGTAGCGTCCTTAAACTCTCTTTCTTGTTTTTTTTTTTTTTTAAGGGTTGGTTTTTTTTTGGTTTTGTTTTTTGTTGTTGTTGTTGTTGTCGTCATTGTTGTTCTGTGTAGGTGTTTTTTCCTACCTTATCTTCCTACTTGGTAATTTGATCCTCCACTTCATCTAGTCTGCTTTTAATTCTTTCTAGTGTATTCTTCATTTCATGTATTGTATCCTTCATTTCTTCCTGGTGTCGTTCCTAGTTTCTATATCCTTTTTCATACTGATGTCATTTCCACTAAGTTCCTTGTCATCCTCTCTGAGTTCATGGAACATCCTTATAACTATTACTTCGAACTGTGTGCCTGAAGGATTGTTTACTCCAGTTTCACTTAGCACTTTTCTGTTCATTCCTTTATTTCTCTCAAATGGAGATTGTTTCTTTGTCTCCCCATTTTTAGCTATTTTTTCATTTGTTTCTTCCTATTACATTGATCTTCTTGACTCTCTGACTTATTAGTAGGAGACCTGTGGCACTCAGTGGTGCAGCCTCCTTGATCTCCCAAGATGGATGCTCTATGGATGCCCTTTATGCAGTGTATGTGTGCTCTGTTGTTATAATTGGGTTTTTGTTGTTGACTCAATTGTTGGTGGGTTCTCCCCTCCAGCTGACTGACTGTGTCACAACCCCCACCACGTCTTGTATACTGTTTTACAAGTGCTGCTTGTACAAAACAAAATAATCCAGCAAACAAAATTCACACCATCAAAAATACCTCCAACCACAACCACAATATCAATAAAAATGAGTAAAGATTAATAAAGGTGGAAAGAGAATAAGAATATTATAAGAAAGGAAATCATAATATGAGGTGACTAATGGAAAGAAAAATGATTTTGAGAGGGTAGATGGAGGGGAAATTTAAAAAATATGGAATAGTAACAAGGTGAAGAATGGGAGAAAATAAAACTTGCAACATAAATAAAAAAGGGAGAGAATAGGGGAAATGGAGTAATAAAAGGGAGGAATATAACATGAGTTTTGAAATTTAAAAAAATTGTAAAAATATAAGAACCAAATTGAAGAAAAAACAACCACCATAGCAATACCAACAACAAATGAGCAAAGATTAATAAAGGTGAAAAGAAAATAAGAATATTATAAGAAAGAGAGAATGGAAATAATAAGCATAATGATTAGAAATCAGGCTAAGAAAGGGACAAAATAAAATTTAAAATGAAAATAGGAAAGGGTAGGAGGGAGGTGAAATGGAGTAGAATGGGGAATAGTAAAATTTGGGATCTGAAATTTTTTAAAAATTGTAAACATCTAGGAATTGAAGGAATGCAATTTCTTCATGATATCAATGACAAATGAGCAAAGATTAATAAAGATGGGAAAAACTATAAGGATAGTATAAGAAAGGGAAAAAGAGTATGAGGTGACTAATGGAAAGAAAAATTGTTTTGAGAAGATGGAGGGAGGAGAAATAGTGAGAGTGAGGAACAGAAAGGTGATCAGGAGGGTAGATTACTGCTTCTCCCCTGGGAGGCACTGTTCAGTCTTCAGGGAAGATGGTGAGTGTTTCCCCACCCCTGTGCTACACATCTTGGTCTGTCCTAGATTATTTCCAATAATATATACTTTCTGATGAATTGGCTGTCCATTTCATGTGAGGGGTCAATATGTTTAAAAGGGCCAGCTCTTTCCTGCTTGGTGCTGATGGTAGCTCTGTATAGGAGCTGGAACTGGGTGGGGCCCTGTGTGCCTTTTGCAGAACCAATTTCTAACCTCTCTGCTCTGCTGGTTTCAGTAGAACAGGGCTGAAGGAGGAATGAGCGTAGTTTGTAGTATCTCATAAAAGTTCAGAAAGGGCTCTTTTGTAGATTCTCTTTCTTTCTCTGTGGAGTATGCACTTGGCAGGGGGTTCTTGAGCCTGGCCTTACTTTTCTGCAGTTTGCCATCCTGCAGAGGGTGTTGGGCTTTCCTTCCCCTTCCCAGATCTTTGTACTTTGACCTGTGAGAGTACCTGCTTGGCTGCAATTAATCTCAGGTGCTCAACTCTTACCCATCCAGTTCCCAGCCCATTGCTCTCTCAGGAAGCTCAGACCTGAACTCTTCATTCTGTGCACAGACCCAGCTCACCAGCCATGCTGCGTTGGGCTCTATAATCCCCTCACTGTGCAGCCTTCTAATCTTCTTGCTTTGCTGGATTCTGTGGGTACGAACTGCATTTTCAATCTGTTTTCTTTGCTGGCAGGGCAGCTTCATGCATGCGTGAGGCCCCATGCCCTGCCACGCCTCAGCTCCCCTTTTAAAAATTCTCTATGTGGCACCCACACTGCGGTGCCAAGTCACTGCCTGGTTCCCCATGTACTCTCTCAGTCACAGCTGGTTGCATCTTGCTGGTGTCTCCAACAATTTTGGGTGACAGAATTTCTCTCTGGAACTCTCAGGTGGTGCTCCAGCTATGAACACGGTGCTCACTGTGTGTGTGAAGCTCTGTGAGACTCTCAGGTTCCATATGTCCTCCCAAGTCTCTCTAGAGTAGGGCTGGATGTTCCCTATGCAGGACTAGTGGCCCTCAGTCTGAGGGGGGAGGGAACTACTAAGCTGCATTTTCTTTCTGGTCTATGCTCAGCTGCAGGCACCTCGCACAGAGTTTTTCCCTTCAATTTATAAAATCTCTTAGTGGATGATGCAAAGAATCCTCTGTACTCCTTGGCTTCAAAAATTCATATTTGTTTAAGCTTTTAAACTTTAGATATTAAGAAGTTTCCTAGTTCTTTCCATTAAAAAATGGCACCTATTTTTGTATAAATTTGTTTTCCCATCAATCCCCAAAATATATTTTCACGGACCAAATCCCAAGAATAGCCAGAAAAAATTTCTCCCTGTTCCAATTAATCAATGTTTCTTCTGAGTCTATCAATCCAATTCATTTGAAGGTAAAAAGCCACCTCTTTTCAGTTAGAGTATGTGGGACCCTGTATATATCTGCACCTGATTTTCTACCAAACCTAATGTGCAAACTGATACTGTGAATATATGAATCTAAATATTCCTGACACAAGAAATATTTGCTAGAACATGCTTTGTAATTAATCAGCATGCTTGTGAGAATTCATAAGAGCATTGTATAATGAACATAAATATTTGATTACTTAATAAATGGAAATGTAATATGAAATGTAAGAAACATTAATTTAACAGCTGACATTAATTACCAATGTAAATTTAACCATGAGCTATTAATTTGCCATAGAATCTGGAGTTCTGCTTAAAATTCCCCAAAATTATAACCTATTAAACTCAATTTAGAAAATTAAATAGTGACCATTTTAATGTAAGCTTTTGTCTTGCTCATAATGCAAGCTCTTACCAATAGCTCTTACCAAAAGCTATTATATCATGAGATAACTTTTCTATTTTTCACAAATGGTAGATGAATACAGTTCCCTACAGGTTTGTATATATGCCATAAATGGAGCTGAAGCAATCATGGGAAGTTACAATTTGTGACATTTATATTTTTATTAAAATTAGGATTTGGTTCAGGATATTATTTAACCAGTTGTGCTGAAGTAGGTTTGAGTCTATGTTAGGAAGAGAAGATAAGGAGGAAGGAAAATCACTTCCCTGTGTTCTTCACCCCCAGCCTCTTCCTGCCCCAGCCCATAAAGGGGCTCTCACACTCTCTACCTACTTGGAGGCTTCCTTAATGTTATCCATTAAGGAGTCAATCTGATCGGTCGAGTTTGAAATTGGTCAGAAGACATTTTCAGGGAGCAAGGTATGAAAAAGGATCACCCTCCTGCTGTTCTACCTGTGCCCAGATGGCTCATTAGTCTTTAAGCCTGCCTGGAAGGAGCAGACACAGTTCCTCGCTCCCTCTCACTCTAGGATACCTCACCATGCCGATCCAAAATTTAAACTTAAGATGAGAAGACTCACATTTGCTTTGGCCAATTTTTTCCTATCCAGTTTATCTGAAGCCTTGCCTTTTCTAGTTTTTAGCTTCTTATATTAAGAAGTTGATATTTCATGTTTCAGTTGTCTAATTAATATTGGCTCTGTCAGAACTAGAGTTGGGGAGAGAGGCAAGTAATAGGAAGCATTTCGGGGAGAGAAGGGGCATAGAAGCTTAGGGGTTTTCTTTAGTTTTCAGGTGAAAGAAAACATGGAAATAAGGCCATACATGCCAAAGAGGGGTGTCCTGGAATGATTATTTTCTCTTCCCTCCTCCCATCTTTCCTAACCTAGCAGCCTACTGATTTCTGTGGGAAGACTTTCTGGAGGTGACAAATGGCAGAATCAGAGCTGTTTTTAGTGCCTGAATCATTACATTCTCAGAGACCAAAGCAAGTGATCAAGGAATAAATAATGGGAAAGATAAATTGCATAAAATACTTTGTTTTTCAAAATAATGCATTTTTTTCTGATTTGATGTGTAAATGTACATTCATATTTGCAAAATAGAGTAAAGTATAAAAAGGAAGATGAATATATGCATCCTACCAAACAAACAGTGATTTCTCCTTTTTCTGAGATCCCTTCCACCACCTCCAAGCTGTTGGCTGACTCACCTGGTTCTGCTTAAATTCAGCTTCTGGTTGGAGTACAGGTGTTAAAGGCTTCATTAGCACAGTTTTGCTACTCACTTGGAGAATTAAACACACTTCAGTAACTCTTAAGTACTCCCAGCAAAATTCCTATCTGCAGGTGGCAAGTTCAGAGTTTTACAAATTTGTGTGTTGTTGTTGCCTTTGCAGTGAGCTGTACTGATTTTTCTTTCAGAAAGGACATATACAACTTCACTGTGTTAGGCTCAGCCGTTCCTGATTTTGTTGCTTCAGGTTATTCCACATAGTATATTACCTGTTTCATTTTTATTACAGTATAACTGTTCTATTTCATTATTGTTGTTGTTAATCTGTAACTGTAACAAATTTATAAACTTTATTATAGGTATACATTATACATATTGGAAAAGCATAGTATATATTTAGGATTCAGTACTATCTGTGGATTTAGGCATCTGCTTGGGGTCTTGGAACATATTCCCCACAGTAATGAGGGTGGCCACATTACAGGTAATGCAGAGATTTTGAAAAGAGCATTTTTTTGTTTTGTTTTGTTTTCTTATTTTTATTTATTTTTATTTTATGTTTATTTTATTTTGTAGTGCTTTTGTTGTTTTTTATTTAACTTTTGCATTGTTGTTCAAGTACAGTTTTGTCCATTTTCACCCCACCCTACCCCACCCCCCTTAAATTCATCGATGAAGCCCCAGTATATGTTCCTTGACTCTCCTTCCCCTGTCTCGCTGTCTTCCCCTCCCCCCACTCTTCTGTTCACTCTCAGTTTTTTCTTCAATTCAAAGTATCCAGTTATATTTAACTTGTCTGTTTTGTTGATTAGTCTCCACTTACAGGTGAAATTATATGGTATTTGTCTTTTACCACCTGACTTATTTCACTTAGCGTAATGCTCTCCAGATCCATCCATGCTATTGTGAATGGTATAAGCTCCTTTCTTTCTGCTGTGTAGTATTCCACTGTGTAAATGTACCACAGTTTTTTGATCCACTCATTTACTGATGGGCAACTAGGTTGCTTCTAACACTTGGCTATTGTAAATTGTGCTGCTATGAACATTGGGGTGCATAGGTTCATCTGAATAGGGATTTCTGGATTTTTAGGATAAAATCCCAGCAGTGAAATTGCTGGGTCAAAAGGCAGCTCCATTTTTGTTTTCCTGAGGTAATTCCATACTGTTTTCCACAGTGGCTGAACCAGTCTTCATTCCCGCCAACAATGTACTAGGGTTCCCTTTTCTCTGCAACCTTGCCAGCACTTGTTGTTTGTTAATTTGGTTATGATACCCATTCTGACAGATGTGAAGTAGTATCTCATGTGGTTTTAATTTGCATCTCTCTGATGGTTGGTGATGCTGAGCTTCCTTTTTTATGTCCCTGGGTTCCCTGTATGTCTTTCTTAGAGAAGTCTCTGTTCAGTGACTTTGCCCATTTCTTATTTATGTTGTTTGTCTTCCTAGAGTGGAGTCATGTGAGTTCTTTATATATTTTGGTGATCAAACCCTTGTCAGATATATCATTGGTAAATATATTTTCCCATATGTTTGGTTCCCTTTTCATTTTGCTGATTTTTCTTTAGCCATGGAGAAGGTTTTCAATTTGAACTCCCATTTGTTTAACCTTCCCTTAATGCCCCTTTTTCTAGGGGACATAATGGTGAAAATATTGTTGCATATCTGATATTTTCATGCCTACGATCTCCTCTAGGACTTTCATAGTTTTGTGACTTATATGTAAGTATTTTCCACCTTGAGTTTATTTTTTGTGCATGGTATAAGTTGGTGGTTGAGTTTAATTTTTTGCATGTGGCTATCCGGATGTCCCAACACTATTTGTTGAAGAGGCTATTTTTACTCCATTTTTTGCTTTTGCCTCATTTGTCAAATATTAATTGACCATAGAGACAGGGCTTTATTCCATTAATCTATATGTCTGTTCTTATGCCAGTACCAGACTGTTTTGATTACAGTAACATTGTAGTATAGTTTGCTATCAGGTATTGTGATATCTCTGACTTTGTTCTTCTTTCTCAAAATTGCTGTGGCTATTTGGGGTTGTTTATCATTCCATATAAATTTTTGAATTGTTTCTTCTAGATCTGTGAAATATGTAATTGGTATTTTAATAGTCATTCAATTAAATCTATAAATTGCTTTTGGTAGTATGAACATTTCAATGATGTTAATTCTTCTGATCCATGAACACTGTATATGCTTCCATTTATTTGTTATCTTCCTTAATTCCTTTCTTCAGTGTTGTGTAGTTTTCTGAATACAGGTGTTTTACCTACTTGATAAGCTTTATTCCTAGGTACTTTATGATTTTTTTATTGCTATACTGAATAGGATTCTTCTCCTGATTTATGATTCCGATATTTCATTGTTGGTATATAAAAATGCCTTTGATTTCTGAATATTGACTTTGTATCCTGCTGTTTTGCCAAAATCACTTATTAGGCTGAGTAGTTTTTTGGTGGAGTCTGTGGGATTTTCTATGTATGCAATCATATCGTCTGCAAACAATGACAGTTATACTACCTCATTTCCTATTTGGATGCCTTTTATTTCTTTTTCTTGTCTGACGGCTGTGGCTAGGACATCTAATATTATGTTGAATAAAAGTGGTGAAAGTGGACACCCTTGTCTTGTTTCTGATCTTAGTGGAAATGATTTAATTTTTTACTCATTAGTATAATGTTGGCTGTAGGTTTCTCATATATGGCCTTTAAATTGTTGAGGTATGATCCTTTTAGTTGCACTTTGCTGAGTGTTTTGATTACAAATGCATGCCATACTTTGTCAAATGCTTTTTCTGCACCTATTGATATGATCATATGATTTGTGTCTTCCTCTTATGTGATCTACATTTATTGAATAGTAAATATACCATCCTTGCATCCCTGGGATGAATCCCACTTGATCATGGTGGATGATCTTTTTAATGTGTTGCTGGATGCAGTTTGCCAATATTTTGTTGAGGATTTTAGTATCTATGTTCATCAGTGAAATTGGCCAGTAGATTTCTTTCCTTGTGGTGTCTTTATCTGGTATTGGGTTTAGGTTGATGCTGGCTTCATAAAGAGTGTTGGAGTCTTCCCTCTTTTTGCATTTTTTGTTATAGCCTGAGGAGGATAGGGGTTAACTCTTCCTTATGTGTTTGTAGAATTCTCCTCAGAAACCATCCGGTCCATGGATTTTTGTGCCAGGAGGTTTTAATAACTGCTTTGATTTCTCCAGCTGTTATCAATCTGTCTAGGCTTTCTGCTGCTTTTTCATTCAGTTTGTGAAGATTATATTTTTCCAGGAATTTTTCCATTTCACCCAGGTTTTCAAATTTTTTGGCATATAGCTCTTTGTAGTAATTTCTTACAGTCCTTTGTATTTCTATGGTATCACTTCTGATCTCTCCTCTTTCATTTCTGATATTATTTATTTGGGTCCCCTCCCTTTTTTTTCTTGATGAGTCTTCTTACAGGCTTGTCAATTTTGTTTATCTATTCAAAGGATAATTTCCTGGGTTTATTGATCCTTTGAATTGTTCTCTTAGTCTCTCTGTCATTTAAATGTACTCTGATCTTTGTTATTTCCTTCTCTTTAATGTCACTGGGCCTTGTTTGTTGTTGTTCCTCCAGTTCTTGTAGATGTTGTGTTAGGTTGTTTATTTCAAATGTTTCTATCTTTTTCAGGTAGGTCTGTATGACTATGAACATCCCTCTCAGGTCTGCCTTTGCTGTGTCCCACAAGTTTTGGACAGGTGTGTGTTCATTTTCATTTGTTTCCTGAAATGTTTTAATTTCTTGTTTGATCTCGCTATTAAACTATTCATTGTTTAATAGCAAGCTCTTCAGTCTCCATGAGTTTGAGTGTTTTTGAGGTTGGTTTCTGGTTATAAACCCTTGTGGTCTAAGAAACTGCTTGATATGATTTCAATTTTCTTAAATTTGTTGAGGTTTCTTTTGTGTCCTATCATGTGGTCTATCTTCGAAAATGTTCCATATGCATTTGAAAAGAATGTGTATTTTGCTTCTTTGGGATGAATGGTTATATCTATCTGTATATCTATATATCTATATCTATACCTATATCTATATATAATCTGTACCTATATATATTTTTATAGATTATATATATATATGTATATAGTTAAGTCTATTTCATCTAGGACATTGTTCAATGCCACAATATCCTTGTCAATATTTTGTTTAGAAGATCTATCCATTGTTGACAATGGGGTGTTAAAAATCCCCTAGAATAAGCATTTTGCTATCTATATCTTGAAGTCTTCCATAATTTTTCTTATATATTTGGGTGTTCCTATGTTGTGTGCATATATATTTACAATGCCTATGTCTTCTTGATGGATTCTTCCCTTGGGTATTATGTAATGCCCTCAGTATCTCTCTTTATGGCTTTTGTTTTGAAGTCTATTTTGTCTGATATAAGTATTGCTACCCAGGCATTTTTTTCCTGTCCATTTGCTTGGAATATTTTTGAAAAGAGTATTCTATCTCTCTTGCTTTCTTTTTTGTTGTTTAATCCTTTCACATTTTCCAGCCAGTCTCTCTACTGCCACTCCTCTGACAGCTATCAGTATGTTCTCTGTAATGAAAAGAAATAAACTAACAAACAAAATATAAACACATTCATAGATACAGTGAACCTGTTTAATTTTATTTGTGGGGCAGGAGGTATTGCCATTCTTTCCCACAACTAAATGTAGAAATAAAACAAACAAGAAGCAATGGCTTTATTTCAATTTTTTACAACTGCATCCTAAATTGTCCAAGGAAAATAAGTTCCCACATGATAGAGAGCTGTTCAACTTCTTATGTCATATTGCTGGCTAAAATGCTAATTGATAACACTACATTTCTACTTCCTTTATAGTAAGGCACAGAAAAGCCAGAGTCTTAGACATTATATTGGACCTATAGTGCTCAAACATGCATGTGACCACAGGTGTGGTGACCATGTTTTTTCTCTCACAACAACACAGTTCAGGTAACAGAAAATAAAATTACTTTTTTCCAAAAATGTATAGTTGACCCTTGAGCAATGTAACATTTAAGGGCACAGACTCACTGTGAAGTTGAACATTATTGTATAATTTTTGGCTTGTCCAAAACTTAACTATTAATAACATAAATAGTTAATTACCATAGTTTGTATATTATATGTAATATATATTGTATATTTACAATATTGTAAAGCTCCACAAAGGTACAGAAAATAAAATTTTAAGAAAATTATAAAGAAAAGAAAATATATTTACAATAATATACATATTTATTGAAACATAACTGTATATGAGTTTCCAGTAGTTCAAACTTGTGTTGTTCAAGGGTCAGCTGTGTTTTATTCCAACATTTTAAGCAACCCTCATTAACTTATGTGTGTTTGTTTTTTTTCTGACCATTCCTTTCTGTTTTCTTGTCAGCCGCCTTTTTCTCCTCCAAAGTATCGATATCTCCACAGTTATACTCTTGATTTTTGTCTTTCTCTTTTTCAAACTCCCCCTCTGAAATGTTCTAGCTTAGCTTTAGTCCCCACTGTTCTGCTGAGCATTCCTTGATCCTCCCTGAACTTTCCTGCAAGGCAGTCGAGCAAACCTATTCAGAGTGTTCATTATCTAGTACCCATCTGACGTGATACATAATTACTACAATAATATTGACTATATTTCCTATAGGTACTTAATTTATCACGGTGATCACTTAGTATGTTATATAATGTCTAATCACTATGTATACACCTGAAACTAATATAGCAGTACTCCAACTGTAATAGAAATTTTTAAAAGTATATTTTACAAAAATAAAATGAAATAGAAAATAGAGTTCATTTTTAAGTCCCAGAGCTACACCTCATTGCTGCATGCCTTTAGGAAAGATTTTCAGTCTCTGGGCCTCCATTTCCTCACCCACAGAGCTGTGACTAATGCATGAGTTAGCACTAAAGGAATTTAAATATCAGTGAAGTTGTGCTGGTTGTAAATTATCTCATGAGTGTTTGTTTATTTCAAAATGTCTTTGCTTTGATTGAAGTGAATTTAGTTTTCCTTTATCTTTTGAAAGAGTAATATACACATATGTAAAATTTCAAAATGTACAGCAAGGCTTGCATGAAATTTAAGTCTCTCTTAACCTTTGTCTCTCAGTCACCCTTTTATAGGAAAACTTTCTAGCTTATAAGAATATTCTTTTGTATGGATATACAATAATGGGCATGTTTGAATTTAAGTGAGGGTAGATTCCTAGAATTGATATTGATGGGTCAAAGATTATGCATATTTTGTAGTTAGGTTTTTATCTATAATTTACATGCAATAAAATTAATCCTTTTAAGTGTACAGATCCGTTGGTTTTGATAAATTATATATTTTTGGAGTTATTATACATATATTATATGTATATATATTATGTTATATGTATACATATAATTATATGTATATGTATAATTATATTATATGGGTCCATTCCTTTCTGTTTTATATGTATACATATAATATAATATGTGTACATGTATACATATATAATGTATACATATATTATGTTATATGTATGTGTATTACATACACATATATTATATATTATAAAACTTGCCTTGGGCTTAGTGATATGTTGAAGCTAGCAAATTGTAAAATTTAAGGAATTTTCCAAGCCAATTGTTAAAAACAGTCATTATTTAAAATTATATAAACTTACAATTAAATATATTATATTTTTAAAAGGTGATAGGTACTTTTAAAAGGTGGGTCAAGTGATAAATATATGTTTAACCTTATAAGAAGCTCTCAAACTGTCTTGCAAAGTGGCTGTATTGTTTTTTATTCTGACAAATAATGTTTAAGAGTTAATAAAACGCTTGTAACATCAAAGCCAGAAAAAAAATTAAGAAGATAGCAAATAAGAAATTACACCTTTACCCAATGAGATACTATCAAAGTAGACAAATGACATATAAACATTTCTTAGCATGTAGTACAATAAATTATTGTAACATAGTATAAATTTTAGTAAGAGTTCTGATTGCTCTACATCCTTACAGCAACTGGCTTTAGTCAGTTTCAAAATTTTAGATATTTGCATAGCCGTGTAGTAGAATCTCATTGTTGCAGAAGGAATATTGTTCTGACATAACCTATTACAAACTTCTTAGAAGTAGTGTACATTACCTTAAATTTTGAAGATTAGGTTCACAAAATACATAATTTATAAGTTGGATGTTATTTTCTTGGAGTACTTTAAAGGTATTATGCAAATGATTTTGGCTTTTAATTTTTCTGTTGTGGCATCTTTTGAGGATGGTCTTTTTTTCTGTATCTGTTTAGTTGTTTTTGTCTTTTGTTTTCAGGAGTTTTGTTATTACGGCTTATGTATGATTTTCTGTCTATATCGTTTAAAATTCATTGAACTTTTTGTGTAAATTATTTGATATCTTTCATCATTCTGTTAAAAATTTCACAGGCATTATCTCTTCAAATATTATTTCTCTCCAGACAGTTTCTTATCTACTTCTGGGACTCCAGTTAATTGAATTTTAGGCCTGTTAATTTTGTTTATTAGGCTCTTTTCTCTGTTTCTATATTTCTACATCTCCATTTAGATCTTCTGTTTTTAACTATTTATTGACTCAACTGCTAAACTTATCAATTGATTTCATTTTTTAATTTTTTATTGTTGTTCAGTTACAGTGGTCCCCATTTTTCCCCCATTGCTATCCCCTGCCCTGCCGACCCATCCTCTCCCCACTGTCTTTGTCCATTGGTCCTTTATACATGTTCCTGGACTTAACCCTTCCCTTTTCTTCTGCCATTATCTCCATCTCCTGTTCCATTTGGTCACTGTCAGATTGTTCTTTATTCCCATGTCTCTAGTTCTATTTTGCTCATTTGTTTGTTTTGCTGATTAGGCTCAGCTTATAGGTGAGATCATATGGTATTTGTCTTTCACTGCCTGGCTAATTTCACTTACCATAATGCTCTCCAGTTCCATCTATGCTGTCATGAAAGGTAGGAGCTCATTTTCTTTTCTTTCTGCTGCATAGTATCCCATTGGATAAATGTACCACAGTTTTTGATCCAGTCATTTACTGATGGGCATTTCATCTCTTTCCAGCAGTTGGCTATTGTAAATAATGCTGCTATGAACATTGGGATACATAGATTCTCTTTAATTTCAAGATTCGTAGGGTACAATGCCAGCAGTGAAATGCTGGGTCTAAAGGAAGTTCCATTTTTAGATTTTTGAGGAAATTCTAAACTGTTTTCCACAGTATCTGTACCAGTCTGCACTCCTACCAACAATGCACTAGGGATCCATTTTCTCCACATTCTCCCCAGCACTCGTTTCTTCATTTGTTTACAGTGGCCATTCTGACTGGTGTGAAGTGTTATCTCACTGTGGTTTTAATTTTCATTTCCCTGATGGCTAGTGATGCTGAGCATCCATTCATATGTCTCTGGGCCCTGTGTATGTCCTCCTTCGAGAAGTGTCTGTTCAGGTCCTTTGCCCATTTTTATTTAATTTTTAAAATTTTATTTTTTTTACAAAATATCGTATATTTATTCTTAATGTTTAAGCTTCAGTCATCTTCGAAGTACTCTCCATTTGATGCAATAAACCTACTGAGATGTTTTTTTCCACTGCTCGACATGGTTTTTTTTACTGCAGTTTAAGTGCACTTTTCTCCATTTCGCCCTACCTTTCCTCCTGCCCCTCCCACCCTCAATCCTACCCCCTTTTGGCTTTGTAAATGTTTAATTTATAAATGTTCTTTGATGACCATTCCCCTTTTCCCCCCTGTGTCCCTCTCCCCTGGTTACTGTCAGTTTGCTCTTTATTTCAATTTCTCTGGTTGTATTCTGCTTACTTGTTTGTTCTGTTGATTAAGTTCCACTTATAGGTGAAACCATACAGTATTTGTCTTTCACTGTCTGGCTTATTTCATTTAGCATAATGTTCTCCAGATACATCCATGCTGTTGAGAATGGCATGAGCTCCCTTTTTTATGTCTGCTGTGTAGTATTCTACTGCGTAAATGTACCACAGTTTTTTGATCCACTCATTGACTGTTGGGTACCTAGGTTGCTTCCAACACTTGGATATTGTAAATTGTGCTGCTATGAACATTGGTGTGCATAGGTTCTTTAGAATTGGTGTTTCAGGATTCTTAGAGTATAATTCCAACAGTGGAATTGTGAGTCAAAATAGACAGCTCCCAAGCTCTTTTTATGAAGCAAGCATCATACTAATCCAAAACCCACAAAAAGACACAGCAAAATAAGAAAACTACAGGCCAACATTTCTGATGAACATAGACACAACCATCCTTAAAAAAATATTGGCAAAACCACATCCAGCAACACATTAAAAAGATCATCCACCACGATCAAGTGGGATTCATCCCAGGGAGCAAGGATGGTACAATATTCTCTAAGCAATAAATGTAATACATCACATAAACAAAAGTAAAGACAAAAATTACATGATCATACCATTTTGAATTGGATTGTTTGTCTTCCTGGTATGGAGTCATGTGAGTTCTCTCTACATTTTGAAGATAAACCCCTTGTTCAAGGTATCACTGCCAAATATGTTTTCCCATATGTTTACTTACCTTTTCATTTTGTGGATGTTTTCTTTAGCCATGCAGAAGCTTTGTAATTTGATGTGGTCCCATTTGTTTTTTCTCTCCTTTATGTCCATTGTGGGCATTTGAGCCCCTTGGTATGTGTACCTGTGACACCAAGAACAGAGTTCTAAATGTGGAACTTGGCACGAGCGCGGCCTTTGAATGGGGACCAGTGTTCCCTCCCTCTTGATTGTCCTGGTAAACATTACCTGACGATTCTCTCACCCCTCTCCTCCTGTACCCCAGGAACAGATGCAATTGTTAGCAATTCTGTGCACCACCAGTAACCAGCCTCAGTAAAAGCCCTGGAAACCTGGGAATGGGAGTGTCCTCCTTGGAGGGGGCACTCTCCTTCTCTCCCCAGGCTTGTGGCATTGCAAAACCTCCCATGTGTTTCACTCTCCGCAGAACATCCACAGGATAGGAAATGGACAGTCGCTTGCTCTATGGGACATATCAGTGAAAATATTGCTGCATGGAATATCTGAAATTTTCCTACCTATGTCTTCTCTAGGACTCTTATGGTGTCATGGCTTATATTTAAATCTTTTACCCATCCTGAGTTTATTTTTGTTTATGGTGTAAGTTGGCGGTCGTTTCATTATTTTTACATGTAGCTTTCCAGATGTGCCAAAACCATTTGTTGAAGAGGCTATTTTTACTCCATTTTATGCTCCTGTCATTTGATTATGATCAAATAGTAATTGATCATAGAGACATTGGTGTATTTCTGGGCTCCCAATTATGTTCCATTGATCTATGTATTTGTTTTTATGCCAGTAATATACTGTTTGGATTACAGTGACCTTGTTTAGTTTGATGTCAGATATTGTGATCACTACTATTTTTTTTCTTTTCTCAAAATTGCTGCATTTATTCAGGGTTGTTTATGCCATATAAATTTTTGAAATATTTATTGTATATCTGTGAAATATTTCATGGTATTTTAGTATAGATTGCACTGACTATAAATTGCATTGGGTAGTATTGACATTTTGATGATGTTAATTGTTCCAGTCCATGAATAGGGTATATGCTTCCATTTCTTTGTTTTCCTTAATTTCTTTCTTTAGTGTTCTTAATTAGTAATAGAATTTTTTATTCTATATTTTTATTTGCTTATTTGTTATAATTTCCATTCTTTCTAAATTTTCTCTCTTGTTATGTAATCCCTGAGATATATTCACCATAGTTATTAAAAATCTATTTCTGATAATTCTGGACATGGACTTTATAGCAACTATCCCATGTTTCTGTTTCTAGTGTCTAATTTCTTTTCTTAGTTTTCTGTCAGCATTTGCATTTTATCTATACTTGTCAGTTTTCTTTTAATTACAAGTGAGAAGTTTAATTTTAGAAGCTGAGTTGACCATTTATAAACACACAATAACACATTCAATACAAAATCAGAGTAATAATAGGTACAGCATCTTAATGAGACAATAGTTTTTCTAACGAGTCATAGGCAAATGAGTGACTTGTTTCACCCAGAATATTTAATTGACACAAAATAAGAAAGTAAACCATTTTCTAATGTTGAAACAAAAACCATAACTATATTATTGTTAAAATAATCTAAAAACTGACACTTCAATCTGAGGTCCTTGTGATCCTACAATACCTCTGATGGCTGAACTTTCCCTAAAAATCTAAACACCTAAAGCTATTCTTACAGCTGTAATATAGTGTAATAATCTACTTCCCTGCTAATAAGCAACTTATAAGGAGAATTTTATACATAATTTGATCAGACTCGGGGTCACTACACAAATTTCAATTTCACAGTGCAGTGGCACTAAGTCATAAGCTTGGAAGTTTAATCACTAGGATTGCTGTAAATACATCATATTGTGCACTGTCCAGACAACAGGTAGCAAATAGTTTATTATAAACAGCCACTGACATTTCCTAGTTAACTGACTGTGTGAAACGTGAATACAAATATAGAAAATGGGGAAATTCTCCTTACCCATTGCCATATAACTGACATATGTTTATTTTTGCCTTCAAATTCCATGTCTCTGTTCTAGTAAACAGTTTTCTTCCTGAACATTCTCTATACTCCCCACGTACTATAGAACTGCAGTTGAAAACTGCTCAGTAAGCACGGCTCCAACTCCACCTCCTATTTACAGATTTTCTTGGAAAACCACAAAAACTGCTTTGTTGCAATTAAAGCAATTTTTAACTAAAATACAGTATCTGATTTGAGTTTTTTACATAATCAAATAAAAAAACTACAGAAAAAAAATCACTTACATCTCTCTGCCATTCTAGTAAAACAAATTACAAGCTCCCAACTTTTAAAAAACTGTACAGTAATGGATTAAAACCTAATAATCATATTTCATAATTGAGAAGACAGTCTATTTTAGTTGACTACTTAAAAAAATGCACTGAGATACCTGGCCTGAAGGGCTAAAAGTAAGGCACATATAGACATTACAGGGAGACTTGCAAGGGAAACTCATCATGGACCTGGGAATGCCTGGTCTCAGATCCTCCATAGCTCCAACTGAAGCAAGCTACCAGCCCTGGGACAAAGAGCTGATGCCTAATGAGCAAGAATATCTTTCACCTGGTGACTCCATTGTGCATTTCAACACTAGAAGTATATTAATGGAAGATTCACTTTAAAAAAAGGTAAGTTTTTCAAAACATTCCTTCATAAGCCTGGACTGACCAAAGCTACCATTCTCAATTGGTATGCTGAACAGCCTTTCCAAAAGGACAATATTTGGGGCAGCTCAAAACTCTGATAGCCAAAGCTTAGAGGCCCAGCCAGGTTGACTTCTTTAGGTTCAAGTAGGTGAGCAGCTCACAGCTGTATACAAACACCTTCTCCTCCAGGTGCGCAAGCACCACGAACTCAGGTACCTTCATCTTTTCTCCTAGAATATTATTTTTCACCTTAGCCATGGGTGGCCATGGGTTCTCCTTCCCACCAGAGTCTTTCAATGGAGAGCCTGGATCACAGCCATTGGAAACAGGTGTGTCCTCTGGGGTAGAGTTCAACATTCTAATTCCCCAATTAAATCCTGCTTGTACCACTCTGCCTCCTCATTAAGGAGCAACAGGGAGACTTTGTAATGGGGGTCAAACAGTGCTGCAAGGATGTACCTGGGTCCATGGAGAGTGGCAGACAGCCAGCTGACCATGGCTTTCTTCAAAGACTTCAGCATGACGTCAATGCTCATCATCTCCTCAAACAGCATCTTGATTTTCCTGTTCATGATGTGAATCATTGGGGTGACCTGAGTGAGGATATACATGTGGCTGCTTGTCCCCTGACTCACAGCATAAAAGAGCTTTATGATCTCCAACTGCATGATCTCCCATTGGTCACAACTGATCAGTTATCAGAAATAACACTCGATTGTAATCTCATTAATTGCCTCTTCTATTCAATGAGTCATCCAAGCATATGAAATGATGTGTTCCATTTGAATAGGGCATCCTGAATAACACGGTGCAGTGGCAATTCATGCTTATTTTGCAGCAATTTGAGTTTCTCTTGCTTTGCTTGTTAGTTTTGATTGAGTATTGGGCATTGTTTTTGGAACATCATAGATATAATATAAATCTCTGGATGATATTACAATCTTAACTTTCACCAGAGAGAATTTACTTTTACTTCTGAAAGGCAGCTATACTAGAATCAGTTCACCTTAATAAATCAGGGTTGAGATGATCAAAATCTTGGCTTCTGTTCTTATGAGGCCTGATTTACTTCTACAGCATCCTTACTCCTACTAATTTTGGGGACCCAAAATGAAGTCCAGGGAAAGGTATATCAGGTCCAATCTTCTTTGGTGGGCTCCAGTTTCCACCAACCCATATCTCCAGTCTTATAAAACTACTGAAAGCTCTTCCACTTTTCAATCTCTTAGGCACTGATTTCAAAACTGGCAGTCGAATTTCTTCAGGGAAAAAGTTAACCCAAATGTCAGATCATGGTTTTTGGCTTTCCCCCTTTTCTGGATCTTGGCTATCCTAATTCTCACTCTCTTGGTAGATTTTTAAATGCTCAAGGGGTTTTAAAATGCATTTTGTCTAATTTTTAATTTAATTTTTTCAGTGGGAGAATGGGTCTTAAACAATATAGGTACTTGTTTTTGGTTGTAACAGTAGTTCTAAGAATCTTCCCATATAAGTCTAAAGGGGAGCTGAAGTAACAAACCACAGACATAGGACATAAAGTGCATGCAAGAGTGTTCGTGCATTGACTCCTCAAACCTATGTCTTCTAATGTTTTATCACAACCCTTTCTTCCACCCACATGCCCCCAAGCCCTATTGCACCCCAACATTAGTGTATCTGATGTGTAAGACCACAGTGTCCTCTCTTATTAGCAACCATTTGCATCTTCAATGCTTTTCTCCTCAGCCCACTCCTACTCATCTTTGATATATCCTTTTTTTTTTTAACATGACAAAAGACATCTTTATTGCTCTCTTCACAAGAAATTCTAAGGGTTTTAAGAAATATTTTATTTTTGTTCAATTACTGTTGTACCCATTTCCCCCCATTACTCTATCCTGCCCTACCCACCTGTCACCTCCCATATTCAATCCTCAAAACTAAAGGAAAAGACACATAACAGTTCAGGTTCCTAGCTTACCAGGAGCTCTTCACTGTTTTAAAGGAAAGACTAAGTGCTCAGGGATGTTCTGTCAGTCTAAAGTTCTATCTGTTTTTTTTTTCCAAGCTTCTTGCCATTTCTTCTTTTTCTGTCCTCTTTCAAAAACCACATATGCAATAATTAAGGTTATGAGCTCCTTAAAGGAAGGAACTGACAAAGGCACTTAAATGGTTGTTAAAAGAAACATTTTTCAAAAATAATAAAATTTCATGACAGTAAAACAGTCTGTCATAAATAGGAACTTCATATTTAACCAAAGTCTTGGTTAATTAAATCAATATTTACCTGAACTAGCACAGAGAAAAATATTGTTTGGTGCTCAATTCTTAGTTTATTAATTATTTACTCTGTGATAACCTCCCAGGAGATACAATATTATCTAATTTTACTAGTGCTTGATAAGTACTGGGCATTATGCTATTTTCCCTAGTGTTTTTCCATTTAATCCTCACTATACTGTTATGTACTAGATGCTATTATTACTGATGCTAAGAGATGTGAAATATAATTTCACTGAGATCACATATCTGGTGAATTGCTGAGCCAAAAGATAAACCAAGGTATATGTGACCTTAAAACCCATGTTTGCTAACCGCATTCTAAACACTGGTGGGAAAAGTATGGCTCTAGGATTAGCGGACCTGGTCTAAGACTTTGGTTTCTTCAGTAATTATGGTATATCTATACATTGCTTTGGGTAGTATGGACATTTTGATGATTTTAGTTCTTCCATGAACACAGTAAATGCTTGCATTTATTTGTATCTTCCTTAATTTTTTCTTCAGTGTTGTGTACTTTTCTGAAAACAGGGCCCTTACCTAATTGGTAAGGGTTTTTCCTAGGCACTTTATTTTTCTTGTTACTATAGCAAAAGAGATTTTTTTCATGATTTCTGATTCTGATATATCATTGTTGGTGTACAAAATGCCCTTGATTTCTAAATTTTGTCTCCCACTGTTTTGCCAAATTCACTTATTAGGTCGAGTAGTTATTTGATGGAATCTATGAGGTTTTCTATGTACACTACCACCTGAAAAGAATGATGCTTTCCAAAATATATAAAGAACTCACATGACTCCACGCCAGGAAGAAAACCAACCCAATTAAGAATAGACAAAGGACCTGAACAGATGCTTACCCAAGAAGGACATACACAGGGCCCAGAGACACATGAAAGGATGCTCAGCACCCCTAGCCATTGGAGAGATGCAAATTAAAACCACAATGAAGTTCACTTCACCCCAGACAGAATGTCCATCATAACCAAAACAACAAACAACAAGTGCTAATGATGTTGCGCAGAAAAGGGAACTCTAGTACACCATTGGCGGGAATGCAGACCGGCTCAGCCACTGCGGAAAACAGTACAGAATTTCCTCAGAAAACTAAAAATGGAACTGCCTTTTGATCCAGCAATTCCACTGGTGGGATTATACCCTTATAACCCTGAAACGCCAATTCAAAAGAACCTATGCACCCCAATGTTCATAACAGCACAATTTAAAATAGCCAAGTGTTGGAAGAAATGTAGGTGCCCATCAGTAAAGGAGTGGATCAAAAAACAATGATACAAAGGATCAAGATGGTGGAGGAGTGAATGGAAGCCACATTGACCTCCTCCCAGCACCAATCTGGAATTACAAATAAATTGTGGAGAAATCATGTGGAACAAATGACTAAACAGTAGAAAGAGAAGACTTGTAACCTTGGACAGACAGAAGAATCAGTTCAGCACAACCTGACTGGTAAGTAGTGCAGCAGAAATGCGAGAGGGCTGATTGGGCACTCTCAGGTGGTAGCACCAGAGAGATATCTGAGTGGCCAGTTGGATACCACTGAGAAGAGTGGGGTCTAAACCATAAGCAGGGATCCCAGGCATGCAGCACCAAAGCCCAAAAAGTACACAGAAAACAGCCAGCAGCAAAAAGTGGCAGGATTGCTGTCTGCCAGACATAGGGGGCTGGAGACTGAAAGAGCCATTTAAAGGGCCAATGTATGAATTTTCATCTACATCCACCTACCCTGGGCTCTAGCAAAGGTAGGGGCAGATTGGGCTTGAGGCGCCTGAGGAAAGACTTGGGATTGTGGCTTTGGGGAGAGAACTGAGAAAGTAACTGCCAGGATCCTGGTGGTGAATCATCCCCCAAAAGGCAGCAGTCATTGTGATCACACAGACCAACCCCCTCAGAGCAGCAGCAGCCTGAGGGGAAATACTAGTGCTGACTACAGGAGGGATTCTGCCCTGCCCTATCATGTTAAAGCCTGACTGCTGAGTACAGAGTGCCTAGGTTAACAACTGAGGGAGACAGCCTCAGACAGCAGCTTCCAGGAAGTCTTGAACAGGCTGCCTAAGGTCAGACAAGGTCAACATCTGACTTCACTATAAATGGTTCCAGAAAGAAAAAACAGTGGTAAATACTAGAGGCTGCCAAGACAAAATCTACTGTGGCCTTCTCCATGATTTGCAATATTTTCTTTACTACTTAACTTTTTTAATATTCATTTTTTCCATCAAGTTGGTGCATATTAAATCACTAGATTTTATACTATAGTTTATTTCTCTCCTTTCTTACAATACTTTTAGTCTCCTTACAGCCTTATTTAATACTTGTTCATTTGCTGTTGAAAGTGGGGTTGCGGGGGGAGATATTTCTGTGATCATGGGTTTCTTTCCTGGGCTTTGTGGTTTTGCTCCTGCAGACAAATAATGGGAAAACAAAGAAACAACTCCCAAAAGAAAGGAAAACAAGAATCTCCACAAATACTGCTAAATGAAATAGAGGCAAGTAAACTATCAGACATTGAGTTCAAAACAATGGTTATAAGGAAGCTGAATGAACTCAGTGAGCTCAGTGAGAATTACAAAAAAACTACAGGGAAACTATGAGAAACTTACTGAAAACCATATAAGAATGAAAAAAGACATAGAAACAATCAACAAGAACCAAGAGGAAATGAAGAATACAATTTCTGAATTGAAGAACACAATAGAAGGAATCAAAAGCAAGCTAGATAAAGCGGGGGATCAAATGAGTGAGCTGTAGGATATGGTAGCAAAAGCTGTTAGACAGAGCGAGAAAATGAAAAAAGGCTCAAAAAGAATGAAGAGGGGTTAAGAGAAATGCAGGACAACATGAAATGTAATAATATCCATATAATAGGGATACCAGATGGAGAAAAAGAGGAGCAAGGGACAGAAAACCTGTTTGAAAAAGTAATGATGGAAAACTTTCCTAATTTTAGGAGAGAAAGTCACACTAGCCCGGGAAGCACATGGGGTTCCTTTCAAAAACAACCCAAAGAGACCCACTCCAAGGCACATCATAATTAAAATGTCAGATATCAATGACAGTGAGATAATCTTAAAGGCACGAAGAGAGAAACAGGAGGAAACATACTAGAGAGCCCCAATAAGGCTAGCAGCTGACTTCTCCACAGAAATATTACAAGCCAGACAGGATTGGCAAGAAATATTCCAGTTAATGAAAAGCAAAGGCCTGCAATCAAGACTACCCTACCCAGCAAGGCTTTCAAACAAAATGGAAGGTGAAATAAGGAGATTCTCAGACAAAGGGAGGCTAAAAGAATACACTTCTACCTAATGAGCATTGAAGACATGCTAAAGGGACTGCCTTAAGAAGATGAATAAAAGGAGTGAGAGAAAAGAACACAAGTACAGAGGGAAAAAATGAATTAGTACCTATCAATAATAACTTTAAATGTAAATGGATTAAATGCTACAATTAAAAGTTTGAGTAGCTGAATGGATATGAAAACATTATGTGCACATATGCTGCCTACAGGAGATCCACCTCAGAACAAAATGCTTATGCAGACTGAAAGTAAAGTGTTTCAAAAAAATATTCCAAGCAAATGGACAGGAAAAAAAAAAAAGCCGGGATAACAATACTTATATCAGAAAAAAATAGATTTGAAAATAAAGGCCATAGAAATAGACTCAGAGGGATGCTTCATAATACTCAAAAGAAGAATCCATCAAGAAGACATAAACATTGTAAATTTATATGCACCCAACATAGGGGCACTCAAATATATAAGGAAAATCCTGGAGGACTTCAAGAAAGATACAGAGAGCAGCACACTTATACTTGTGGATTTTAATACCCAGTGTCAACAATGGATAGATCATCCAAACAAAATATCAACAAAGATATTGTGGAAATGAATGGCATATTGGACAAATGGAATATATATATATATATATATATATATATATATATATATATATATATATAATCTTTCATCCTGAAGAAGTAGACTACACATTATTTTCAAAATCACACGGAATATTTTCAAAGATAGGCCACATGATAGGATGCAAAACCAACCTCCACCAATTTAAGAAAATTGAAATCATATCAAGAATTTTCTCAGACCACAAGAGCTTAAAACTAGAAACCAACCTCAAGGAAAACTCAGAAACATTCAAACTCATGGAGACTGAATAGCATGCTATTAAACAATTAATGAGTCAATAAAGAGATCAAGTGGAATTCACCCCAGGGCTGCAAGGATGGTACAATATTCACAAATCAATAAATGTAATACATCACATAAACAAAAGGAAAGACAAAAATCACATGATCATATCAATAGATACAGGATAAGTGTTTGATAAGGTACATCACCCATTTATGATAAAAACACTCAGCAAAGTGGGAATAAAAGGGGCATACCTCAACATAATAAAGGCTATCTATGAGAAACCTCCATCCAGCATTATACTGAATGGGCAAAAACTAAAAACTTTCCCACTAAGGTTGGGAACAAGGCAATGGTATCTTCTTTCCCCACTTCTATTCAACATAGTATTAGGAGCCCTAGCCACAGCCATAAGGCAAGAGATATAAATAAAAGGTATCAAAATTGGAAAGGAGGAAGTAAAACTGTCACTGTTTGCAGATGACATGATAGTATACATAAAAAACCCTATAGATTCCACCAAAAAACTACTTGACCTAATAAGTGAATTTGGCAAAACAACAGGGTACAAAGTTAATATTCAGAAATCAAAGGCATTTTTGTACACCAAGAATGAAATATCAGAATCAGACATCAGGGGGAAAAAACTCATTTAGTATATCATCTAGAAAAATAAAGTACCTAGGAATAAACTTAACCAAGGAGGTTAAAGACCTGTACTCAGCAACCTACAGAACACTGAAGAAAGAAATTCGGGTGATACAAATAAATGGAAGCATATACCATGTTCATAGTTTGGAAGAATTAACATCATCAAAATGTCCATACTACCAAAAGCAATTTATAGATTAAAAGCAATTCATATTAAAATACCATTGACATATGTCACAGATATAGAAAAGGCATTTCAAAAATTTATATGGAATCATAAATGACCCAGAATAGCTGCAGCAATTTTGAGAAATAAGAACAAAGTAGGAGGGATCACAATACCTGACATCAAACTATATTATAAGGTCACTTCAATCAAAACAGCCTGGTACTGGCATAAGAACAGACACATAGGGCAAAAGAACAGAATAGAGATGCCAGAAATAAACTCGTGTCTCTATGGTAAATTAATATTCAACAAGGGGGCAGAAGCATTCGACCACCAACTTACACCACATACAAAAAAAACTCAAGATGGATAAAGACTTAAATATAAGTCACAACACAATAAAAGTCCTAGAGGAGAACATAGTCAGGAAAATCTCAGATATTCCATGCAGCAATATTTTCATTGATGTGTCCCCTAGAGCAAGGGACATAAAGGAAAGAATAAACAAATTGGACTTCCTCAAAAAGGGAGCTTATGCATGGTTAAAGAAAACATCAGCAAAATGAAATGGAAGCCAACCATATGGGAAAATTATTTGCCAATGATACCTCGGACAAGGATTTGATCTTCAAAACATATAAAGAACTCACACGACTCCACTCTGGGAAGACAAACAATCCAATTAAGAAATGGGCAAAGGACCTGAACAGACAGTTCTCCAAGGAGAACATACACAGGGCCTAGAGGCACATGAAAGGATGCTCAGCATCACTAACCAGATGCAAATTAAAACCACAATGAGATACCACTTCACACCAGGCAGAATGGCCATCATAAACAAATCAACATGCAACAAGTGCTGATGAGGATGTGGAGAAAAGGGAACCCTAGTGCACTGTTGGTGGGAATGTAGACCAGTGCATCCACTGTGGAAACAGTTTGGAATTTCCTCAAAAAATTAAAAGTGGATCTGCCTTTTGACCCAGCAATTCCACTGCTGAGAGTATACCCTAAGAACCCTGAAACACCAATTAAAAAAAAACAACCCTATGTACCCTAATGTTCATGGCAGCACAATTTACAACAGCCAAGTGTTGGAAGCAACCTAAGTGCCCATCAGTAAATGAGTGGATCAAAAAACTATGGTACATTTACACAATGGAATACTACATAGCAGAAAGAAAGGAGGACGTCCTACCCTTTGTGACAGCATGGATGGATCTGGAAAGCATTCTGCTAAGTGAAATAAGCCAGGTGGTGAAAGACGAGTACCATATGATTTCCCCTTAAGTGTAAACTAGTCAACAGAACAAACTAGCAAGCAAAGTATAACCAGACACATTGAAATAAAGAAAAAACTTACAGTAACTGGAGGAGAGGGGGAGGGGATAACAGGAGGAAACAGGGGAAGGATAATCAAGGAACATGTATAAAGGACTCATAGACAAAGCCAAAAAGGGTTAAGATCGAGAGTGGGAGGTAGAGATGAGAGGTGTGGGAGGAGTGTTGGGGGAAAATGGACAACACTGTACTTGAACAATAACATATAATAATATATTATGGTATATTGTACAAACTGGTTAAAGTTTCAGACTCCCTGTTTCTTCATGTGCAACAACTGAATTCAATGTTGCTCTGAAACATTTTGATTAAAGGATCTGGATGATGTCAAGTATGTTATAGATGCTTGAAAAAAATATGTTTATTACAGAACCAAAATAGGGGTTTGGTTGCCTTACACCTCCAACTGGCAAACTCTAGAGACAGAGACAGCTGAGAAAGAAAAGGTTTTTATTCAAATGATGCACAGTCTGGGAGAATGGCAGACTCTTGTCTCAAAGTCCGTCCTCCCTACGGAAAACTCAAGGAAAGCCCGACTGTAGTCAGGTAGACCAAAACCAAAGGTAATGTCCAGAGTTCCTGCTCTCATTTAAAGTACCATCCCTTGGGAACCACAAGTGGCCACTGAGTGGTCCTATCCTCTGTCTGGCTTCAGGCTCCCATCTGGAACCTGTGTGTAGGGTTGGCAAACACTATTGGCCATGTGGCATCCTGACCTGAATGTCTCAGGAATGCACTGGCCAGTATGTTCTCCAGGTATGTAAGAGAGTGTCCTTTCCTTCCCCTGTGTTTATATTGGTTTCAGTTATGGGGAAGGTACATTCTCAGAATGACGAATTAACTCCCCAAATTTCCATGTGCTCCAGGAAGGTCCACCTCAAGACTAACCCCTTCTTTTCCTGAGGCTAGACTGACAGGTTTCTCTGGTCCAAGACCTCCCCCTGCTGCCATTCTTACCTCTATGGTGCATGTTCCTGCATTCTCCTGGTCCCACCCCAAATCAGGTACCGGAAGGGGTTAGGAGGGCTTTCCTCTCATCCAATTATCTTGCTAGCTCTGTGCATGCTCAGTGCAATATTTTATCCTTTCACCATCTTGCTTGTGGGGAGGGGAGACTCCTGTGGTGTACCCATTAATTTTGTGCCCCTCCCACACCCAAGTTCCTGCATGTAGTGTCCTGCCAATACTTAGGGCCCACCAACAGAGTAAAGGGACCCTGAAAACCCCAACTGGTCTCTCAGGCAGTGTGCAGGATTTTAAGGGCGACCTCTCAGACAGCACCCAGGGTGGCCTTTCCATGAGGTACAGGGAACGAAGGGCATCTAGCAGGACCTCTGAACTTGGGACAGCTTGTGCCTTGACTGGGAATCTAACCAGAGCATCCAACAGGCACAAGAAATGAGGCCTCATGGTCCAAAAGCACTATGGAAATCAATGTCCTTGTCATGGCCCTGGGCAGTTTGCAAGGTATTATCTGGCTTCACGCCTTGCACTCAGTTCCCCAAGAAGCATGGCTCATGCAGAAGCAGCTCCCAGCTCCATCTCACTGTGAACCTCTCCTTTCCCAGTACTCAGGACAGGTGTCTATCAGTATCATGTTCACACACGCACGCACATACACACACAATTTTGTTCGTGTTTTTATTTCTCTTATTGCTGCCTTTTCCCCACTACCTGTTATTTGTTGTATCTAGTTATTTATGCATTCTTTTTCTGTACTCTAGGTGGTGTTACCAGGGTTTTAACTAACTTCATATGAATTAATTACTCACCAGTAGTGACATATTTATTATCAATTACACAATTGCTTTATGTAGTTCTAGCCAAACATTACTTCAAGTGTAAAATATATCTAGTTAAGAACAAATTACCCATGCTAATAAACAAATTTTATAAGCCATTAGTTACTGAGCTTAAAGCTGGTATTTGTTGAAAAGCCTCAAGTTGTTTTATTTTTGCTAAAGACTCATATTCAAGTAATTGTGTAACATAGTAATTGATTACTGTCAAGCTGTACTTCTGTCTTTTCAACAACAAAGAAACAAACACAAAAAAAACCCCTAGCATTTAGTTCGTGTTCCACAGCATTGTTTCTCATTGGGGAAAAAAAGTCATAGAAATTTCTAAGAATCCTGGATGAGAGGAAAAAGTAATGAATTACCACTGCTCAATACATTATTCATAAAGTGGACATAAAACCGTCATATTTTAGCATGTTTGCTTTTAGTCTGCCCATCTAGTTTTACCGTATCACCTTAAAGAAACACACTGATATTAGTTCCCTTGGTTAGTCTGAACATCAAGGTCTGTTAAATAACTACTTTTGGCACATCCAATTGTTCGAACATGAGGAGGATCCATTTGAGATACTGAGGTGGGTGAAGATACCTGGAGACCATTTATAAGATTTATTGTCTGTTGATAGTTTGACAGAGAAAGGGTTATAACTAAAGGCTTGGTTTCCTAAACTTTTTGAGTCACCTCAGGCACTTGTTAAACACAAGCTTTCTAGGCCTTGCTCCTACAGATTCAATGGGCTTGGGCATTTAGAGATCTAAGAAGAAACAAAGGTAACTTTTCAAACTTAAGCTCAGGTACATTTGTAAAACGATGTTATAAAAGTTAAATGAGATTTTAAAATATTACCTTTTTCTTTGAGAAAATGGAAACAATTTATTCTTTTTTGCCTCAGTTTGTACACAAGAATCTGCAGGTTCTTGCAGAATCTGCAAGAATCTATAGCTGACCTACCTTCAGCTATAGCCATCTCCACAAATCAGCTTCTCTACAAAACACATTATATTAACTTTATCTGAGGCCTGTGAAGAAAATAGATGAATTTATATAAAGGGCTCTGGATATAGTAAGAGAAGCAGTACATCACCTTGATATGAAACTTGGAATCCAAACTCTGACAAGCCACTCTCTGGGAGGATTCAGCATTGGAATGTCTGCATTAAGTCTGTACAAAAACCATGTGATCCAAGCAGGTGTAGGAGTGACTGGAAGTTAAAATAACCTCCTCCCAGGACCAATCTGGAATTACAACAAAATTGTGGTGAAATCACGTAGAAAAAACAACTGAATAGCAAGAGAGAAGTCTTTTAACCATGGACAGACAGAAGAATTAGCTTCAGCTCAACATGACTGGTAGGGAGTGCACTGGAGACACAAGATTTCTGGTGGAAAGACCACAGACAGCAGTTGAAGCACTGAGGGAACATTTAAGTGGCCAGTTGGACACCCCTGAAGAGTATAGCATCTAAACTCTAAGCTTGGATCACCAACCTACAACACCAGAGCCTGAAAAAGTACACAGATGACATCTAGGTATGAAAAGCAACAGGGTCGCTGTCTGCAAAGATGAGCAACTGGAGACCCAATGGGCTGTTTAAAAGGCCTACCCACAAATTTGCATTTGCAGCCACTTACCCTGGGCTTTGGCAAAGGTGGTAGGAGGACAGAGTGGACAAGAGGTGCTTGAGGAGAAACTGAGAACACAGAGGCTTTGGGGAGAGAACTGCGAGAGTAGCCTCCAGAATCCCACTGCTGAGTCATTCCCCATACAGCAGTAGCCACCTTGCTCAGGCAGGCCACTGCCCTCTGAGCAACAGCAACCAGAGGGTAAACAATATCCCTGACCCCAGGAGAAATTCTTCCCTGCCCTATGGTGTTTAAGCCTGACTGCTGAGTGCAGAATGACTAGATTAACAATTGAAGGAGTCAGCCACAGACAGTAGATCCCTGGTAGTCTTAAACAGGCTACCTAAGGTCAGATGGATCACCATGTGACATAACCAGAGGCAGATCCAGAAAGAAAAGACAATGGTAAATACTAGATGCTACTGAGATGAAATCCATGGTGACCTTCCCCATGATTTGCAATATTTTCTTTCCTGGATAGTTTTTTAACATTCATTTCTTGTCCTTCAAGATTGTGCATATTAAGTTACTAGAGTTCAAACTATACTTTATTTCAGTTCACATATTTTGTCCCTCCCTTCTCTTACCCTATTTTACCTTTTTCTTTCCTCTTACAATCATTTTAAATTTTGTCTTCTATCTTGCTACAACTTGATTCCATTCTACACTCTTACCATTTCTCCCCTGTCCATCCTCTCAGAGCCAATTTTCTTGTCAATGGTCATCTCACATTCTTTTTCATACTCTTAAAATACCCATGTTCTCTCTCCACCTTTGGCAATCTTTGCTCATTGGTGGGTAGTTGTTGTTGTATTTTCTTAATTTTATCTCTAGATTTTCACTATTTTTTTAAAATTTCAAGTGTTAGATTTTATCATTCCCCTCTCCTACATTTTTATGTCTCAAATTTTAGTTTTTCCTTGTCTTGACCAATTTTTCCTCTTTCATCCTGAATGTTTTCCTTTTTATCTTTTTTCCTTTTGTTTTTGTTTCTGATTTTAATTATTCCCTGTCAGCCTGGTTTTCATACCTCATGCTTAGTATTCCCACTCCCTCTGTCATTTCAAAATCACTTTCCTTTCCTATAGACATCTTTTAAGCTTTCTTTCTTTCTTTCTTTTTTCCCACTTATTCCCATCCCACATATTAATTTTATCTCATTTGTTGTTGATAGCTCTGTGTGGGTCCTCCTTTCCAATTTCGTTCTTATTTTTGTATTACTTATTTGCTTTTTTCCCAATTTCTTTCTCTTTCTCATTTTATTTTATTTTATTTTATTTTATTTTATTTTATTTTATTTTTTAATTTTTGCTTAAACCTAATACTATGTGCTTCCCTTCTCTCACTCCATTCTGACCCATCATTCCCTAAAAAAAAGGGAATTAAAATTTATGATGAAATTTCACTTTCTCTCTTCACATTGCTCCAATTCCCTACTCTTATTAGTGCTCCTCACTCAAACCTCTAAAAATAATTTTTCTTTCAGTAGATCATAACACATTTGCTTTCCTTTCTTATACTAGTTTTAATCTGTTTAAACACTTATTAATACTGATTCATTTGCTGTTCATAGCAGGATTGCAGGTGGAAGTTATTTTTGTGGGTGTGTGCTTCTTTCCTGTGTTTTGTGGTTTATCTGGTAGCAACTGTACAATAGCGGACAAGATGTGGTGGCTGGAGTGACCCTCAGTAAACCAGCTGGAAGGAAGGACCCACCAAAGAATGACTCAACAATAAAAACCCAACTACAACCAGGGAGCCAACATAAATGGAATAAAGGGCATCACAAGAGCATCAAGTTCAGGAGACCAAGGAGATTGCATCACTGAATCACACAGGTCTCCTACAATAGAAGTTCACACCACAAAGTCAGGGAGGCAAAACAGATCAATTTAACAAGCAGAGGCAAACAAGAAGAGTCTCCTCCAAAAATGGGAAGACAAAGAAACAACCCTCAATCAAAAAGAAAGGAGAAATTCCCAGAAAGAGTGCTAAATGAAATAGAGGTAAATAAATTATCAGTTACTGAGTTCAAAAAAAATGGTTATAAGGAATTTCAATGAGCTCAGTGAGAATTACAAAAAACTACAGGGAAGCAACAAGGAACTTACTTCAAATATCAGCATGAAAAAGGGCATAGAAAATAACAACAAAAACCAAGAAGAAATTAAGAATAAGTTTTCTGAATTGAAGAACGCAGTAGAAGGAATCAAAAGCAATCTTGATGAAGCAGAGGATCAAATCAGTGAGCTGGAGGACAAGGTAGAAAAAAATTTTCCAGATAGAGCAAGAAAGGGAAAAAAGACTCAAAAAGAATGAAGAGGGGTTAAGGGAACTGCAGGAGTACACAAAACATAATAATATCCATATAATAGAGATACTAGGAGGAGGAGAAGAGAAGCAAGGGGCATAAAACCTGCTTGAAAAATTGATGGAAACCTTCCCTAATTTTATGAGAGAAAAAGTCACAAAAGTCCAGAAAGCATAGAGGACCCCAATCAAGAAGAACCCAAAGAGGTCCACTCCAAGACACCTCATAATTAAAATGGCAAACATCAAAGACAAAGAGAGAATCTTAAAGGTAGCAAGGGAGAAACAAGAAGTAACATACAAGGGAGCTCCAATAAGGCTAGCAGCTGACTTCTCAACAGAAACGTTAAAAGCCTGAGGGGAAAGCAAGAGAGCCTAAGCAACTGATGGCAACCAAGACTACTCTACACAGCAAGGCTCTCATTTAAAATGGCAGGCAAAATAAGTTTCTCAAACAAAAGAAGGCTGAAATAATACACTTCAACCAACCAGCATTGCAAGATATGCTAAAGGGACTGCTTTAAGAAGGTGAAGAAAAAAGTGAGAGAGAGAGAGGAACACAAGTACAAAGAGGGAAAAATGACAATGGATAAGTATCTATCAGTAATAACCTTAATATTAATAGATTAAATGCTCCAATCAAAAGACGGTATAGCAGAATGGGTAAGAAAACATGACCCACACATGTCCTGCTTACAACAGACCCACCTCAAAACAAAACACCTAAACAGACTGAGAGTGAAGAGTTGGGAGAAAAATATTCCAAGAAAATAGAGGGGGAAAAAAAAGGCAGGGTAGCAATACTTATATGAGATGAAATAGACTTCAAAACACAGGTCATAAAAAAAGACAAAGAAGTACACTTCTTCATACTCAAGGGAGGAATCCAACAGAAGACATATACTTTATAAACATATATGAACCCCACATTGGAGCACCCAAATATATAAGGAACATCTTGGACTTCAAGAAAGATATAGACACCAACACACATGTACTACGGGATTTTCTACAGACACATGGAAAATTTTCAAAGATAGACCACATGATAAGACACAAAATAACCCTCAACTACATCAAGAAAGTTGACATGGTATCCAGCATTTTCTCAAACCACAAGGACTTGGAACTAGAAGCAAACTTTAAGGAAAAAATAAAAAAAAAAACATACTGTGTCATGGACTCTGAATAGCATGCTATTAAACAAAAAGAATGGGTTAATAATTGGATCAAGGAAGAAATTGCAAACTTTCTGGAAACAAATTAAAATGAATACACAACAGTCCAACACCTATGAAACACAGTGAAGGCAGTTCTGAATGAGAAGTTTGTAGCAATACAGGGTGATCTAAAAAAACATAGAAAGACTTCAAATAAACAACCTAACTGTACAACTACAAGAAATGGAGGAATAACAACAAAGCCCAGATCAAGGAGAAGGTAGGAAACAATCAATATCAGAACAGAATTGAATAACATAGACTAAAAGAACAATCCAAAGAATCAATAAATCCAGGAGCTGGTTCTTTGAAAAGATAAACAAAATCCACAAACCTTTTAGCAGTCTCATTGAGAGAAATTTAAAAAAAGGAGACAGTGGACCCAAATAAACAAAGCCAGAAATGAAAGAGGAGAGATTTCAACTGATACCAGAGAAATTCAAAGGACTGTAACAAATTACTAAAACAACTGCATGCCAAGAAATTTGAAAACCTGGGTGAAATGGACAAATTCTTGAAAAACATAATCTTCTGAAACTGACTGAAGAAGAAGCAGAAAGCCTGAACAGACTGATAACAGCTGGTGAAATTGAAGTAGTAATCAAAAATTCCTAGCATACAAAAGCCTAGGCTAGACAGCTTCACAGAATATTACAAAACATTTAAGGAAGAGCTAACCCCTAGGCTTCTCAGATTATACAAAAAATCCAAGAGGAGAGAGACTCCTAAACTCCTTTTATGAAACCAGGATCATCCTTATGCCTAAACCAGATAAAGACACCACCACCAAAAAAAAAAAGGCCAACATTGCTGATGAACATAGATGCTAAAATCATCAACAAAATATTGACAAACCACATCTAGCAATACATTTAAAGGATCGTATACCATGATCAAGTGGGATTCATCTAAAGGATGCAAGGATGGTACAATATTTGCAAATCAATAAACACAACACACCACATAAACAAAAGGAGAGAAAAAAGTCACATTATCATAATAGTTGTGGGAAAAGCATTTGATAAAGTACACACCCATTTATAATAAAAACTCAGCAGAACGGGAGTAGAGGGAGCATATCTCAGCATAATAAAGACCATATACATGAAAGCTACAGCCAACATCATACTCAATGTGCAACAAGGAAAATTTTTTTCCACTAAGATCAGGAATAAGGCAAGGGTGCCCACATTAGCACTTCTAATCAACTTAGTATTGGAAGTTCTAGAAATCATACAAGAAAAAGAAATAAAAAGTATCTAAATTGGAAAGGAGGAAGTAAAGCTGTCACTGTTTGCGGATGATATGATAGTGTACATAGAAAACCCCATAGACCCCACCAAAAAACTACTTGACTTAATAAGTGAATTTGGCAAAATAATGGGATACAAAATTAATATTCAGAAGTATAAACTCAAGTATAGATAAAGGACTTAAATATAAGTCACCACACCATAGATGTCCTACAGAACATAGGCAAGAAAATTATAGACATCCCATGCAGCAATATTTTCTCTGTAATTTCAATGTTACATCCCTAGAGCAAGGGATATAGAGGAAAGAATAAATAAATGGGACTACATCAAATGAAAAAACTTCTGCAAGGCTAAAGAAAACATCCACAAATGAAAAAGAAACTGACCATATGGGAATATATATTTGTCAATGATACCTCAAACAAGGGTATAATCTGCAAAATATATAAAGAACTCACATGACTCCACTCTAAGAAGATGAACAAACCCAACTAAGAAATGGGCAAAGGCACTGAACAGACAATTCTCCAAGGAGGACATTCAGAGGACCCAGACATATGAAAGGATGCTCAGGATCACTAGCCATCAGAGAGATGCAAATTAAAACCACAATGACCGGACTCAATGGATTGAGCGCCAGCCTACAAACCAAAGGGTCGAAAGTTTGATTTCCAGTCTAGGGCACATGCCTGGGTTGTGAGCCAGCTTCCCAGTAGGGGGCATGCGAGAGGCAATCACATATTGATGTTTCTTTCCCTGTCTTTATCCTTCCTTCCCCTCTGTCTAAAAATAAATACATATAATCTTTAAAAAAAAGAAAAAAGAAAAAGGAAAAGCCCTAGCTGATATAGCTCAGTGGATTGAGCATCAGCCTGAGAACCAACGGGTTGCCAGTTCGATTCCCCATTCAGGGAACATGCCTGGGTTGTGGGCCCAGTCCCCAGTAGGGGATACATGAGAGGCAACCACTGGTTGTTGTTTCTCTCCCTCTCTTTCTCCCTCCCTGCCCCTCTGTCTAAAAATAATTTTTTTTTAAATCTTAAAAAAAAAAAACACAATAAGATATCATTTCACACCAGACAGAATGACCATCATAACCAAATCAACAAACAACAAGTGCTGGTAAGGTTGTGGAGAAAAGGGAATGCTGATACACTGTTGGTGGGAATGCAGTCTGCTGTAACCACTGTGGAAAACAATATGGAATCACCTCAGAAAACTAAAATTGGAACTACCCTTTGTCCCAAGAATCCACTTCTGGGATTTTTACCCTAAAACCTGGAAACACCAATTCAAAATGATCTATGTATCCCAATGTTCATAGCAGCACAATTTACAATAGCCAAGTGTTGGAAGGAACCTAGGTGCCTATCAGTAAATGAGTGGATCAAAAAACTGGTGGTACATTTACACAATGGGATACTACAGAGCAGAAAGAAAGAAGGAGCTCTTACCATGCGCAACAGCATGGACGGATCTGGAGAGCCTTATTCTAAGTGAAATAAGCCAGGTGGTAAAAGACAAATACCATATGATTTCACCTATAAGTGGAGACTAACCAACAGAACAAACAAGCAAGAAAAATATAACCAGAGACATTGAAGTGAAGAAAAAACCTGACCGTTAACAGAGGAGAGCGGCAAGGGGAAGACAGGGGAAATGGGAAAGGTGGTCAAGGATCACATATTGGAGACTCATGGAAATAGTCAAGGTAGGGAGCTCATGGTGGGAGGAATGGGGAGTGGTGGGGGAAAATGGCCAAAACTGTACTCGAACAGTGAAAAAACATTTAGAAAAAGAAAAATATTCTCTCTTTGTCTTTAAAACTTGGCATTTTAATTATGACGTGTCTTGGTCTAGGCCTCTTTTGGTTCATTTGACTGGGACTCTGTAGTTTCTGAACTTGTGTAGTATTTTCCTCTCCAGGTTCAGGAAGTTTTGTGTCATTATTTTTTGAAGCAGGGTTTCTATCCTTTGGTCATTTTCTTCTCCTAGTGTTCCTATGATTCATATGTTGTTGCATTTCATGTTGTCTTGCATTTCCCTTTAGGTATCTTCATCTTTTCTTTTTAGTCTTTTTTCATGCAGCTACTCTACCTGGGTATTTCTTTCTACTTTATTTTCCAGCTAACTAATTTGGTCTACTGCTTCATCCAGTTTGCTTGTCATTCCTTCTAGTGTATTTTTTATTTCAGAAATTGTATTCTTCATTTCTTCCTGGTTCTTAGGTTTCTATTTCCTTTTTCATACTGTTGTAATTCTCTTTTAGTTCCTTATAGTTGTCTGTGAGTTCTTTGAACATCCTTATGATCATTCTTTTGAATTCTATAACTCATCATTTGCCTGCTTCAGTTTCATTTAGCTCTTTTGGTGGGGAGTCTTCTACTTCTTTTGATTGCTAGTTCTTTCTTTGTCTACCCATTTTAGCTGACTCTTTCTGTTTGTTTCTGTGATTCCTGATGCTCTGCTTTGCCAGCTATCTTTGCAGTTTGAACTTCTGTGGTAGGAGCTCTGTGGGACTCAGTGGTGTGGTCTCTTTGATCTACTTGTCCGGATGCTATAGGCTCGCCCTTTCTTCCATTTTTGTGGTGTCTCTTCTTGCAATTTGGTTTTTCCTATTGGTGTCTCCTTTGTTTGTGGGTTCTCTCCTCTTGGGGGTTTACTGGAATTCACAACTCCCACCTTATCTTGTATGTATGCGATCAGGGATAGGGCAAATGCGAAATGGAGTAAAACAGTGGGGGAGTGTTCTATGGGAATTAAAGTACTAACAAGTAGGAAACAGATAGGAGATCCTTGGTGAAGTACCATAATAAGTGTGATAATTCACCCAAGTAGCCACTTTTTATAAAAGGTGAAAAAAGATAAGACTCTTATTGGGAGTGTGGGGAAGAATGTGAGCTGACTCCAGAAAGCAGAATGCCTATGTTGGTTTAGATGATGAGATAAAGTGAGAATAAGTGATAGAAACTTGGGGTAGTGTGGGAGAAAATAAACTTAACCACAACAATAGTGAAGCTCAGGAAGATAGCACAATGGGCCAAAACCCAGGAAGGGTTATGAGTGGGAGTGGAACCACAATGATAAGAGAAGTAATATTTAATCTGAATAAAAAGAATAAAAATCAAAAGATTAAGAGTAGTGAGTTATTGAAAATGGGTGCAGTGTCAGAAGAAAAATTAAAATGTAATAGGAAAAGGAGAACAAGGAAACTAGTCAAACAAGGAAATCAAACAAACAAACAAAATAAAGGAAATTAAACATAAAGGAGGAAAATAATTTAAAATATATAGAAAATTAAAATAACAGAAAAATAATAAAATAAAAAATACAATGCAAGTTCTGAGGGATATCAAGGTGAAATTTTTTCTCAGTTGTTGGTGTTAGCCTTCTGATCTCTCTCTGCATCTGTCTTTGTTGCTTTCACAGCTCCAGGTCTTATTGTCTTACACTTCCAAGAAAAAAAAGGGAAAAAGAAAGAAGTAAAGTCTCCTGATGACTATAAACCCACCAAATAGGTGGTATCTCTTCCTTGATGTCACAGTCAGAGGGATACTGAGCTCCATTTCTTGTTCTCTGTTTTGTTTTGTTTTGTTTTGTCTTCTCTCTCCTGTGGATCTGAGAGAATGGGGTCTGTGCCTGGGCTGCTATTTTCCCCAGTTTCCAGTCTCTAGCTGAGCCCTCAGAGTGCTATAAGGTCTATACTGTCCATATATATCAGACCAGTGTCTTTTATCCCCCTCTGTGTGCAGCCCTTTGATTAGTCTGAGAGGTACATCAAGTGGGAGCAAGTTACACCCCTTCTCCTCACTCTTTGCTGGCTGCACGCACATGAAGTCCTTTTTGGGCCATTCATTTCCTGTATTAAGTCTCTCTGGGGAAAGCCACCTCTTTGGCCCCAGTTGCCCCACTTTGATCACTTTTGGGAGCATCCTTATTTGGAGCAATTCATGACCCACCTCCTTCTTCTTCTCTATCCCAACCACCAGCCACCTCCACAGCACACCAGAGTTCCTTGCACAGTGGCTGAGAGCTTTTCTTTTTAATGATTTCCCCGTGTTTGCAGGCAACCGTTCCTAACAATTGCAGGGATTTTCCACTCAGTCTAACTCTGACCAGTCCAGGGAATATCTGGGTCATGGTCAGTTGGGGCCCTTCTCTTCTCCCATCTCCCAGTGTCACCCCGCTCCCCAATTTCTCTAGTATTCTCCCAGCTGGTGACCACTCTCAGCTATGGTGCACTGCCTGCTCTGTGTCTCCCACTGCCCAGTGACCAGGTTTCTACTGGTGCAAGTCTGTGACTCCCCTGTTCTGGGAGGCGAGGGAGCTGGCAAGTTACAATCGCTGAGCTGACTCAAAAATAACAAAAGCTCCTGCAGTAGCTGTGGCCCCTGGCATAGGGTGGGGTCCACTGCAGCCACATCTACAGCATAGGACCTGGAGACCCTCCCCATGGCCTGCAAAACCTCTTTACTATCAGTTTTCTATCATCCTCTGCAATCTTTGGCTCCCAACCTTCAAATAAGCTGGAATTTCATTGGCTGATCACTTAGTTCTTAAGAAGATTGGCTAGATGTCCTAGTTGGGTGCATGAGCAAGAGGGTTTAGCTCCCACCTACTTCGCTGAAGTCTTCTGACTTAATCTACCCTATTTTAAGCAGAAAAAAAGTTTATTTGGGAGACGTAAAAGTTCACGTAATCATTGTGAGGGCTGAAGAAATTGTGAGATGTGATCTTAGGATACATCTTAAATCAACACTCCAGAACTAGAAAGTCAAGGGAGCTGGAGATTCAGGAAAAGGTTGCTAGTATGGTCCTGGCTCCAGAACCATACTGCCCTCACTATAATCTACATAAACAAATAAATGCTTTTTGTTCTATTTCTCTCCCATGTAGTGAATACTGTAGTCACTCAGAAACTCCTTTTCGGTTCAAGGCATGGTCCTGAAGCTTGGTCCCCCAGATGCCAGGAGTGTTGGCTGCAGATCACCACTAGGAATTTCCCTTGGTTATAGGAGGCTGCTTAGCCTGAAGCATGCATTACACACCAAAGACCCAGCCTCCTTGTCTTAATTAGAGCCAATTCTGAAAATCTATCTTAGTTACTGAGCATCTCACAGAATCAGCTGAGGCCCCTGTCGCTATTGTATCTTAGTACAGCTTCTTCTTCCCACCAGAAGCAAGTGAGTACAATTACTGTAATGAGCAACAAGGTCAGAGTGGTAACCTGGGGGCCTGACTCTCAGAGAGCTACGATGCTTCATAGAGTATAGTGTTCCTGGGAGAAGTGAGATAGGCAGCCAATAATGGTATGCTAAATCTATACAATCAAAAGTAATCACAAATTAATGGTTAAGAGACCAAGGGCAGCAGCTCTAAGAAGTAGACATGACCCCTTTCTAAGTTCCTAGACTTGACCTCTTCTTAGATATGGAACCCAATGACTGGAGAAGCTAAGTCAATGACACTAAGAAGCATCCCACAGCACCATGGAAAGTGTATGATTCACCCTGCACTCCTAAAAGGGATTTTCTTTTTTATAGTTACTTGGGTAACTATAAGCAGGAAAAGGAAAACACTCAGATATTTTTGAGGACTAGTGGACATGCACCCAGCTGACTTTGATAGCAGGGGACCTGAAGTAATAGGGTCCCTCTGTTAGACGTGAAAGTTAATTAATGCAATTCTAGCCCAGGTCTGGCTCACAGTGGATGACTGCATTCACAGACCTACCAACTGGTCTTTTCAATGGTTCTTGCATGGATATTTTGAATGAAGATACTTAGTAGTTGGCAAATCCTCCACACTAGTTTCTTGGCCTGTGAGATTAGAGCTATCATAGCAGGAAATTACAAATGGAAGCCTCTGAAACTGCCTCCTTCTTCTTGTCAAGGTCATATAAATAATAAATTGTCTAAATCACAACCCAGGGATAGTGACAGAGATAAATGCCAAAACAAATACTTTGCAGGCTTTGGTAAGTTAGTGAGCTCCAGAGGATTGGAGATACCCCATTAAATTCAGAGACCCCTGCATCAGTGCAATGCTTAGGGTATGTAGCACCCCAGGGCATCTATTCCAAAATAAAGGATAAGTATTGCATCTCATGATTTCACCACTAAAAAGGAAACACACATCTGGTAGATCTTGTTAGTTTGGGATGCTGCAAATGTCATACTTGGAAATACCTCTGGAGTCCATTTATTATGGGACAGGGAAGCAAATTTGGGTAGAGGTAAAATGCAGAGGGAAGAGCAGTATGTGCTATGTAGCAGGAACTGGCTTCTTCATAAGCAGTCCTGCCTCTTAAGCAACACTGGGGTACTAGGACAGAGATGTCTGTGGTGAAAACAGATTTCCTGTGGAGTTTATAGCAAGTTTGTCCCAATGGGGGAATCATCACACAGTCGCCTAGCCAGGCAACTGATACCTCAGCAGGAAAACATGTTCCACTTGAAAATAGGTCATAGTATGCCATCTTGAGGGGCTGCTCATATGAAAGATCCATCAAGTCATGTGGTTGGTGACCCAGCAGCAATCTATTATATGGTAGAAGTAGTACATCTGGGGTTGGCACAAATTAGCAGCACAAATTAGCCTCGCCCAAGGCAAGCTCTGTTCCTAAGGGCAGCTCACGCCCAATGACTAATAGATGCAGGTACATTATACTGGCTCTTTCTGCCTCAATTAGAGATACATCTTAATGACCTTCCCAGTGCCAGCACCCTGTGGGGATTGATTGAGGTCTAACTTGCAACAATATGACAGTACAATTTTTCCAAACTCTGTCCAGTCCTTCTTCCCTCTGTTCCTTCTGAGCGTTATGATTAATAAACCTTCTGTGAGCCAAGCTTTGCCTCAGAACCAGATAAAAACAGATACTATGCATGATCTTAGGCCAATGGCTGAGCAACAATGCCTCAGAATCTGTTTCCAGAGAATCCAGTCCAGGATACCATTGTAACGTAATTTCAGACCCACGTCTCAAGCAGTTCATTTGATTAGTGCAATCTACATCACACATGAAATGGTAAGTGTAAAAGGTCTGGAAATGTACAAGGTAGCCTCATAAATTGAAATACTGTAAAGCATACTTGAATGGGGCTATACTGTGTGCAATGAAAGTAAATCCACAGTATCCACCATGCCATCCCATAAAGATAAGTGCTAAAAACAGTATAATATGTGTATCTGTCTTCTAAATTAGGAAATGGTGGCTGATAATTACTATATCTTGGAATGGGGAAGATACCTGCTTCTCCCTCAATGTCTTCATTGCCCTAATTGTCATCACAGAGTGGATTCTCTGTTGGAGTTGGCCAGTCACTGCCAACAACCAAGTAGCAAATTATTTAAATATGTGACTAGGAAGATTGTTTATTATGTGTGCTTGAGGGCTTTGTGAAGGACATTGATATTCACTGATGACTTACTTTGTGTCAGGCATGATAGGGAGTTATTTACTAACAAATTCTCATAGCAGCTCCATGTTTTGACATTACTGCCTAGAAAGCCGGAAACAGAGACTCAAGAGTTAAATAATTTTGTTTTGTTTTGTTTGTTTTTGCATCATAGTGTTAGCTGAGGGATTTGAACTTTCCTCTGACTCCTAAGCCCATTATCTTTTCACAATACTGTGATGTCTATGAAGAGCAGAGAGCAAGGGTTCCTTTTCAACCAAAGTCAGGTTGAGCTGCTTACTCTGTGGGACTGATGAAATTTGGAGGTTAGTTTAGCTCAGATAGACCTGGAGGCTAGGTACAGCTTCATGACTATCCTCACGAAGCCATCTTGGGGGTCAAGCCCTGCTGAATGCAGGCTAGAGGAATGCTTTTGTTTTAAATCAGTGCACAGTCATTCTAGTGTTCCATAATGAAGATAAGCTTGAAGCCAACATGCACAACTATAACATCTCAACAACTTCATCAAGACACAGGACAAGCGGTCCAAACCTTATTGGCAAATTAGAAGGCAATTTGAACCATGTCAATTATTTACCTGTACATATGGAAATAATTTTTACCATCTCTGCTTTATCTGGTCTGAGAATTGCATTTTGGGGATAGGAACCAACATTTGCTGCATACCTATGGTGCACCAGGCACTGAGCAAAGCAACTCTATAAACAATTCCCTCAGTCACACTGGAAGTTGGACATTGTTATCCAACATTTACGAGTAAGGACACTGTGACTTGAGGAAATGTAGTAAATCATCCAACATCCCCACATGGAGGAATACCAGGCTGAAATTCTAATGTAGTCTGTCTGGCTAGGAGCCCACACTTCATCTAATATACTATTAGCGAGACAATGTGAGAATTACAGAGCTAGTTTCATCCACAGATTTAGACTTCCTCAGAACTCCTTTGCTAAAATGCATTTGCTTTGTCTACATTAGGAATCAAAAGCACTTTTGCAGCATCTCTCTGGAAGGGATGTGTTCATACATGGTACAGAGATTTCTTAGTCAAGAGCTTTGAAATACCATGTGAATATATTTTCCTGAAGAATTCACTGAGCATGTGTGTCTTTGTGCTTCAGACTACATGGACACCTGCACACACAGAACTCACAATCTGACCTTCTTGTTCTCACACACAGATGCATACCTTCTTTCATTCTCTTGCGTGTGCTTACTCTCTCACATCACACCTGTTACTGCCTCTGACAAAGGCAGTTTTGTACTGTGCAAGCACCAATTCAGAAGGAAAACATAAACCATATGAAGGGAATGGCAGAAGGGAAGTTCTTAAGCAAATAAATAAGAACTTGTCTCATGAATTTTCCCTTGGGGTAAAGATGAAGTAAAGGGATTCAGTGCCCACTTTCCCCAGAGTTCTTGCCAATTGCAGTTTGTTTTCAACTTTAATGAGGAGAAGTAGCCCTTTCCTAGGACTATTCAGTCAATGACAGAGGGAGGTAAACCTGATAATATAAGTTGCTAGAGGAACTAAATATGATGTAGCAGATTCCAGAATGTTAAGGGAAATCAGGATGTTCATTTGCTGAGATTAACTCCAAGTCCCAGATAACTGTGAGAAGATAAAAATTTTTGTACCAATTCTTGTAATTTTCTAATTTTAGTCCTAGCTAAATTATATGTATCCATAAGTGTACACATTGGCAAATTAATAAAATATTTTTTCAGATTATCTCACTGAGTAGAAAATACCACGATGAATCCTGCAGGAAAGTTTCTGGCTGTTTTTTACAAAAACGTTCTGAAAACTCTAAGCACTTCATGTGAGACACTCAATTCAAAACTGAACAGTAACAGGGCTTTACTTCCATTTTCATTTGTCTATCCTTCTCATATAGAAAATAGATAATCTTAGCAAAATAAATGAAAGCAGACAAAGTGTCCAGTGAAGAAGTAAGAGCCATGAAGCTCCTGGAAATGAGTTTTTAGTGATCATTCCTGCAGTTTTCTCATCCTATAAATAAAGACACAAGAGGTCCAGAGGTGTTGCTTGAGAATGGCTCTCCAGGATCAACAGCTGGCAAGGGAGAAGCAGGGTAAGGTTTTGGCCCCACATCCAGTGTATGTTGTATGACATTACTCTGCCCAGAGACAGAATTGCTAAAGAGGGTAAAAGGGAAGCCTGGAACTTTCCCTGCAAGGGTAATCTATTCATAAGGTAACATTAAAAACAAATGTTAATTTGACACCATCTTCAAACTGATTCCTGTTTCCCAGAATTCATGTAGCTGTGACTATTTGGAATAAATTTGGAGAAATATTAATTTGCTTCCTCCAGTGCCCACAAGTGGACTGGATGCTGCAACGCGTGCATTGCATGTCCCTAACCCAATTCTGGGGAGTTTCTTGGGCATCAAGAGGGCTGGAAGCCAACATTTAGTATCTTTGTCTCAAATTACACTGGCACAGTCCATGAACATCTCATTTTCTAATTCCATTTCTCAAAAAACAAGCCAACATCTGTCTTTTGTTATTTCTAACCCTTATTGTTTTTGAAACACAGTACATTTTGAATAAAACTGCCTTTTAAACAACTGCCTGGCAGTCTCACATCCTCCTTTTCCCCTGGCTACCCACACACCCACAGGATATAAGTACTTAAGGGACAGGATGCTTCTTGAAGCTGTATACACGGTTTGCCGAAAAGGTAGGACTTCAAGATCTCTGGGGATGATGAAAAACAAATAGTCATTCAGGCAATTTGTTACAGGATTAAGTGGGAACAAATGTCAGAGCCTTTTCCAATTTATTTTCAGGCATACTCAAATTTGTTTTTCTCTCTTTCTCTTTCTATAAGAGACTTTAAGAAGAGAAAGGCAATTAGGATATATTTTGGGGTATAGCAGAAGAGGAAAAGTAAAACTAAAGTCCTTCAAAGATGACCTGAAAGAAATTCTGCATATCCCACAACTGAAAGGAGGACAGAAGAAGAGAAGGGAGAATTTGTTCTGCTCTTCTTATGTGGAAATGGAGGAGGGACTTAGAGGATGTGGAGGATAGCTTCAAGGGCCTGATGAATCTCCCTAAGATAAACACAGTGATCCCATTACAAAGGAATTTGTTTATGTTACATTTTAAATTGATCTATTATTCACTTGAATGAAGTCACATTCCTTTGAAATAAGTCACATCATGACTGGCTGAAGTTACAGGGAAACTGAGGCTTTGGGATAAAGCTGACATAAGAAAAGTAACACTCCATCCCCCATCATACACACATAAGGAATTGTATAGAGTTCCTTCTTAAAAGTCTTATTGTTGCTTCTGAAATCCAACCTAAGTTGGGACACATAGGCATAAAGAGTAGTGTCTATAATAGAAAATGAGAAATAAAATCTGGAGATCAAATGTTAGAATTAAAATCCTGCCTTTGTTGATTTCTAACTATATGGCCTTCTTTGAGTGGCCTGAGTTGTCTTAGTCTCAATTTCCTCAACCACAAATTAGAGAGAACTTGTGAGATTTAGTTCAGAATACAATAATGTTAGTTGAAAGCACAGTAAGAATTCCTAATAACTATAGAAAATATAAAAGATGATTTCAATCAGAGCCATCATGATCAATGCCCAGGTAGTTGCTGATTCCTATTCAAGGGTCAGTTCTCTCCCAGGAAAAAAAATAAGGAGTACTTGAATTGATTTTTAAAATTTTATGATTATAACTTCCTTGTGAAATCTTGAACAAACAGAAGCCTTTCCACTCTTTTAATTGAAAACATTGCTAAAATGTTTGCTTGGCCTGTTTTCTTGCCTTATTAAGTAGCACATAATGGAAGAACACAATCTTGATTTCAACACTTTCAGAAGCCCAACATCACCAACTAGTACTAGAGATGTAAACATGAAAGAGGAGATTTCACTAGGAAGAAAGTGGAGAAGAAACTGGAGCCCAGGGAGGTAAGAGTCCATTCCTCATTTCATTAGGCTGTCCATAATGGAGCCTGCATGAGCTAGGACTGTGCTGATCTTCTACCCTCCAAACCTGTTCCTCTTACAGTCCTCTCACTCTCAGTCATTATCAACTTACTTTTCCATTTGCCCAGGCCCAAGACTCTGGAGTCTTCTTGACTCCTCTCTCACACCTTCCACATTAGCTCTATCAACAAATCCTGTGGTGTTTATTATGATGTTATCCAATGAATCCCACCGTTTTTCACAATTTTGCTACTGCCACTCTGATTCAAGCTGCCATAATTTTTCCATAGATTACTTGAGAAACCTTCCTGTTTCTACCTCCATCTCAACATGGCAACCACAGGAAGCCTTTTAAAATGTATGTCGGATCATGTCACTCCTCTGTTCAAATTCTTCAGCGATTCTTCACTTTACCCAGAGTAAAAGCCAAAGTCCTTATGATGATCTGCAAGATCCTACATATTGTGGCTCCTCATTTTCTCTCTACCTTGGCTCAATACTTTTTTTTTAACTCTTCCCTGGTCTCTTAATCATTCCTTAAGCATACAGATACTCTTTCATGTCAGGGGCTTTGCACTTACTGTTCTCTTTCTTGGAAGGCTCTTTTCCTGGACCTTTGCAAGACTGGCACCCTCATCTCCTTTTGATCTGTATTAAAATATCATTTTTTCCATGAAATCTTCCCTATAAACTCTGTCTAAAACAGTAGTTTCCTTTCCTTCAGGCCCCACAAATTTTGTATAATTTTTAAAAATTTTCTATTAAGTTTTATGATTAATATATTACATGCTTGATTTATTGTTTTATTTCCCTTCCCAACTAGAATGTAGGTTCCTTGAGGGAAGAAAGGTTACATTTTTGTCCAAAGCAGTGTCTACCACAAACTAAGTGCTCAGTAAGTGATTTTTGAATAGATGGATGAAATGACACCAAAAAAACCCTGCCCACAATAGTTTAAACAGAGAATAGAAATCTTACACAATTGTAATTTTCAATTAGGCAGGTTAGGACTCTATAACAATGCCACCAAAATGTCTATTTTATTCTATTTTTCCACTTCACCATCTTAACCCATAGGTCTCTATCTATAAACTTTTTGCCTCATCATTGCAAAAATGGTTGCTTCACTAAGAGACAATCCATTAACCTTCTAAAGCAAAAGAAAGCAGAGTGGAAAATAGGAAATGGCATTAGGAAAGCAAAAATTTTTGCAGGAAAACCTAACCTCATATAGCAAGAACCACAGATTTGTTAAATGGTCATACCTAGCTGCACCATTAAACAAGAACTGGGGTTTTGTTAGTAAGGAAGAAAGGAAAATGAAAAAGGGGCAGATAGCTTGCAGCATCTGCCATAGAGTTTAAGTCTCTGTTACACTTCAATACCAGCTCATGTTTCTCTGCTTGGAAGAAATGGTAAGGGCTCATGAAATCTAAGGGAAACAGAAGAATATGAGGGAAGCCTTGTATCAGGCTGTTACTGACTGAATAAAAAGCAAAATATATAAAAAAAAAAAAACAAACCCAAAACTCCCATCCCAATCTGGAAGTGTAGAACAACACAATTAAGAAATGGGCAAAAGACCTGAACTGACAATTCTCCAAGGAAGACATACACAGGACATGAAAGGGTGCTCAGCATCACTAGCCATCAGAAAGATGCAAATTAAAAGCACAACGAGATACTACTTCACACCAGACAGAATGACCAGAATGACAAAATCAATAAACAACAAGTGCTAGCAAGGTTGTGGAGAAAAGGGACCCCTGGTGCACTGTTGGTGGGAAGTTAGACTGGTGCAGCCACTGTGGAAAACAGTATAGAATTACCTCAGAAAACTAAAAATGAAACTGCCTTTTGATCCAGTGATTCCACTGTTGGGATTATACCTCAAAAGTCTGGAAACACCAATTCAAAAGAACCTATGTACCCCAATGTTCATAGCAGCACAATTTATAATAGCCAAGTGTTGGAAGCAACCTAGATGCCCATCAGTAAATGAGCGGATTGAAAAACTGGTACATTTACACAATGGAATACTTTGCAGCAGAAAGAAAGAACTTCTACCACGTGCAACAGCATGGTTGGATCTGGAGAGCTTTATGCTAAGTGAAGTAAGCCAGGTGGTGAAAGACAACAACCATATGATTTATATATATGGTGTTTATATACGGTGTTTATATATGGTATATATGGTATATGTATGTATATATATGTATGCATATATATATGTATGTATGTACATATGGAGACTAATCAATAAAACAAACAAGCAAGTTCAATGTAATCGGAGACATTGAAGTAAAGAACAAAATGACAATGAACAGAGGAGAGGGTAGAGAAGAGTGGGGAGAAATAGATGAAGGGTGGTCAAGGAACATATATGGGGGACTCATGGACAAAATCTAGGGGGGTAGGGTAGAGGGCTGGGGGAGGGTGGAGTGGGGGTGGGAATGGACAAAACTGTACTTCGACAACAACGAAAAATTTTTAAAAAGAAAAATAACTCTTCAGCAGCTATTATGTTCCCAGCTTAGGGTGAACCTGACCAGAGAGGATAATTAAAATGTGCAGAAAGAGGAAGATACATGCAATCACCTTGAAACCTATGTAATTTTATCAACCAATGTCACCTTAGTAAATTAAATTTTTTTAAAAAGATGCATGAAATCAAGTAGCTAAGAGGCTTTCAATCTTTGCTTCTGGGTATGATGGCACCTCACTACAAGGTTTTCTAAGAGTTGTGATGGTGACAGTTTCATTGCATACCTTGATATAAATGAAAGACACATGAATTTCAACTTGACTCCTTGTCCCATTTAAACCAGCAATTCTCAGCAAGAATGAGTCAGCTGGGGAGGTTGGTAACTTACACCATTTGTGCCTCTCCACATGCCCCTAATACAATCACACAGAGAAGACAAATGGAATCTCAAGTGCAAACCCTTTTCCTCTCTTCCAGCCATGAATATTTTTAAACACCTGCCCAGGTGATTCTGATACTCAGCTCTTCTTGAACACTGGGGTCCCTCTATTCTAAACCAAAGCCAGATTTGGTACAGAGGAGCAAGGTAACATGTGTAATAGTCAAGTGGAGTCACTGCCCCTAGAGTAATGCAGTTTACCCATGTGATGAGCTATGTAGAAAACAGGGACTGCTCTGTCTGTACTTTCTCATATCCTCACTTTCAAATATACCCAAATTTGTGCAGTGGCAGGGGCAGGGAAAGACAGGAGAGAAAGGTCTGTCCCACTTAATATCTCGGAAAGCATATACCAGGAACCTGGGCGGTTCCTTTCTTACATGGTAGTTCACCCCCATGTCACCTCCAATTACCATACTGTCCCCGCTCTGAGGCAAAGTTCCTGTTCTGTAGACTTGCATTGCTTGCAAGTTTAGGGCCAGGGGAATGGGATGTGATTACACAAGCAACATTACTATTGGAAAGCCCCAAACTCCAATGCTCACTGCAGAGCCTAGAGTAGGAAAGCAATTATTAGACATAATTATCCAGCTTTCCCCCACCCCATTATTTAACGGCCAGAATCCAGCACTGAGCAGCATGGTCTGATCTCTTCAGCATACCTGTAAGAAAGACTCACCTCATTATAGACTCTCACCTCATGAGAAGACTCTTCTCATTATGCAGAGAAAGAGATCTAGGCTGTGTATCTGCTATAATAATAACAACAGGAAGAACAGAACATCATACTACTTCCCCACAATGTTCTGAGTATTCTGAGAGTGGAGAATGGAACCTCAACTTCTACACTATCTCAGAGGCCACACGGGGCTACCTTGGGAGGCCTCCTTGTCTTTTCAACCATGAACTGCTTATGGCCAAGAGAAGCCATATGTGTATTGGTTTGGTGGAAGATGGGAAAGGTAGGGACCTTCATGCTCTGATTAAAGGACTCATAGACATGGACAACAGTGTGGGGGTTGCTGTGAGGAGGAAGGTATAAGGGCACTATATGCTAATTGAAAAAAAAACAATAAAGAATAAATTAAAAAGAAAAAAGTATATTTTAAAAAAAATAAAAAAGATTATAAAGCTTAAGGAGGATCTCAAAACATGTCACAAAAGGGGTGGTAGAAAGATCTGGAGCTTTGACTTGAGAGAAAAGATTTGGGGAATCTGATAGGGATTTAAATATTTGAATTAAAATTAGACATATTCTTTAAAGCTTCAGTAGGAAGAGCAAGGAAGAAGTTGCAGAAAGTTACATGAGTATTCCCTGGTTTTCTTTTAAGCAGAGAGAGCTGTAATACAATGAAATAGGCTTCTTGTCTCTTTATATATTCAAACAAGGACTGAGTGGTAATCTACAAGCATGTTGCTGACTGAACTCATTGGGTGGAAGCAGACTAGATGACCTCATCCACCTTTGAGAGTTTTTAAACCTCTAATGTCCTCTTCACTTGTATGGTGACTCAGTGCCTGAATGTCCACAATTGCAGATGACATCTCTCTCTCTCTCTCTTTCATTACTCTTTAAAGAGCAAACACTAAAATTCTTACTGGACTGTTAATGCCTCAAAAGTTTTCTCGTCTGGTAGTGGCATAACTGGGGAGAGCTTGGCTGGGTTTAACTCACTCTTAATACAGACGGTCAACCTTTATAAATTAGCTAGTAGTCCCAGTAAAGCCAATATAATATTTTGCAAGCTAAATTCTGGAAAAATTTGCTAGCTCTTAAAAAATAGATCCCCAAAGCCTCTGATGTGATACTGATTGAACACATCAGGAGAAGGGTTATAAAAATACTTCAGGATGAACTTGGTGGTTAGATTTAGGAACACTTTCCTAAGTGTTGCCTCAACCAAATCCTTAAGAATCAAATGGAAAGGATTATTTTGAGCTTAATCTATCAAGATTGTAAATTTTTGTGAGATGCTCTTATTCTGAACTATGTGCTTATCTATCCCCAAAAAGATGCCCCTGTTTCTGCTTCAATAAGTTCCAGATACACTGGCCACTGGCATCTTACCATTGTCATGGTCTTTGATGGCCAACAGTCTCCCATCCCAAACACATTTCTCTCCCAACTTTGACTAACAGGCTGTATCTTTTCAGACTACTCATTTCAAAAAATGTTATGACCTCTCCTTAAGGATAGATATATTTTCAATTATTTATACATAATGTTCACCTGTATTTGAACCTGACATATGTGTTCACCTTATGGTCCTCATTTATTTGTATATACTCTCCCCATAACCTACCACACTCTAGGTCCTCAAGGGTTAGGGTTATATCTTTACCTTGGAATTTCCTGCATCTAGCACAAAACTAGGCACAAAACCATGTGCTCAATATTTGAGGAAAGAAGAAAAGAGGGAGGGCGGGAAGAAATGCTATGCTTGTTCCGAGGATTATGTCTAATTTCAATAAAGATTGTTTAACTTTGTGTAAAAATGCAAGCAGCAGAACAGTGGAAGTTGGGCTGTATCTGTGTGAGTGAAATGTGCAGGGAGTGGGTGTTACTAATTTTTTCTGTCTCATCGAAGTCATAAGACTTCATGCTGAGAGCACAACTTACAACTTTTGCCTGCCCTCAGTCTCTCCCAACATAATTTTTCAAGTTTTTATACTGCTTCTATTAAAAACAGCCAGCTACCTTACTGCGGAGTTTTCTATAGTCATTCACTGACTTTTCTTTTCAGCACAAACCATAAGTACTTTGAGATAAGCACATTATGGAGACAATTGTCATCACTACAATATGTGGTAGTATTGACTCATGTCAATTTGAATGATGACTGTGTAGAAAGTGTGGCTGAGCAGCTAGTAAAATGGAGGGCCATGTAGGACAAATTCAATGTGATTTTATTTATTTTCTCTCTTTTTTTAATTGTTGTTCAAGCACAGTTTTTTCCATTTTCCCTGAATACTTCCATTCCCAATCCCCACCTCCCACCCTCAATCCTGTTTCCTTTTGGCTTTGTCTATGAGTGCTTTTGCATGTTCCTTATTTACCATTCCCCTGTTTCCCTCTGTTTTCCCCTTCCCCTTCTCTTCTGTTTACTGTCAGTTTGTTCTTTATTTCAATGTCTATGGTTACATTCTGCTTGCTTGCTTGTTTTGTTGATTAGTTTCCACTTGTAGATGAAATTATATGGTATTTGTCTTTTACCGCCTAGCTTGTTTCACTTAGCATAATGCTCTCTAGATCCATCCATGTTGTTGCAAATGGTATGAGCTTCTTGTTTGTTTCTGCTGTGTGCTATTCCATTGTGTATATGTACCATAGTTAGTTTTTTTTTTTAAGATTTTATTTATTTTTAGAAAGAGGGGAAGGGAGGGAGAAAGAGAGGGAGAGAAACATCAATGTGTGGTTGCCTCTCACACACCCCCTCCTGGGGACCTGGCCTGCAATCCAGGCAGGTGTCCTGATGGGGACTTGAACTGGCAACACTTTGCTTCACAGTCCGGCACTTAATTCACTGAACCGCACCAGCCAGGGCAAATGTAGCATAGTTTTTTTGATCCACTCATTTACTGATGGTCACCTAGGTTGCTTCCAACACTTGGCTATTGCAGATTGTCCTGCTATGAATATTGGGGTTACAAAGGTTCTTTTGAATTGGTGTTTCTGGAATTTTAGGGTATAATCCCAGCAGTGGAATTCCTGGGTCAAAGTTTTAGTTCTTTGAGGAAATTCCATACTGTTTTCCACAGTGGCTGCATCAGTCAGTATTCCCACCAATAGCGCCCTAGGTTTCCCTTTTCTCCACATCCTCTCCAGCATTTGTTGTTTGTTGACTTGTTTGTGATAGCCATTCTGACTGGTGTGAATTGGTATCTCATCTCTCTAATGGTTAGTGATGCTGAACATCCTTTCATATGTCTCTGGGCCCTGTGTATGTCCTCCTTAGAGAAGTTTCTTTTCAGATCCTTTGCCTATTTTTTAATTGGATTGTTTGTCTTCCTGGAGTGGAATCATGTGTGTTCTTGTTTATTTTAGAGATCAAACCTTTGGCTGAGGTATCACTGGCAAATTTATTTTCCCATATGGTTGGTTCCTTTATAATTTTGCTGATTTTTTTAAGCTGTGCAGAAACTTCTCATTTTGATGAAGCCCCATTTGTTTATTCTTTCCTTTATGTCCCTTATCTAGGGGACATATTGGTGAAAATGTTGCTGCATGGAATCTGAGATTTTCATGCCTATTTTCTCCTCTGGGACTTTTATGGTTTCACTACTTATATTTAAATCTTTTATCTACTTTGAGTTTGTTTTTGTGTCTGGTGTACGTTGGTATTTGAGTTTCATTTTTTTTTTTCTCATGTAGCTGTCCAGATGTCTCAATACCATTTGTTGAAGAGGTTATTTTTACTCCATTTTATGCTTTTGCCTCTTTGTCAAATATCAATTGACCATAGAGATTTGGGTTTATTTCTGGGCTCTTTATTCTGTTCCATTGGTCTATGTGTCTGTACTTATGCCAGTACCAGAATGTTCTGATTTCAGTGGCCTTGTATTATAGTTTGATATTGGGTATTGTGATCCCTCCAACTTTGTTCTTCTTTCTCAAAATTGCTACAGTTATTTGGGGTCATTTGTTGTTCCATATATATTTTTGAAATATTTGCTCTATATCTGTGAAATATATCATTGGTATTTTAATAAGGATTGTGTTGAATCTATAAATTGCTTTTGGTAGTATGGACATTTTGATGATGTTAATTCTTCCGACCCATGAACACAGTATTTGCTTCCATTTATTTCTGTCTTCCTTAATTTCTTTCTTCAGTGTTGTGTAGTTTTCTGAGTACAGGTTCTTTACCTCCGTGGTAAGGTTTATTCCTAGGTACTTTTGTTGTTACTGTTGCTGTAGCAAATGGGAATTTTTCCTGATTTCCAATTCTGATATTTCAGTGTGATTTTAAACAATGCTCACACCACCCATGGTGAGTCTGAGGCACAAGAATAGCTGGCATTTCTGCCTCCTCTCTCTTCCAACTCCACTTTTTAGGTGGGTCCTCTCCCCACACTCTTCCCTCACAGAGACTCTCACTTTTCCATCAGTAGCTAAGGAAGAGAAAGTGAAGGCCCTTTCAATTTCAGCAACCTTGGGTATGTAAGCAGTGGTAGCCATCTCACTGACATCACTGGTGAAGCCTTCAACAGACAGAGGACAGATGAGACTCGTGGGGCTTTGCTACAGTGTTCAGAATTGTTGGAAGTCTTTGCCCCCTTTAACGACTGGCTATGTAGACAATGTTAATAGAGTAATGCCTCATTCTTGAGAGAAATGCCATTGGAATGGAAGAGTTTGAAAGAGAACAAGGTGCAACAAATAAGTCAGGGATTTGCTCTGTAGACCTGTCATATCTGTAAATTATCCAAAATCCCATTTAACAAGTACTGGTTTGATGTTCATTTCCAGGCAATAAGGATTTTTCTATGTTCTTTTCTGTATGGAAAGCCTGAGAGACTACATGATGAAAGTTTATCAGCATCCATCTTTACTACAAATCCTATGATTATTACTATTATCTCCATTTTATTGAGAGCTTAGTGTTGAGAGCTTGCTATACCCACACTAAATGAATGTATTGCTTTGTTTAAATCTCAAAGTTGATGAGGAAAATAGGGCTCATGGATCTGAAATAAACTGCTCAAGGTGACATAGTAGTAAGTGACCAGTTGGAACTAGAATCCAGGACTTTGTGACTTCAGAAACTGAGTTAGTCACATATGAACTTGTGTGTCATCTATGTTCATTATATTCCTTTGGTTTTGTTGTATGTAGGGGAAGATGAGGCTTAGTGTAATGAGAGAAATGTGGGAGAAATGGCAGAGTCCAGCCCCTTTCAGACTGCCTACAACAGGGCGTTGAGAAGTTCATGGATGGGATATGGCAGTGTTGCGTGGGGTTATAGACAGGTTGGATACCAAACCAAGGGGGCTATAAAAAAAGAACTGTAACTGTTCCTTCTGGATTACAAATCATAGTGCCAATCTTATCAACTTCGGTTCAGAAGTATTCTTTTCCAACACGTCATCTCAGCTTTGAGGCAAGAGTTGTGTAGCACTTAAGACACAAGGTACAACAGATTGAGCAAAAACTGAAAACTGTGAATGTCTCTTTAAAACAGTGATTCTGACTCTTTTTTAGAAGTTTTTTTTTTAATGCTTTAAAAGGCAAACTGAAGGCACACAATGTACACATATAGCCTTGGCTGTGCCCTTACTTGAGTTCTTGGTCCTGCCTCATTATTCAGATGACTGTCAAGCCTCTTGTCACTCCTACAAGAAAATCATAGTGAATATCATTTAGGGGAATGATGGGAGGCTGTCTGAGCAGTGCTGACACTACTGGTCCTTGTGCATGTGGTTTGTCATACTAATGCCAGACAAGATCTCAAATCAGATTAGCAGCTTAAAATAAGCCCTCTAGATAATTCTTGGGCATACTGAAATTGAAACCACTTGAGTTTTTAAGTTTGTTTTTACAAACCAATTAGTTTTATTAATTAAGATATATTAAATTTACATGATCTATGTAAGGCATTCAAAATCTACTTACTGTATGATACTTGGTCAAAATATAGTCTTATAAGCATTCAGGAAGCATTCTTGTTCTTTATAAATAATCTCAGCATTTAGATTTCTGTGGATTTCAAGACTGAATTTAAATATTTACTAACCATGGCTGTACAATAACATTCAGGTAATTCTAGCAACACTTTACAGTTCCACGTGTTCAACATTACTGATTAAGGAAGGTTCTGAAGTCCTGAGAATTGGCATCCATGTGTTCATTTATTCATTCATTCAGTGCACCTTTATTGAATATGTTGGATACTCAATCTCAGACTGAGAAAACAAGGGTGAATTCTACAGGGGCCTCATTTCCTTTATTTTTGAAATGGAAACATGGGTCTAGAGCAGTAGTCCTCAAAACAGAGTGTACATTAACATCAGTTGGGATCTGGAATGCACCATCTTTCCCTAAACATAAATGCACATACATGACTATACATACCCATACATGCACATGCACATACATATATGCACATATACCTGTACATACTTATGCACATACACAGACATTATGCCTTAACAGGTCTGGTAAGAGTATAGAGCCCCTAAATATTTAAATGGGTATTCTGATACCCAGCCAGCATTAAAGAACCCCTTTATTAAAGAAACTCTGTGAAACTAAAATACCAAATGGACAAATTTTTATACAAAAAGGACATTTTAGGGGTATGGTAGGGTAGGGGAAAGTAGTGGGGGGTAATGGAGACAATTGTACTTGAACATAATGAAAATAAATTAGTTAAAAAAGACTTTTAAATAATTGTGGTGAAAACTTATGGCAATGGCTTCATCCTGAGAAAAATCATTCATAGAGTCCTTGAAGATAATATTGGTCTTAGGCAAAACTGAATAAGAATTATGTGTGAGTCATTTCAGAAGGGGTCACCATAAGTCATGGTCCTCCAAAGCACAGGTTAAGGCATGTATGAAAGGTAATTACGATATCTGTTCAGCTGAATGGAAGAGATACAGATGACCACATTTTGGTTGGTATCAAACATTATCATCCTCATGATTTAACTGTATATCCATCATGCCTCTGGCACTACACTTGATATTATTTACATTCACAAAATGAAAATAATTGCAATAGATATGGTAGGAGTAAATTTTAACCAAACTTTTAAATAGAATTGCTAGTTCAATAAAGAATAACTGTCTCAAGGTTTTTCTTTCTGGAAACCTTGGAAAACACCAGGAAAAAAAGTATAGTTTTATCATCCAGAAATGACCATAGTATTTTCATAGTTAACTATTTTTTTCTCATTGATGTTATGCAATTTATGTTATAATCAGTTTTTATTTCATTAAAATTATGCTTGAAAATCACTTACAAACAGCTCAACGGGGAGGGAGGAGAGAAAGGGAGAGAGGGATTAGGTGAAAAGTATGCTGGTGTTCATTATGCTAGTCTTTTGAGATCTTAGTAGGTTTAAAAATTGTCAAAATAAGAAGTTGGAAGAAAATGTCACTGTAAGAATTAAAGAGGCAAATGGATAAATTATTCTATCAGGTAGTTAAGGTCTGGAACTAAAGATATTTTTTAAATACTTAGTTAACTACCAATCATAAAATTATACTCTCTTAGGATTTAGTGGGGGGAAATAACTAGGAACTATAATTCTAAACTTTTATCAGTATAATAGTCCTGGAGAATCTTCTTAGTTGTACCTACCATCCTACTGACATTTACAATGAATTAAAGAGAGTCATGGTTTCAAATGTATATCATTAAATAATGCTGCCTAGGACTGCAGTAAAAATAGGAAAGGCCAAGCTACTGTTAAACAAAAGGTCATCTGGTTGCAAAAAATAAAGACTTCGGGTGCATGGGTGAGCACAGGCATGCTCACATGCACAAGCACACTCACCCACACATACTTTACAGAAACATTTATATTCTCAGTGGTCACAATTTAAATTCTTTCTGGAATAAGAAAAAATGTAGGTACTAGCCCATATTTTAATTAATTATCTCGTTATTGTTGTTTAGATTGATTGAGTTCAGTTCTTAGGTTCATAAAGAATACTCTGGGTTGTTTTTTTTTTTCTATTTCAGTGTTTCTTTAGTACAGACATGTTGAAATGAGGACTTCATGTGGTAACTTCTCTGAAAGTTGGCTTTGCCCACTCAGTAGCATAGTAAGTCCACATTACTGGGAAAGCATGTATGAATCTTTAGGCCAGACTCTGACCCCAATTATGGGATTGCTAATTGAGGCAGAGGTAAACTTCTGTAACAAAGAGACCCCACGATACTGTGGTTTAAATCAGATGGAAATTAGTCTCTCACTTTACTACTCAGATAAGAATGGTTCAGGGCTGGTGGAAAGGCTCTGAAATTTTCAAAACATGGCTTCCATTTTTCTGGGTTCAAAGTTACAAGCCCATTTTCATTATTTTACACACAATGGTAGAATTTATACAATTATTTCAAAGGCAAGACCCAAAGTGTCACATGTCATTCTATATCACATTCCATTGGTTGGAAACTAGTTGCTGGTTTCCTCTAGTTGCAAGAGAGGATAGAAAATAAAGTTTTCTTGGGTAGGCAACTGCTAAGCTAAAACTGGGAGAAGAAATTTGGGGGTACAATTAGCAATCTGCCATAGCTTTTAGCCAGGGTCTTGGAAACCAGATAGTAAGGAATCCAGCAAGCATTTTGTAATTATTTCTTTCTTCTAGGATCCCTGTGTCACTCAACTTTGAACCTTTGAGATGTGTTAGAACTGTTAGATAGTGAAACCTTGGTTAATCTTTCATGGAACCAATGTTTATTAAACTCCTAAATGTGGCACTTTTATGGAGTATGGCCAAACTGGAGTTGGTTAAGTGCAGATGTCATTGGCTACAGTTTTGTTTGAACTCCATAGTGTGTTTTTCCCCTTCTCTCCCTCTCTCTCTCCTCTCCTCCCCATTCCCTACATTACTTTTCTGTTTTTGGAACTCTAATTTTCGCTCTTGGTAGGAAAGCAAGATAAAAACAGGGTTTCAGTGGGAAAAAATAATACATTTTAAAGAAAATTTTCAACAAGATGCCTGATAAACAATGGTTTATTCACACAACTGAAAGCTCTACTCACAAATCACTTTTTCTTTTAGATTTGTCAGGAACAAGGGCTTACATTCTCTGCATGATGTTTTGCTTCTGGGCTCTGGTTGACTGCAAGTTTATTGGAATCAGCATTTTGTTTTGTTTTGTTTTGTTTTGTTTTGTTTTTACCATAAGGGACTTCTGTAAAGAGCTCCAGTGCTCATAATGTGTTGCGAGGAAAATGGAGAGAGTTTGCAGAACTTTCCTTTCATTCAAAATTAAGTTCACATGAATTCTTGCTGGTTCTTTCCAGTGATTTTTCAAGACTTTTGGATGAAATAGACAGACATATTTGTATTAGTTAAATGGTAGAGTGACTCTTAGTACCGAGACTGGGTTACTGTCTGATAGAAGAAACACTGATCCAGGAATCACAAAACCCTTGATTTATCCTTGGCCTTGCCACAAACTCTTTGTAGGACTATGGGCCTATTATCAATATATCTGTGCCTAGATCTCCCAAATACATACATACAGAGATACTTACAGTTCAAGAAGAAAAATGATTTTATACATACTCTAGTCTGACTTCTGCATGATAACATAGAAAGACCCAGGTGCAGTAAGCCCTGGCTTATCTTCCTCATTTCTGTGAACCAGTTGAAAAGGACCATTGCTTTTATGAAGAACTTGGACCATACATCCTAGTACACTATACTATAAATCCTACAATATTTAATGGCTTATATTTTACCTGTGAGCCTACTTTCCATGGGTATCTTATAAACATAGCCCATTTCTTATCTAACATTGTTGTCCCTGCAGTTCCTAGTACTATGGTTGGCCCATAGTAGGTGATTGATATTGGATAATTGAATGAAATAAAGTACACTCAAAGTCAGATGGCTCATTAGGGGCTGGTTCATGGCTGGTTAGGGTTGGATCAATTCTCATTACTTCCAGACAAGTATTTTTACATATTTGATCTCTCTCTACTCTCAAGAGTAATCTCAAATGTAATATCAAATGTCAGTGCTTCAGCACTGGTAATTCTGGTGCTGGAGATATATGATTTCCTCTGCTCAGGCTTGTTCTGCTGTTTTAGTCTCTTGGTTCTTAATGACAATTTATTCTCATATCATACTTCTCTCTTCATTTTATCCCAAGAGCCTCTCCTTAGGGTGTTCAGATAGAGGTGCCTCAGGCCAAACTAGGGAGGAAAATATTGCACTAGGGCCCAGAGTACTTTGTAGGAGCTTTTTAGTTTGACAGTTTGTTGTATTTATTTAAATTTTTATTGGAAATAATTTTAGACTTAGAGAACAAATACAAAGATACTATAATCACTATGTGTCCTTCAGTCTACTTTCCCTAAAATTAATATCTTATATAACCATAGGGCAATTATCAAAAGAAAGTGACACTGGTTTAATACTATTAACCAAATTCCAGACACTATTTGGATTTTATCAGCTTTTCTACTAATATTCTCATTTTGTCCCAAAATTCAATTCAGGATCCCATCTTGCATCTAGTTGTCAAGTCTTCTAGCTCTCTTGGGGGGACTAAGAATATTGACAAATAATATTGATCAGTTATTTTGTAAAATGTCCTTCAATTTGGGTTTGCCTGATGTCATCTAATGATTAGATTGAAGTTATGTATTTTGCAAGAATAATCCAGGAATGATATGTCCCTCTCAGTGCATTATGTCTGGAGGTAAATGATATTGCTATGTTTTATTACTTGTGAGTTTAACTTTGACAGTTTGGTTCAGTTGGTGTCTATTGTGTTTCATGCAAGAGTTTTTGATGTCAAAATCTGAAGCCCAGTCTGCTATCTAAGGTGAGGCTAACATTTAATTTCCAAGATAAGTCTCACAGTAGCTTCCTGCCCTAAGAAAGAAGAATTTCTTATACCCTCAGAATTAGGTACAAGATACCAAGAAACCTATGTCTGGGGCTGTGGCTCAAGTTTTTGCCTGACAAAGTTCAACCTGCTTAAGAACAGGTTCTGTGCTGTGGCAGTCAAAATCACTACTAGGGCAGAGAAGGACAAAGGCCAGAGCCTCAGGAGGTCCTAAAGGGGAGACATTTAAAACATGGAGGTGAATGAGAACTGCAATCATAGTAACAGGCATAGGAGGAAGGAAGCCTGCTTTGGGGTCACTGAGAGAAAGGCTTCCTGCCATTGTCTTGCTACCCGGGTGGGTTGTAAATAAAAATAGGTGGAATTTAAAGACTGCTTGCATGCATCCGGAGCAATATCTATGAAACTAATCCATTTTTGCCGTGTTTAAGGGTCATGGTGAAATGACTCAGGACATTTTAGCCCTGTGAATATGGGGTATGGAGGTCCAACCAATGTTCTAAGCCATCTAGAGAGGAGTTATTCAGCCTATGAGTTGCACCCAGAATGTTTGATAGAACAGAGAATGATGCAATAGGTAAAAACTGGAGTCTGATATAACACTTAGGGCATAGAATGGAGCCTAAAATGCTGTTTCATAAGTGCTGAAAAAAGATTGAAAGCCAGATTTTAAGGGATTCTTAGACTCTCACCCTAACTTTCTTTAGTTTTTTATTTTATTTATTTTAGTTTGTATTATGGATAATGTCAACTATGTATGTAAAAGTAAAAATAATAATCTAACGAACATGAATGTATCCATCATCCACCTTAAACAATTATCAATTCATGGCCATTGTTCTCTCATCCCATATCTCCCACCTACTTTATCAATTTATATTATTTGGAAACAAATTAAAGACATGTAATTTCATTTAAAATAGTTCATGTTGTATGGGAAAAGTGTTTAAGGAACATACATGGGGACTCATGGACAAAATCAAGCGGGGGTGGGGTTGAGGGTGGGGGAGGGGAATTGGTAAGGGGAAATGGACAAAAGTGTGCTTGCACAACAATAAATTTTTAAAAATTTCATGTTGTATTTCTATAACATAAGACTCTTTATTTTAAAACAAGCGTTTCATCATTTCATTATGGTGCCTTAAAAATTAAAATTCTATAATATCATGAATTACCCAGTAAATGTTCCAATTTCCAGTGCCTCATATATAACCATGTCTTCTTCATGATCGCCCTCAGGTCTACTCTACTCCCTATTTGGAGAGAAAAAGCAAGTCATACTTACCATGCAAGTGAATAATTTCTGATGCCCTGGCCCTTTTGATTCTATCCAATAGTAATGTAACAAATATGTGGTATGACGGGAATGGAAAGGGTGACCTCCAAATTGGAGGCAAGCACATTGGCAACCTAAAGAGAAAGTAACTGACAAATCCCAAATTCTGGAAGATGCCCAGAGAGGCTGGGCCTGCAGCCAGCAGCTTAACAAGTTTCCATTGTTATTGGCAGCTGACAAATTTAAAAGCAAACAGTGGGCCTTATTATCATGGGAAATTTTTAGCTGAAGCTATATGCATTTAAAAAGCACAGTCAACCTGAACTAAGGGATTAAACATGATTTTTCTCAACTTAAATGACCCTTCTTTGGTAAATAAAGCTGACTATTTAGCACCCGTCATACATACATAGATAATTTAAACCATGTGACCATAAATTGAAAACATGGGCTTTTTGAACAATGTATTTTCTTTCTAATGTTAGAACGTTTCCCTTGAGGAAATCTCAGGTCTCATGATTATGGAAAAGAAAGATCTGTATATCTTTCTGGTTAAGTATTTCATGAAACACATATACACACTGATCAGTTGTTGTTTTTTTCTTCTTTCTTGTCTAAAATGAAGCATATGCTTCTGGAAAAAGTGTCCCATTGACACTTCTCTGACAGCTGCCTGGTTCAATGGTCAACAAAATAAAATGTGAAAGGACTATATCTCATAAAATTAATTACATTTTGAAGCAGTTTGCTATCATACAAGGGCTGTCTGGAAAAAGTTCAACCACTGTCAATATAGCAAGAACATTTTGCATAACATCAATTTTAACCTGGTAACCAGGGGCAGTGGACTGGAATGTACATGTGTGAACAATGACAACTTCACTGTACTACTCAGTGGGGGTGGTAGACAATGATGAGAAGCATGTGTATTGTGTGGCAATTGCATTCAAAATGACTGAGTGAGTAGAGCAACAAATCTGCACCAAATTTTTCATTAAGCTTGAACATTTCTCTGTGGAAACTATTCAGATGATTCAGAAGGCTACAGTTATGGGCAACTGGTAATTGGAAACTTCATCATGACAATGCACCTACTCATGTATCAGGTGTTATACAGAGATTTTTAGTGAGACATCAAGTCACCCAGGTGACTCAGCCCCATACAACCAAGATTTGGTGCCTTCTGGCTTTTCCCAAAACTCATATCACCTTTGAAAGAGAAGAGATTTCAGACTGTTGATGAGATTCAGGAAAATATGATGGGGCAGCTGATGGCAATTGGGAGAACTGTGTGAAATCCCAAGGTGCCCACTTTGAAGGGGAGAGAGGAGGGACGGTCTTATGGACAATGTTCCTTGTATCTTGTATCTTCTTCAATAAATGTATCTATTTATCATAATACATGGCTAGATACTTTCTAGAAGACCATATGCCATGAGGAATAACATTGAACCAAGATGCTATTTTCTGCATGATTACTAGAAGTATTGATCTGTATTCACAAATCAGTAAAATACTCAAATACATATCTTTGTTGCTTGATTAGGAAAAATATTCCCTGCTGGAATTCTTGAAAAAAAAAATTAACTACTCAGCTGTTTTATTTTTACCTGCTGTGATCTAATTCTTTTTAAAATTATTGCTCAAACACAGTTGTCTCCATTTTCCCACCACCCATTTCCCACGCTGCACCCAACCCCTACCTCCTACTCTTAATCCTATCCTTCTTTGGCTTTGTCCATGGTTCCATTATATATGTTCCTTGACAACACTTTCCCTTCTTTCCCCTATTATCCCACTCCCCTCTGGTTACTGTCAGTTTGTTCTTTATTTCAATGTCTCTGGTTATATTTTGCCTGCTTGTTGGTTTTGTTGATTAGGTTCCACTTATAGATGATATCATATGGAATTTGTGTTTCACAACCTGGTTTATTTCACTTGGCATAATGCTCTCCAGATCCATCCATGTTGTCACAAATAGTATGATCTCCTTTCTTTTTGCTGCATAGTATTCCATTGTGTAAATGTATTATAGTTTCTTGATCCACTCATTTACTGATGGACACTTAGGTTGCTTTCAATACTTGGTTATTCTAAATTGTGCTGCTATCAGCATTGAGGTTCATAGGTTCTCTTGAGTTGATGTTTCAGGATTCTTAGGGGATTCCAATGCTAGCAGTGGAATTGCCACATCAACAGGCAGTTCCATTTTTAATTTTCTGAGCATATCCCATACAGTTTTCCACAGTTACTGCACCAGTCTGCATCCCTACCAACATTGTACTAGTGTTCCCTTTTCTCCACAACCTCATCATCACTTAATGTTTGTTTATTTGTTTATGATGGCCATTCTGACTGGTGTGTAGTAGTATTTCATTATGGTTTAATTTGCATTTTTCTGATACCTAGCGATGCTGAGCATCCTTTCATATGTCTCTGGGCCCTGTGTAAGTACTCCTGGAAAAGTGTCTGTTCAGTGTCTGTCCTTTGCTCATTTTTTAATTAGGTTGTTTGTCTTCCCAGAGTTAAATCATGTGAGTTATTTACATATTTTGGAGATGAAACCCTTGTACAAAGTATCATGACAAATATATTTTCCCATACGGTTGGTTCTCTTTTAATTTTGCTGATGGTTTCTTTAACCATGCAGAAGTTTCTTATTTTGATGAAGCCCCATTGTTTATTCTTTCCTCTATGCCCCTTGCTCTAGGGGACATAGCAGTGAAAATATTTTTGCTTGGAATATCTGAGATTTTCCTGCCTATGTTCTCTGCTATGACTTTTATGGTGTTGTGACTTATATTAAAGTCTTCTATCCATCTTGAGTTTATATTTGTATATTGTGTAAGTTGGTGCTTGTGTTTCTTTTATTTTTTTTGCATGTAGCTGTCCAGACTTCTGAACATTTGTTGAAGAGAGTATTTTTACTGCAGTTTATGATTTTGCCCCCTTTGTCAAATATTAATTGATCATAGAGGCATGGGTTTATTTCTGGGCTCTCTATTCTGTTCCATTGATCTATGTGTCTGTTTTTATGCCAGTACCAACCTGCTTTGATCACAGTGGTCTTATAATATAGTTTGATGTCAGGTATTGTGATCTCTCCTACTTTGTTCTCTCTCAAAGTTGCCGCAGTCATTTGAAGTTGTTTATGGTTCCATATAAATTTTTGAAATGTTTGCTCTATATCTGTGACATATGTCATTGATATTTCAATAGATATTGCATTGAATCTATAAATTGTTTTGGGTAGTATGGACATTTTGATGATGTTAGGTTTTCCAACCATGAACATGGTATATGCTTCCATTTATTTGTGTCTTCCTTAATTTCTTTCTTCAGTATTGTGTTGTTTTTTGAGTACAGGTCTTTTACTTCTTTGATTAGGTTTATTCCTAGGTACTTTATTTTTCTTGGGGCCCATAATAGCAAAGGCAGTGCTGGAGCGGGAAGTTCACAGTAATACAGGCCTAACTAAAATGGGTTTTTTTCCTGCTTTCTGAGCTTTCTGAGTCTGATATTTCATTGCTGGTGTACAAAAATGTCTTCAATTTCTGAATATTAACTTAGTATCCCACTGCTTTACCTAATCACTTATTAGGTCTCATAGTTTTTTGGTGGAGTCTATCGGGTTTTCTATGTAGACTATCATGTCATCTTCAAACAATGATAGTTTTATATCCCCCTTTCCATTTGGATGGCTTCTTCTTTTCTTATGGCAGTGGCTAGCACTTCCAATACTATGTTGAATATAAGTTGTGAAAGTGGACTTCCCTGTGTTGTTCCTGATCTTAGTGGGAAAGCTTTTGATTTTGTTCATTGAATATGATGTTGGCTGTAGGTTTCTCATATATGGCCTTTACTATGTTGATATATGCTCCCTCTACTCCAAATGTGCTGAGTGTTTTTATAATTTGGTGGTGTACTTTGTAAAATGCTTTTTCAACAACAATTGATATAATGTGTGATTTTTGTATTTTATATTGTTTATGTGATGAATTACTTTGATTGATTTACATATTTTGTACCATCCTTGCATCCCTGGGGTGAATCTGACTTAATCATGATATGTGATCTTTTTAATGTATTGCTGTATGCAGTAGCCAATATTTTGTTGAGGATTTTGACATCTACGTTTATGAAAGATATTGGGCTGTAGTTTTCTTTTTTACCACTGTGTCTTTATCTGTTTATGGGATAAGAATGATGCTGGACTCATAGAAACAGTCTGGGAATCTTCCCTTTTCTTAGTCTGAATAGGATAGGGGTTAGGTCCTCCTTAAATATTCTGTCAAATTCTCCTGTGAAACTCTGTGGTCCAGAGCTTTTGTGTGCTGGGAGCTTTTGATTACTGCTTTGATTTCACTAACAGTTATTGGTCTGTTCCAGCTTTCTGCTTCTTCTTGATTAAGTTTTGGAAGAAAATATTTTTCTAGAAATTTATCTATTTCACCCAGGTTTTCAAATTTCTAGGCATATTGCTGCTTGTGGTCATTTCTTACAATCTTTTGTATTACTGTGATGTCAGTTGTAATTTCTCCTCTTTCATTTATAATTTTATTCAATTGTGCCCTCTCTCTTTTTTCTTGATGAATCTGGTTAAAGTCTTGTTGATTTTGTGTATGTGTTCAAAGAACCAGCTCCTGGATTTACTGATCCTTTGAATTGTTCCTTTAGTCTCTATGTCATTTAATTCTGCTCTAATCTTGATTATTTCCAACTTTCTGCTCTCTCTTGGCTTTGTTTGTCTTCGCCCTTAAGTTTTTATAGATGTAAGGTTAGGTTGTTTATTTGAAATGTTTCTATGTTTTTTAGTTAGGTCTGTATTACTGTGAACTTCCCTCTCCAGCACTGCCTTTACTGGGTCCCGCAGGTTTTGAGATGTTGTGTATTCATTTTCATGTTTCCAAAAACTTTTTTATTTCTTCCTTGATGTCATTATTGATGCATTCATTGTTTAACAGCATGCCGTTCAGTCTTCATGAGTTTGAGTGTTTTTGGGTTTTTTCCTTGAGGTTGGTTTATAGTTTTAAGCCCTTGTGGCCTGACAAAATGCTTGATGTGATTTCAGTTTTCTTAAATTTGTTGAGGCTTGCTTGTGTCCTATCATGTGGTCTGTCTTTGAACATGCTCCATGTACATTTGAAAGGAATGTGTAATTTGCTTCTTTGGGATGAAATGATAAATATATATATATAAAATATATATATTTATATTTATATTTATATTTATATTTATATTTATATATATTCAGTTAAGTCCATTTGACCTAATGCATCCTTCAGTTCTACAATGTCCTTGTTGATATTGTGTTTGGAAGATCTATCCATTGTTGACAGTGGGGTGTTAAAATCCACTACTATAAATGCACTGCTGCCTATATCTTTCTTGAAGTCCTCCAAGATTTTCCTTATATATTTAGGAGATCCTACTTTCAGTCCATATGTGTTTATAATATTTATGTCTTCTTGATGGATTTTTCCCTCAAGTATTATGAAGTGTCCTTCTGTGTCTCTTTTTATGCCTTCATTTTGAAGTCTATTTTGTATGATATAAGTATTGCTACCCCAGCTTTTCTTCTTTCCAGTCCGATTGTGTGGAATATTTTTTTTCCAAACCATTACTTTCAGACTCTGTAGATTTTTTTGTTCTTAGGTGGGTCTTTTGTAGGCAGCATATGTGCAGGTCATGTTTTCTTATACATTCAGCTACCCTTTCTTTTGAACAGAGCATTTAATCCATTTACATTTAAGGTTATTATTTATAGGTACTTATTAATTGTCACTTTATACCCTTTGTATCTGTGTTCCTCTCTCTCACTCTTTTCTTCATTTTCTTGGCAGTTCCTTTAGCATATTTTGCAATGCTGGTTTGGTGGAGGTGTATTCTCTTAGGGTTTTTTCTCTAGGAAACTCCCTATTTCACCTTCTATTTTAATTGAGAGCCTTGCTGGGTAGAGCAGTCTTGGTTGCAATTCTTTGCTGTTCATTTCTTGGGATATTTCTTGCCATTCCCTTCTAGATTGTGGTGTTTCAGTTGAGAATTCTGCTGCTAGCATTGTCAGGGCTCCCTTATATTTTACTTCCTGTTTCTCCCTTGCTGCCTTTAAGATTCTTCCATTGTCCTTGATATGTTCCATTTTCATTATGTTGTGCCTTGAAGTGGGCCTCTTTGGGTTTCTATTGATTGGGACCCTCTGTTCTTCCTGGACTTGTGCAACTTTTTCTCTCCTAAAATTAGGGAAGTATTCCATCATTATTTTTCAAACAGGTTTCCCATCCCTTGCTATTCTTCTTCTCCTTCTGGTATCCCTTTATATAGTTATTGTTACAGTTCATGCAGTCTGACATTCCCTTATCCCTTCTTATTCTTGTTGTGTCTTGTTTCCATTTCTTGATCTTTCTGGGAGTTTTTTTCTAACTCTCCTCCAGCTCACTGATTCTATCGTCTACTTCATGTAGCCTGTTTTTGGTTCCTTCTACTGTGTTTCAATTCAGAATTTGTATTCTTCATTTCCTCTTGGCTCTTGTTGATTGTTTCTATGTCCTTTTTCATGCTTGTATATTTTGCAGTAAGTTCCTCATTGCTTCGTGCAGTTTTTTGTAATTCTTTCTGAGCTCATTGAGCTTCCTTATAACCATTGTTTTGAACGTAATAACTGATAGTTTATTTTCCTCTATTTCATTTAGCACTCCTCTGGGGATTCCTCCTTTGCTTTCAATTCAGGGATGTTTCTTTGTCTTTCCATTTTTGGGGAGACACTTCTTGTGTGCTTCTGCTTCTTAAATTGATCTGTTTTAACTCTGTCACTTTGTGGTGTGAACTTCTATGGTAGGAGTACTGTGACATTCAGTGGTGCAGTCTCCTTGATCTCCTGAATTTGATCCTCTTGGGATGCCCTTTATGCCATTTATGTTGGCTCTCTGGATGTAATTGAGTTTTGATTGTTGTGGGGCCATTGTTTGTTGGGTCCTTCTTTCTTGCTAGTTGACTGACAGTCACTCCACCCACCACATCTTATATGCTGTTGTGCAGGTGCTGCCAGAACAAAACCACAAAGCACAGGAAACAAACCCAAAATAACTCACCTCCACAATCCCATTGTTCACAACAAAATAACCAGTATTAATATGAGTGTAAAGAGATCTAAGGCTATTATAAGAAAGGAGACTAAATATGAGATGACCTACTGAAAGAAAAGATTTTGTAAAGGAAGAGGGAGGATCACTAATAAGAGTAGGGAATCAGGAAACACAAAGAGAGAAAGTAAAATGTACATCTTGAATAAAAAAGGGGTGAAGAAGGTGGGATATGCACAAACTTGATGGACAAGAAATGGTTTTAAAAATCTATGTAGGTAAGAAAATATCGCAAGTCATGGAGACCACAGTGGGCTTTGTGTCTAGTACTTACCATTGTTTTTTTCTTTCTGGATTCACCTCTGGTGATGTCAGGTATTGACCCAGTCTGACATTAGGTATACTGAGACTTCCAGGTATCTGCTGTCTGTGGCTGTCTCCTTCAGCTTTAATGTAGTCACTCTGCACTCAGCAGTTATGTTTAAGCACCGTGGGATGGGGCATAATCCCTCCTGGGGTCAGGAATATTGTTTCCCCTTAGGCTGCTGCTGCTCAGAGGGGAGTGGTCTGCCTGAGCAGGCTGGCTACCACTGTCTAGAGATGACTTAACACCAGGCTACTCTCAGACTTCCCCTCAGGTTGCTCTCTCAGTTCTTTCGCTAAAACCTCTGTGTCACCAGTCTCTCCTCAAGTGTCTTTAGTCTCTAGTCTACTCTGCCTCACCTTTACCAGGCATCTACTGTCTGTGGCTGAATCCACAGGTTGTTAATCTAATACCTCTGCACTCACCAGTCATATTTAAGCACTGCAGGGTCAGATATGAGTCCTTCCTGGGTTTGGAGCTATTGTTTCTCTGCTCCTACATTTTTTGGAGCCTAGGGTAAGTGGCTACAATGAAAATTTGTGGGTTGGCCCTTTAACTGGCTATTTGTATCTCTAGCCCTCTATCATTAGCAGAGAATAACCCTGCTGCTTTTTGCCACTTGTTTTTATCTGCAAATTTTTTTGTGCTCTAAGCTGTAAATCCTAGATTAGGGTTTACACCCCATGGTTTTCCAGGAGGATCAAACCAGCCACTTAATTATCACTGGTGCTGCCACCTGTGGCTGCACATCCAGCCTCCTTGAGTCTACACCACACTTCTTACCAGTCAGGTTGTGCTGAGCTGATCCTTCTGTCTATCCAAGGTTATAAGGTTTCTCTCTTGCTATTCTGTTGTTTGTTCTGAGTGAGTTCTCCACAATTTAGTTGTAATTCTATACTGATCCTGGGGGAAGGATAGTGTGAATTCCATTCACTCCTCCACCATCTTGCCACCTCCGGAATACCTGAAAATTGGAGTCAATGATATGACATGCCAGTTTTCAGATACATATATCCATCTACTGACATTCATCTACACACACACACACACACACACACACACACACACACAGATCTTTTCATATTAAGAATCTTGATTGGGATTTAAAAACATTCACAATGTGACAAAGATTTTTAAAAGTAAGTTGTATGATTTTCCCATTTCCTTAAATTAATGGGTCTCATCAGAGAGTGTCTTTGCTTTTAGAAGCTTTGTTACAATTTGCTTTGTTCTCTTTCATATGTGTCCAAAATAAAGGTACATAAACAGTTTTCTGTGCTCACAGGCACTATCTCAGAAGCAGTCTGATCCCTTATCTCTTTGGTCAGATGACTTCTAAGACAGTTTTTACCACAAATTCTCTAGAGACAAAGTCTGTAGCTTCCCTTCAGATTCCGAGCTTGTGACCATCACCATTATCTGGAAAAGATTTTACACAGCTAGATAGTAGGACAAATCTTGAAATTTTATTTTATTTTATTTTTATTTAACCTTTATTGTAGGATAAGACCATTTAGTCCTCTTATACTCCATCCCCTCCCAGCAATCACCACACTGTTGTCCGTGTCCATGAGTCCTTTTATCTTTTTGCTAAATCCCTCCTTCCCTCCCCTCCCCCCCGCAGCTAGCTGTCATCCTGCTCTCCATCTATAAGTCTGTCCCCGTTTTCCTTGTTAGTTCAGTTTGTTTATTAGATTCCACAAAAAGGGAAATCTTGTGGTATTTGTCTTTCTTTGACTTGCTTATTTCACTTAGCATAATGTTCTCTAGGTCCATCCATACCATCACAAAGGGTAAAATTTTCTTTTTAATGGTCCAGTAGTATGCCTTTGTGTAAAGATCCCATAGTTGTTTTATTAACTCATCTACTGATAGACACTTGGGTTGTTTCTGCATCTTGGAAATTGTGATTATATATAATGTTTAATAAATGCTGCAATGAACGTAGTGGTCCTTATGTTCTTTCAAATTAGATTTTCAGTTCCTTCAAATATATCCCCAGAAGTGGTAACATTGGGCTAAAAGGCAGATCTATTTTTAAACTTTTGAGATCTCTCTATACCATTTCCCACAGTGGCTGCACCAATCTGCATTACCACCAAAAGTGAAAAAGTGTTCCCCATTCTCTATATCCTCACCAGCACTTGTTGTTTGTTGATTTATTGATGATAGCCATTCTTAATGTTATGAGATAATATATCATCATGGTTTGAATTTGCATCTCTCTGATGATTAGTGATGCTGAACATGTTTTCATGTGTCTATTGGCCATCTGTATGCCCTCTTTGGAGGTGTCTATTCAAGTCCTTTGCCTATTTATTTTGTTTTATTTCCTTTTTTATTGTTGTTCAAGTACAGTTTTGTCTGTTTCCCCCCCACCACTGCCCCCTCCACCCATCCTTAACACCACCCCCCTTGACTTTGTCCATGAGTCCCCCATATATGTTCCTTGCCCACTGTTCCTGTTTCCCCCATCTTACCTTCCCACTCTCCGCTGTTCAATGGTAGTTTGTTCTTCACTTCAGTGTCTCTGATTACACTGAACTTGCTTGTTTGTTTTGTTGATTAGTCTCCACTTATGGGTGAAATGATATGGTATTTGTTTTTCACCACCTGGCTTATTTCACTTAGCATAATGTTCCCCAGACCCATCCATGCTGTTGCTAATAGTAGGATCCACTTCTTTTTCTACTGCATAGTATTCCATTTGTAAATGTACCACAGTTTTTTTTATCCACTCATTTACTCATGAGTACCTAGGTTGCTTCCAACACTTTGCTATTGTAAATTGTGCTGCTATGAACATTGGGGTATATGGGTTCTTTTGAATTGGTGTTTCCAGATTTTTAGGATATAATTCCAACAGTGGAATTGCTGCGTCAAAAGGCAGTTCTATTTTTAGTTTTCTGAGGTAATTCAATACTGTTTCCCACAGTGGCTGCACCAGTCTGCACTCCCATCAACAGTGTATTAGAGTTCCCTTTTCTACACAACCTCTCCAACACTTGTTGTTTGTTGATTTGGCTATTATGGTCATTTTGTCTGGTGTGAAGTTTTAATTTGCACCATTCTGATGTCTAGTGATGCTGATTTTTTTATTGAGTTTTTTGTTTTTTTGGTATTGAGTTTTGTGTGTTCTTTATAAATTTGGGTATCAACCCCTTATCAGATGAATTAGCAAATATGTTCTCTCATTCTGTGGGATGTATTTTTACTTTGTTGATGATTTTCTTTGCTGTGCAAAATTTTTTGGTTTGCCATAACCCCGTTTGTTTATTTTTTCTTTTGTTTCCCTTGCCTGGGGAGATATATCCAATAATATATTGTTACAAACAGTGTTTGAGATTTTGTTGCCTATGTTTTCTTCTATGATTTTTATGGATTTGGGTCTGACATTTAAGTCTTTATTCCACTTTTATTTTATTCTTATATGTGGTTTAATAAGGTGGCCAAAAATGTCATTATTTACAGATGATGTGATATTGTACATAGAAAGCCCCAAAGATTCCACCAAGAAACTACTAGAACTGATAAATGAATTCAGCAAAGTGGCAGTGTACAAAATTAATACCCATAAATCAGTTGCATTTTATATGCCAATAACACTAACAGAAAGTGAAACAAGAAAACAATCCTGTTCACAATGTTGCAAAAAGAATAAAATACCTAGGAATCAACCTTACCAAGGATGTAAAAGACTTGTACTTGGAAAATTGTAAAACACTGAAGAAATAAATTGAAGAAGATACAAGCAAGTGGAAGCACATACTGTGTTCATGGATAGAAAGAATTAACATAATTAAAATGCCCATACTATGCAAAGCAATCTACAGGTTCAACACAATTCCTATCAAGATGCCAATGGCATATTTCACAGAACTAGAGCAAATATTTCAAAAATTTATATGGAACCACAGAAGGCCCCATAGCAATAGCAAGTCTGAGAAAGAAGAACAAAGTTGGAGGAGTCACACTACCTAATTTCAAACTATACTATATGATCATAATAATCAAAACAGCATGGCACTGGAATAAAAACAGACACATGAATGTAACTGGATACAGGATGCAGTTACCTGGTGGGAAAGCTGAAATGTTTCGGTTAGCTTCTGAGGCAATACATTGTAGAAGATAGCAAAATTCTCTGGTTATTTTCTTAATGATGTGAATAACATGCCTCTGCAAGGAGTTAAGGAAAAAGAGGTTAAGAAATTGGTCTTTACAAATTATTTAGATGTTATACTTAGGAATAATCTGAAAAATATTTATTTTAGAGGTCATTTGAACAATTAAAATATAAAATGCTGGAGGGTTATATATAACTACTATACATTCTCATGCCTTTACTTTATCAGGATTACTCTAAAGACAGATTTATTAGAAGTAAAATGACTACATGTGATGACTTTTATGTTCGATCCAGAGTTACTTATATAATCACCAGTGCGGATAGGTTTTCTCTTTTTCCTTATATTGAATTCCTGGTGATTATAAAACATAACAATAATGCAATCCTATAATAAGTGGCACATTTTGGTAGTTTTAGTATAAGCAAATCTTAGTATAGGATGGTGCAACATGCCCAGTGAATGGAATATATTTAGATTAGCTCTCTAAAGTTGATCTGTACAATATTGTAGCCACTAGCCACCTGTCCCTATTTAAATTAAAATTGAAACTCATTCTTTAGTTGCACTAACCATATTTCAAGTGCTTAATAGCTACCATATTAGAGATTGCTGAAAACTCTTTCAGAAAGGGCTGTTTTAAAGTATCCTAAATTCACTGGATAATTATCCTTGCTGCTCACACTTGATTTCTGTATTTTTCCCCTTGGAAATAAGCGGGGTGGAGTTATATAGTCTCTAGGTGCCCCCTACTTCTGAGATTTTCATCTCTAGTACTTTCTAGATTACGTGAGGTTCACATATGAAAGACAACTGCCAGAAAGGCTATATGGTGAGAAAGGCAGCATTGTGAGGAAAAATATATTGAAACTTACGGAATTATAATTTCATAAAAAACCATGAGTACAAACTACATAACTCTGGAAATGTCTCTCAGTTACTTAGAGTCTCTGCAATCATTCATCAAATAAAGGCACTGATCTAAATTATCTCCAAGGACTGCTTTGTTCTAAACTTCTAAAATGTTATAGGCTTTCAAAAATATCTCTTGCTAATGAGGTTGAATCAACCAGATTATTGTACTGTGTATTCTATGCTGTTTTCTTTGAAAACATTCTGATTTCTCATAACAATCATTTAAGGAAGGAGAAATGCATTACCATTTTCCTCTCCATGTAAGGTTTAGAGCAATGGAGTCCTCCCTACACCTAGAATTTGGATAACATGTGGACAATTGCCAGTCAAGCAAATGTTTTCAATATAAAGATTCTTGGTGCAGGGTATCAGATTGATCAGTTTCTACTTTTCTTCCAAACATTTGGCTGTCTTGTAGACTTTCCATGTGAAAAATACTTAGCGTGGTATTTGAGTTTTACCTTTAGCTATTTAGCTACAGCTTTTACCTTTCTTTTAAAGGTTTTATTTATGTTTAGACAGAGGGGGAGGGAAGGAGAAAAAGAGAGAGAGAGAAAGATCAATGTGTTGTTGACTCTCACGTACCCCCTACTGGGGACCTGGCCTGCAATCCAGGCATGTGCCTTGACTGGGGAATCCGACCAGCGACCCTTTGGTTCACAGGTCGATGCTCAATCCACTGAGCTATACCAGCCAAGGCAGCTTTTACCTTTTAGTATTATAAACAAAGTAGAAAAAAATTTAGTCATTTGATTTGAAGATTTTGGCACAAATGTATCCATCAGTGTGGTTTTTGTTCAATTGAAATTTAAGTGATTAGCTGTGGAATATTTCCATTTGAGGTGTTTATCTAAACATTAGAAGACCAGGGCTAAAATTAAGAAGAAGGCTCTATGTATTCATTCAAATGATATTTAATGACCTGTTTTATATGGTAGATACTATTCTAGAAAGTGGGAGCTCTCAGTAATAAGCAAAAGAAACAAAAAGTTCTCTTCCAAAGAAACTTGTATTCTAAGCATAATTATGCTGAATTATACTTAATTAATTAAGGTCCCTGGTAGATTTGCCAAAGCATAGAGTTAGAGTTTCCAGAATGTTAGTAAAGTTCATAAAGAAAAAAAAGATTATGTTCAAGCTTAGAAAATTGGGTAGTAAACAAAAAAGTTTTTATTGTTATGGGATATCCAGTTTTTTCTTTGTCAAGTGTATTGTGAATTTCCAAAGTAAGTATATAGTGGGCAATATAAAATAAACTCTTGATCACTGAACACTTTTTTCCCACACAGAATAATTCATAAAAATGATTAAAGTTCTATTGAAAAACAACAGCTTGGTAGAAAACCTTTATAGTTGTATGGTGAGCTAAGTAATTAAGAATGAGACCTATTACATTCCCCAGGTAGGTCCCAACTGCAACTTTCAATTCATTAGTCTCCCCAGGGTGGGATTTAGGCTTGGGCACCATTTCAGACATATGAAACAGTTTGGAAGGCCACTGAATGCACCCTCAACATCCAAAAGATGCCTGAGTAGGATCATAGGGGGTGATTGGTAGTTTGCTTTGTTAAATCAGAGCTATAGCAATACCACGCTAACAGTGCAGGTGCCTGAAGTTCTTGGGCAATAGACTCAGAAGGCCTGAGTTAGAATCCAAACTCTATCTCTTATTTCCTGAGTATCTTAAGATGAGTTGCTCACTTCTCTGAGCTTCTTGCTCTGTCTATAAGAAAGAGGAGGTAGTAGTCCCTTCATGGGCTCATTATGAGACCCAAACAAGATCTTTTGATGAGCATACTTTGTAACCTTGGCTCGCACCACATAGAAGGACACACTGGCAGGAGCCATGTGATTATGCTCCTCATCTGAATGGGTATTCTGGCAATGAAGGGATCTGGGATCTACACTGGCTTATTCCAACTAAACAGAATATGGCTGTTCTACTTATAAAATGTTCTTGCTCTAGACAGAGCACTTAGCATTAAAGCCTCAGTAATAGATGCACATTATGTTCAAATGTATATAATTTGAGTACAAAAATTATACTTACATTCCCAATACACTGTAAAATATGGCATTGCCTATGTGTTTTTCTTTTTAAAAAAGGAACATGCTTATTTTTGTATTAATTATGCTAGCAAGCTGATTTTTCTCAAATAAGCCAATATAATGCAGAAGAAACTACATAAATATATTTACTGCAATTGTCATTTGACTTTTTTGAAAGCTTGGCCTTTCCTTGGATTATTCTGTGGAACTGATCATATTGCAAATGCTATTGCAATTCTTGTTCAGCAGCCTGTGCCCTCAGCAGGGAGGTTGAGAAGAAAGTGTTGGTAAAATTCTCTTATCAGTCCCAAGTGGTCAGGACTGACATGCAGTATACTCTAGTAAAAAAAACAGTTCTCCCTCATCAGCAGATCTGAGAAGTGAAAAAACAAAAGCACAGTTCCTCCTAAAAAGGCATCAGTGATGATTGGAAGGCTGAAGGGAAGGGATTTGCTAATTTGACAAACCTTGATTACTTTTAACAGCTCATGAAACTCTTTTTAAGATACATGTTCTATGGCCTTAAATTTATTGTATTCATGATTTTAGAAATCTTAGCTTTTTGAAAGATGAAATGCCTCAATGAGGAAACGATATTAATAGTATAGCTTTGCTCAATACCAAGTCCTTGTTGCCAAACAGAGAAGGGAATGGAGAACATATCTTCAGAGTGCCATCCATCAGCATAGATAACCCCCAACCTCATTTTGTTATTTAATAACAAGGTCTGTTAGTCTGCTCTATTTTATAAAATGATAATTAGTGGCCTAAATTGAATTATGATTTTGCTTCATAATAGGTGGTGACCTGGAACATATAGCTTAATTAACTTCAGTAAACCTTGATTATTTTCTTGTGCAAAAAAGAAGGGAGTAACAGGCTTCTTTCTGAGTAATGGAATTATCAGCAGCTAGAGACCCTGTTAAAATATAAATGACATAATTTACTCTTCTACTTAAAATCCTCAATGGCTGCCCATGTCACTATAAGCAAAAGCTATTCTAAAATCCTGACAGTGGCCTATAAGAAACACATATACTACTGGATCTGCCACCCCTTCCTTCTCTCCGACTTCTATCCTTAGTAAACTTCCCTCTAACATTGCTGAATTCCTTGCTATTGTTTAAACAAGGAGGTTTATGCCTGCCCAGGGCCTTGGCACATGCTGTTCCCTCTGAGTGGAGTCTTCTTTTCCAGATGTCAGCGTGGCATAGACCCTTAACTCTTAGAATCTTTACTCAAATATCACCTTCTCAGGGATCCTAACAATTCTATTTAAAATTGCAAACTTTCTTTTTTCCCTGTCACAACTTCTTTCCTATTTTCCTTTATTTTTTCCCACGACACTTACCGACACTGAACATGTATATTTTACTCCTTTATTTTGTTTGCTATCTGCCTTTCTCCTCTTGAATGAAGCTTATGATAATAGTAGGGATTTTCCTCTATTCACTGATATAGTCCAAGCCTCTGGAACAGTGGCTGGCACATTATGAGCACTAAATAAATATTTGTTAAATGAGCAGATATTAAATTATAACACAAACAGCTAACACTGTGTCTTTGGTTTTAAAAAAAGGCAGGAAGAGAGAAAGAGAGACACTGACTTGAATGTACAGCATGTTTCAAATATTATTCCACTGATTTATAGCAAATGTAAAAAAATCAACCCACACATGACTTGCTAGTCACAAAGAGAATGCATGTTTAAATAAATTTTACAAAGGGAAGTTTTTTTATAGAAGAATACCGTCTAGTAAATTTTGAATAAATGATGATTAAAGGATCACAGTTTTACAGTCTCTAGTGAAATAATTGATTCTGGTAAGGCTCATCAATGGATGTTAAAACTTAGATATGAGAGATGGATGAGGAAATGGATAGTGAGTGAGACTAAGCTATAAACCCACAGATTTCTTAGTAGTCATATATCTAGGAATATTTTTAAAATCCCAATTACTTTGCTGCCTTTATTTGTTGTGTCAGGAGTCTCAGGAGACAAGAGGGATTCAAAGAGGCATGTGCTCCTGGATAAACTCTTCTACCCCCTCCATAGAGCTCCAAATTCTGGGTCCCAACACTTCTTCAGGACAGGGCTTGGGACACACCATATGGGGCCCAGAGTATTCTCCAGCTGGTATGTGTAGCAACTTGCAACCTTTAACTTTACCAATAGAGCTTATAAGTGAGTTATATTAACTAATAAAAACAGTTTTATATAGAGCTTCATTTTCTCCAATGACTATTTTTATTTCTAGTTTTCCTTTCACTCCTAGATTAGTAGATGCAAATCCCCTTTATATTTTTTTAAAAGGCAATTAATTTCAATGATTTCTTCTAGTAGTCACTGCTCCTTGTCACTTTCATCATATGATGGACCAATAGTCTGGACTCTGCAGAAGTCACTGGTGAGAAAAGAGCTTTTTTGCCAGCCTAATATGTCCACCCAGACTTCTTGTAGACTGTCAGGGCAAGCCTGGAACATGAATTAATATTGCTGTTTCTTATAAAGTCATCTAGTGCCTATGTTTCTGCAAAGAGGAAGAAGACAGAATTCAGTTGTAAAATGATTCGGAAGAAAATGGGAATTTGTTGCCTATAATGGAGTCATCCAGCCCTAGGCATCCTGGTGATTGCAAGGAAGGCTGAAGGGAAAAGATTTGCTAATTTAGTAAGGAGTACTGTCTCATCCCAGTCTTATTTTTCTCTTCTCCTTTGTTCTGTTTATTTTTTTTAAGGCAAGGCTAATATCTCTTTCCTTCCTAAATGGAGTGTTTATCATTGGTAATAGGATGTCAACAAGTCTGGAGATTAGGTAGGTCTTAGATTGCATGAGGATTTGCTTATTAAGTGATACTATTTTTTTAAAAAAATGAAACCTCACAGGAAAAACAATGCAACATCCAAGAATACAGCAGAGGCAAGGCCCCTGGGCCCCTGGACATGGGGGCTTCACTAACCACATTCCTTCTTTCTCAGGCCAGCCTCAAGTGTACCACTCTGAATTGGTAGGCTGGTTATTGATTAGGAAGTTTACATCAAAATTAAAATAAAGAAGAATATAATTGCTTTATGGATTTAAGTTCCTTGGTGTTAGAGAAAATGGACTAAGTGTGGTTTTGGTATTTCTGATTGTCATAGCCAAAGATCAATTCTGTGGCAGTCTCGATAGGTTCCCCAGCCCCTAACTCAGTTTTTCGTTTGCTCTTTAACAGTGGAACTCCCACTTTTTATCTCCTTGGACTACATACTTTAAAAGTTGATTTTCTTAACATGCACCATATCTAAGAAATAGTACAGATGACCTTAACCTGGTCTGATATTCCCCATGGATGGATGGATTAGGAAGTCCAGTTGATAAAGGATGAGCATAGTTAGAGGTAAGGTAGAAGAATCTACCAGATGTTTCCTCTGAGGTTCCACTGTCAGAATCAAGGTCCAGAATTAAGAGATGAAGTATCCAACCTCAATAAGGCAGTCTGACTAGATTAGTCCAGAATGGGGAGCCAAAGGTCAAATCATCAAGGGCAATCAAAGTAGAAGGCCAAGGTGAGACCTAGTGAAATTTCCTGAACCATGGTTTGTCTTTCATAGATGTTTAATGTGGTTCTGAGAGCCTCAAGTCTGAGTGAGTAACGGCTTAAAAGAACTAAGGAAAAGGGACATCTTTAAGTACTCAATACTAATTTTGGACACCTGCCTCAGCACAGGGGAATATTAGGAAATTTATTAGGGGAATATATGAATGAACAATGGCCAATCCATACGTGTCCACAGAGCTCTGACCCACCAGCTCTGAAACAATTGGCCCAGAATGGGCAGGACCTGGTCAATGACTGTCAGCTTTCCTATTTTCTGTCTTCCCTCTCTAACTCAGGACCAATCAGAGAAAGTCAAATATGGTGCCCCAACCAATCACATAAGATTCAATGCTTCTAGTTAGCCCACCTCCAGCTTCCCCAACAACATCCAATCAGAGCACAGAAGGCTTCTCTTTTTTCACTTGGAGGCTTTCCCACTCCTGTGCCTGTCTATGAGTTTCTGCCAAATGCAAATGTTGAGGGTTAGCCCCCATGGTACAATAAGCAGAAAAATAGCTCTGTGTTCCCCTTTGGATAGTCTGTTTATTTTCACAGATCTATGAGAGACATGGAGGCTCATTATTTGAAGAAGTATTCCAGAACCTACATATCTGAAGAGTACAGCCTTCTTTGATTATTCTTTTTGGAAATTTAAGATATATTTCAATGATACTATCATTACTCACACTATTTTTAACATTCTTTTTTTTTAGCATTGAATTTAGAAGCAAGATAGGGTCATTGGGTTGTGTAATGGTCTCACTATCTCCTCAGTTCACTATACTTTCACAGTTTTCATTTCTTTGTCTCCCCCCCCCACACACACACACCTCACACACACACACACACACACACACACACACTCCTCATTTCTGGCCTAGAATATGTCTTCTCTTAGCATTAATGATAATCTTACTCACCAGCTGTGTCTCCAAAATGATTTTTAATTATTCCCCCAATCGACCTACACCTCCAGAAGATTTTTTTATTTACCAAAATTATATCCCAAGGAGTGACTCAGTGTTTGCTATCTGGTTGAGAGATTTGTCAGGCTCTTACTGTCTTTGCATTTTGTAGGTCAGGAGGACAAGGGAAAATATTTAATACATTTTGCTTTGTCCAAAGTGTTCCATAAGCCCATTCTCCCCTGTGTCTTTCAGTAAGAGGGGTATCACCAATGTGTAGAACAGTGAAGGAAGGCTATACACTGCCTCACTAGCAAAGCAGTTATGAATTCTCATTACCTTGACATGTGCATGGAAAAGGCTCCTTCATGTTGGTTCTCATCTGGTCCTGGAAATTGTACATCAGTATGTGTGCAAGAGATCAGTTTTGGAGAATTATAAAATGTGTAAGCAAATGTGGATTGCAATCATTTTGGCTTTCAATCTCATTATGAATACCTATGATAAAATAGTAGTTGTGTTTTTGATGATATACCAGTATTTTTGTTCACAAGGTTCAAATGTCATAATTCTGCCAAGTGACTCTTTTAGTCTGAGTGAGTTATAATGATACTGGCTTTCATAAAGGAACTGAATAAAGCAGCCCTGAGTCAACAATGTTAATTTTTTTGTAAACCTAGAGTGTACTGACACAGATATTGGGGACCTGACTGTTTACAATGTACTTAAACCATAGAACTGAGAGTCCACTGAAGGACAATTGCTGGAAACAGTCTATAAACAATTCACCATAAACGTATTCAAAATGGGCACTTTGCTTTGAAATGATAATATCATTATCTTGTTTGTAGTGACCAAATAGGTCCCTAAGTGGAATTCATGTAGTTGAGGATTACTGGAGGGATATTTGAGCAGTTTTATTCTAATTTATAACGCTATACCAGCTATTGGGGATGAGTGGGTGGAAAAGAAGGCTCCCCAATCCTTCTCATCTTTGTAGCTCAAATTTCCTTTCCTTGTTTGGTCCTTCTAAAACATCAGTTAATACTCAGGGACATGCACATTGGTCCTCCATTCCTGTCTGCACAAATAACCTTGAGGCACTGACGGGAAAACAAAGGGACTCTGGGTTTGATGGTTGACTCTCTGCACATTGTCTCCTCAGAGACAAAGTTAATGAGGAAAGGATTCTTCTCCACCTATATATCTTAATTCAGGAATGGCAGCCATTTTTCAGGAACCCAGAAAGTTCTGGGAGAGAGTTCATTCTTTCAGTCTGCTGCACTTTGGCCCTTCTCTGCTCCTAACCTGGGATTAGGCACAACTCTTCTCTTCTCTGATAAATGTTGATCTCCATCAAACACATAAACCTAATTGCTCATGTATGACTTGGGTACAAAAGAGACTACATTCCTTAGGGAAGGGATGTATCTTAGTATTCTTCTACTACATGCTGAACTAAAAAGCAATAATGAGAAAGGATCAAAATGAAAATTTGGCCTGAGCATTTCAGGGCATCAGGGAATAATACACACGCACACACACACACACACACACACATATTGTATATATGCACGTGTACATATATATTTTTTACCCCCTTTATTCCCATCTGCCCTGTATACCCTTCTACCAACATTACCCCACTTAGCTCATGTCCATGGGTCATACATATAAGTTCTCTGGCTTCTCCCTTTCCTGTACTATTCTTAACCTTCCCATGTCTTTTTTGTACCTACCATTTATGCTTCTTATTCCCTGTACTTTTCACCCATTCTATCCCTTCCCCTTCCATGCTGATAACCCTCCACACAAGCTCCATTTCTGTGATTCTGTTCCTGTTCTAGCAGTTTGCTTAGTTTGTTTTTGTTTTTGTTTTTTTTAGGTTCAGTTGTTGAGAGTTGTAAGTTTGTTGTCATTTTACTGTTCATATTTCTGATCATCTTATTTTTCTTAGATAAGTCCCTTTAACATTTCACATAATAAAGTCTTGTTGATGATGAACTCCTTTAACTTTACCTTATCTTTGAAACACTTTATATGCACTTCCATCCTAAATGATAGCTTTTCCAGATAGAGTCATCTTGGATATAGTCCTTTGACTTTCATGACTTTGAATATTTCTTTCCACCCCTTCTTGCCTGTAAGGTTTCTTTTGAGAAATCAGCTGATAGTCTTATGGGAACTCTTTTGTAGGAAACTGTCTCCTTTCCTCTTGCTTCTTTTAAGGTTCTCTCCTTATCTTTAATCTTGGGTAATGCAATTATGATGTACCTTGGTGGGTGCTGTCTTGGGTCCAACATCTTTGGGACTCTCTGTGCTTCCTGGAAGACTATCTGCCAGATTATGGAAGCTCCCCTTCTTTATTTTATCAAATAAGTTTTCAATGTCTTGCTCTTCCTCTTCTCCTTCTACAACTCCTATGATTCAGATGTTGGAGCATTTAAAGTTGTCTCAGAGGTTCCTCACCCTCTCCCCATTTTTTTGAATTCTTGTTTCTTCATTCTGTTCTGCTTGAATGTTTATTTTCTTCCTTCTGCTCCAAATCATTGATTTGAGTTCTGGTTTTCTCCCCTTCACTGTTGGTTCCCTGTATATTTTGCTTTATTTCATGTTGCATAGCCTTCATTTTTTCCTCCATTTACCACCATACTCAACCATTTCTGTGAGCATCCTGATTACCAGTGTTTTGAACTCTACATCTGTTAAGTTGGCTACCTCTTCATTGCTTACTTCTATTTTTGGCGATTTGATCTGTTCTTTTGTTAGGGCTGTACTTTTTTTTTTGTCTTGGCTTGCCTATTAGGTTGTGGAGAGCAGAACCTTAGGTTTTTGCCAGGGTAGGGCAAGCCGTGTCACTGCCTTGTGGCATTATATGTGCAGGAGGGGTCAGAGAGGTAACAATGTTGCTCGCTTGGCTCTTAGCCAGCTTTCAGTTACTATACCTGTTACCCACAAGCAAATTGGGACCTTCTAGTGCTGATTCCCAGGCACGTGAGTTTGTGTACATTCTAGGATGCTGTGGGTCTCTCAGGTGAACTCTCCTGTGAGACTGGCAGTCTCTCCTGCCTCCGTAACACCCCAAGATTTTTACCGGTACAGGTTTTGAGACTTTCTTTTCCCACACCAGAACCCTGGTTTGTGTGGTCTCTCTCACTCCCCAGTTATTCCTCCCAGTTTATCCACACATAAATGTGGAACTGCTTGGCCTGCCAGCTGCAACCTTGCCCACCCCTCCTCTGACAGCCACATCTTGCCTCTCATGTCCTCTCTGCTCCAACTGCCCATCTCCACTCATCTTATCAGTCTTGATGAATGTTTCTTCTTTAACTCCTTGGTTGTCAGGTTTCCATACAGTTCAATTTTCTGGAAGTTCTGGTTATTTTTTGTTTTTAAATTTGCTGTTGTCCTTCTTTTGGTTGTGTGAGGAGACAATGTGTATCTATCTATGCCTCCATCTTGGCTGGAAGTTCATATTAAAATGACAGAATTTTGTTCCTCTGGGATTTATTGGTAGAAGTCAAAAATAAATCTGTATAAAATAAATCACAGTGCGATTATGTCATAAAACTACATGGGTATTTAATTGACTTTTTGTGAGACTGAAAACACTTACATGTAAAATCATTTTTAAAAATTAGGTGGGAGGAACATGGTGGAAAAAATGGTGGGAGCTGAGCTGACTTGTTCATTCACCAAACTGGGACTATTAGCTGATATTCTGGGGGAAAAAAATGAATGGTCAATAGAATCATAGCTGATATAAGTTTGAAAAATCGAAGTGTACAGAGGATACTTGAAAACACTTGGAAAAGAGACTTCTGGCCAAGATGGAGGCATAGGTTGATATACATCACCTCCTGAGACAACCAAAAGGACAACAACAAATTTAAAAACAAATAACAATCATAACTGCCAGAAAACTGAACCGTATGGAAGTCCAACACCCAAGTAGTTCAATAAGAAACATTCATCCATACCGGTAAGAAGAGTGGAGATGGGCATCTGGGGTGGAAAGGATGTGCAGCAAGCTAGCAGCTGGAGGATTGGGCAGGTGAGACGGTGGCTGGTGGGTCCATATTTGTGTGTGGATAAACCAAGAGGAACAACAGTGGAGTAAGACAGGCAGTGCAACCCAGGGTTCCAGTGTGAGAAAAGAAAGCCTAAAAACCTCTGGCTGTAAAAATGTGTGGGTGTTTCAGTGGTGGGAGAATCTCCCAGCTTCACAGGAGTGTTCAGTGTAGAGACCCACAGGGTCCTAGAACATACACAAACACACCCACGCAGGAATCAGCACCAGAAGTGCCCAATCACTTGTGGGTAGCGGGAGAAGTGACTGAAAGCCAACCAAGAGCCAAACAAGTGGCATTGATCCCCCTCTAACCACTCTCCCCCATATGGCATGACAGTACAGTGACATGAGTTATCTCACCCTTGGGAATACTTAAGGCTCCGCCCCTTACAATGTAACAGGTGTGCTAAGAATAATAAACATGGCCTAAAAGAAAGAACAGGTCAAAACTCCAAAAAAAGTAATAAGTGACATAGACCAGGCCAAAGGGGATGGGATTGTGGTTGGGAGGTGGGGATGGGTGGGTCAAGGGGAAATGTTGGTGGGGGGATGGAAAAAATGATGCGGGGGAAAGGTTCTTGAACAACAATAAAAAAGAACTAAGCCACAAAGAGATAGCCAACCTATCATATGCAGAGTTCAAAACACTGGTAATCAGGATGCTCACAGAAATGATTGTGTATGGTCACAAAATAGAGGGGAAAAATGAAAGCTATGCAAAATGAAATAAAGAAAAATATACAGGGAACCAACAGTGAAGGGAAAGAAAACAGAACTCAAATCAACAGTTTGGAGCAGAAGGAACAAATAAACATTCAAGCAGAACAGAATGAAGAAACAAGAATTCAAAAAAAAAAATGAGGACAGGCTTAGGAGCCTCCAGAAAAACTTTAAACCTTCCAATATCAAATGATAAGGGTGGCAGAGGGAGAAGAGTAAGAGCAAGAAATTGAAAACTTATTTGAAAAAAATAATGAAGGAAAGCTCCTTTAATCTGATGAACGAAAAAGACACACAAGTGTAGGATGATCAGAGTCCCAAACAAGTAGGACCCAAAGTGGAGCACACCAAGACATATCATAATTAAATCACTCAAGATTAAAGATAAGAGAGACTCTTAAAAGCAACAGGAAAAGGAAGTCAGTTACCTACAAAACAGTTCCCATAAAACTATAAGCTGATTTCTCAAAAAAAAAAAAAGAAAACCTTACAGGCAAGAAGAGGCTGGAAAAAAGTATTCGAAGTCATGAAAAGCAAGAACCTTCTTTCAAGATTACACAATCCAGCATAACTATCATTTAGAATGGAAGGGCAGGTAAAGTGTTTCCCAGATAAGGTAAAGTTAAAGGAGTTAATCATCTCCACCCCTTATTACGTGAAATATTAAAGGGACTTTTCTAAGATTAGTACTATGAGCAGTAAAATGACAACAAATGCACAACTATCAACAACTGAACCTAAATAATAAAAAACAAAAACAAACTAACCAAACAACTGAAACCAGGAAAGAATCACAGAAATGGAGACCACATAGAGGGTTATCAGCAGGGAGAATGGGGGAAAAGGCATAGGAATAAGAAGTATAAATGGTAGGTACAAAATAGACAGAGGGTGTTTAAGACTAGTATAGGTAATGGGGAAGTCAAAGAACTTATGTGTACCCTCGGACATGAACTAAGGAGGGGGAAATGCTGGTGGAAGGGGGAGGTCCAGGGTAGAGGGGAATAAAGAAGAGAGAAAAAAAATGAAACAACTGTGATAGTATAATCATTAAAACATACTTTAAAAAATAAAATAAAATAAAATAAAATAAAATAAAATAAAATAAAATGAAATAAAATAAAATAATAAAATAAAATAATAATAAAATAAAATAATAAAATGAAATGAAATAAAATAATAATAAAATAAAATAAAATAAAATAAAATAAAATAAAATAAAATAAAATAAAATAAAATAAAAATCCTCGAGGTTAGAAGGTTTTATGGGAGGATGGAGAAAGTCCCCAGGCTTGGTGCCAGAAATCTTGGCTGCCACAGGGACAACATCCCAGGAGAGCCCAGTCATGGGAGCAGCCTAGCAGCTACCTACCCTCCCAGGGCAGGAAAACCACAAACCCATGCCCAGAGCAATTTAAATGCACAGAACTGCCAGGAAGAAATACGCCGCACAAATGCACGTAGCAGGTAGCACATCCCAGCTGTGGTGGTGGTCGCAAGCTGGGACAGTGCCAGACAGTGGAGGGGATTCAGGCTGCTCCTGGAGCTGGGAAAAGAGGAGAGCCATGACTGGCCATGACTAAGATAAACTCTTGACTTGACAGAAAATTGGAGTTTGTGGAAAGCTGGGCTGTGACAGCTTTAAAATTTAATTTTTCCCTGTCTTAGCCTGGTTTTAATTCTTCACTCTTTGTATTCCTTCTCCCTTTATCCTCCCCAAATCACTTCTCTTTCTTTCCCCTAGACATCTCTTATCTTTTCTTCCTTTCTTTTTCCTTTTTATTCCCATCGTAACTATTTCAATCTTTGATCATTTATTCTTGATAGTGCTGTGGTCGGTCATTTTCTCCAATTTGTTTCCTATTGTTTTAATTTCTGTCTCTCACTATATTTTCTTAAATTTCTGTTTAAACCTAGTACTATAAAATTCCCTTCTCTTACTCCATTCCAACTTCTTCCCTACCAGTTTTATTTATGATGTAATTTTACTTTCCTTCTCTTTGCCTTGTCTCCATTCCCTACTCTTATTATTGCTCCTCCCTTTACACTCTCAAAATCATTTTTTGTTCCATCAAACAACAAATATTATTTCCTTTCTTATAATAGTGTTAATCTCTTTACACTTTTATTAATATTGGCTCATTTGATATTGATATGTGATGGTGCATGGGGGTATATTTACAGGTGTGGGTTAGTTGCCTGGGCTAGTTTTCTTTTGGAAGCACCTGTAGAATAGCATATAAGGTATGGTGAAAAGAGAGATTCTCAGTCAACCCGCCAGAGGGAAGGACCCAACAAAAAATGACCGAACAAAAACCAAAACACAATTACAACTAGAAGGCCCTGATAAATGACATTAGGACATCCCAATAAACACACCACTGAATCTCACAGCTCTCCTACCACAAAAAGTCACACCATGAAGACAGAGAGTCAAAGCAGATAAATCTAAGAAGGAGAAACAAACAAGTGTCACCTAAAATGAGGAGACAAAGAAACAATCCTGAATAAAAAGGAAAGAAGGGATACCAAGAAAGTGGGCTAAACAAAATAGAGGCAGCAAATTATCAGACATTGAGTTAAAAATAACGGTTATAAGGATGCTCAATGTGCTAAGTGAGAAATACAAAGAATTCCAGTGAGGTTAGAAAGAACTTACTTGAACTGCATCAGCATGAGAAAGGATATAGAAAAATATCAATAACAACCAGGGAGAAATGAAGAAAACAATATATGAAATGAAGAGCACAGTAGAAGGAATTATAAGCAACCTAGGTGATGAAGAGGATCAAATCAGTGAGATGGAAGATAAGACAGCGTAAGATTTCCCAAATGGAGCAGAAAAATTAAAAAAGACTCATAAAAACAAAGGGGGTTTAGGGGAGCTGCAGGAAACATGAAATGTAATAATATCCATATCATGGGGATACCAGAAGGAGGAGAAAGGGATAAAAACTTGTTTGGAAAAGTAATTTCAGAACATCCCTAACCTGATGAGAGAAAAAGGCATGCAAGCCCAGAGAACACAGAGGGTCACAATCAAGATAAACCCAGAGGCCCATTACAAGACACATAATAATCAAAATGGCAAAATTCAAAGACAAAGAGAGAATCTTAAAGACTGCAAGGGATAAACAACTAGTAATACCCAAAGAAGCTCCCATGAGGCTATCAGCTGATTACTTGAAGCACTAAAGCCAGAAGGGAATGGCAAGATATATTAAAAGTAATGAAAAACAAAGGTCTGCAACCAAGACTACACTACCCAGCAAGGCTCTCATTTAAAATGGAAGGTGAAATAAGGAGTTTCCCAGACAGGAAAAAGAGAGGCTAAAAGAACACATCTCCACCAAACCATAACTGCAAGAGGTGCTAAAGGGACTGCTTTAAGAAAATGAAGAAAAAGAAAGTGAGAGTGAGAAACATCAGTACAAAGGGAAAAAATGGCAATGAACAAGTACTTATCAATAATAAACTTAAATGTAAATGGATCAAATGCTCCTATAAAAACACCTAGGGTAGCTAAATGGATAATGAAATATGGTCTATATATATGCTGTCTACAATAGATCCACCTCAGAACAAAAGATCTACACAGACTGAAAGTGAAGGGATGGAAAAGAAATTTCTGAGAAAATGGGCACAAAAAAGAAACTAGGATAGCAATATTTATATTGGACAAAATAGATTTCAAGACAAAGGCCATAAAAGGAGACAAAGAAGCATACATAATACTTACAGAATAATCCATCAAGAAGCTATAACCCTTGTAAATATATATGCACCCAACATAGGAGCAATCAAATATATAAAGAAAATCTTGGAAGACTTCAAGAAAGATACTGACAGAAATACATTCATAGTAAAAGATTTTAACACCTCATTGTTAACAATAGATAGAGCTTGCATGCAAAGAATCAACAAAGATATTTTGTCATTGATTAACACCCTGGATCAAATGGACTTAATTGATATATTCAGAACCTTTCATCACTAAGGAGCAAAATACACATTCTTTTCAAACACACATAGAATATTGTCAATGATAGACCACAGGGTAAGAATGACACAAAATAAGCCTCAACAAATACAAGAAAACTTAAAATATATTAGGCATCTTCCCAGATCAAAATGGCTTAAAACTAAAAACCAACATGAAGGAAAAAGCTCAAAAAATTCAAATTCATATCCTAAGAATCCTGAATTGCCAATTCAAAAAAACCTATACATCCCAAAGTTTATAGCAACATTACTTACACTATCAAAGTACTGGAAACAGCCTAAGTGCTCATCATTAAATGAGTGGACAAAAAAAACTGGTTCATTTACTCAATGGAACACTATGCAGAAGAAAGGAAGAAGGAATTCCTTCTCAACAGCATGGATAGAACTGGAGAGTATTATGCTAAGTGAAATAAGCTAGGTGGTGAAAGACAAATACCATATAATCTTACCTAAAAGTGGAACCTAATGAACAGAACAAATGAGCAAATTATAACCAAAGATTTGGAAATAAACAACTGACAGTGAACAGAGGGGAAGGGATAGGGGCTAATGGGAGAGAAAAAGGGAAGGGGCAGGCAAAAGAATATAAATAAAGGTCTCATGGGCATGGCAAACGGCAGGGGTATGTCTGTGAGAGTTTGGAGGGAAGGCTTATGGAAAAGCAATGGGGGAAAAGGTGGAACCACTGTAACTGAACAACACTAAAATAATAATAAAAATAATGAATGTGTTAATAATGAGGTCAAGGAAATATCAAAAATATTCTGTAAACAAATGAAAATGGACACACAACAACCTAAAACCTATGGGACACTACAAAGGCAGTTCTGAGAGGGGTGTTTATAGCAATACAGACTGCATAAAGAAGAAAACAATCAAATAAACCACTTAACCCTACATCTATAGAAACTAGAGGAGAAACAAAACAAAACAAAAAAGCCCTGAGTGAGTAGAGGGAAGGAAATAATCAAGATCACAGCAGAATTAAATAACATAGAGACTAAAAGAGCAATCCAAAGATCAATAAATCTGTCAGCTAGTCCTTTGAATATAAAAATAAAAAATATCAACAAGCTTTTAACCAGGCTCATCAGAGAGAGAGATAAAGAGAGAGAGAGAGAGAGAGCTCAAATAAATAAAATCAGAAACAAAAGAGCAATTACAACTGATACCTCAGATATAAAAAGGATTGTCAGAAATGATTATGAACAACTATATGCCAAGAAAGGTGACGACCTGGGGAAAATGGGCAAATTTCTAGAAATGTATAATCTTCCAAAATTGAATCAAGAGAAGCAGAAATTAATTGACCATAGAGACATAGGTTTACTTCTGGGCTCTCTATTCTATTCTAAGGCAAGTACTAGACTGTTCTGATTACAGTAGCCTTGTGCTATAGTTTGGTATCAGGTGCTGTGATCCCTCCAACTTTGTTCTTTCTCAAAATTGCTGAAGCTATTCAGGGTTGTTTATCATTCCATATAAATTTTTTAATTGTTTGTTCTATGTCTGTGACATATATCATTGGTATTTTAATAGGCATTGCATTGAATTTATAAATTGTTTGGGCAGTATGGACATATTGGTGATGTTAATTCCTCCAATCCATGAACACTGTACATGCTTCCATTTATTTGTATCTTCCTTAATTTCTTTCTTCAGTGTTGTGTAGTTTTCTGAGTACAGGTCTTTCACCTCCTTGGTTCAGTTTATTCCTAGGTACTTTATTTTTTTGTTGTTGCCATAGTAAACATGGGTTTTTTTTCCTGATTTCTGATTCTCACATTTTGTTGTTGGTGTACAAAAATTCCTTCAGTTTCTGAATATTGACTTTAAATACCGCTGTTTTGCAAAATTCACTTATTAAGTCGAGTAGTTTTTTGGTGGCATCTATGGTATTTTCTATGTACTCAATCACATCATTTGCCAACACTGACAGTTTTACTTCCTCCTTTCCTATTTGGATGCCTTTTATTTATTCTTCTTATCTCATTGCTATGGCTAGGACCTCCAATACTATGTTGAATAGAAGTGGTGAATATAGGAGAAGTGGACACACTTGTTTTGTTCCTGATCTTAGTAGGAAAGATTTTAGCTTTTGCCCATTGATTATGATGTTGGATGTAATTTTCTCTAATAAGCAACCTAAATGCCCATCGGTAAATGAGTGGATCAAAAAACTGTGGTAAATTTACACAATGGAATACTATGCAGCAGAAAGAAAGAAGGAGCTCCTACCATTCACAATGTCATGAGTGGATCTGGAGAGCATTATGTTAAGTGAAATAAGCCAGGTGATAAAAGACAAATAGTGTATGATTTCATCTATAAGTAAAAGCTAATTAACAGAAAAAAACAAGCAAATTAAATGTAACTGGAGACATTGAAATGAATAACAACCGGACAAAGAAAAGAGGAGATGGGGAGAGGAAGACAGAGAAATAGTGGAAGGGCGTTCAAGGAACATGCATGGTGACTCATGGGCAAAGTCAAGGGGGTTTGAGGATTGAGGGTTGAGGGTGGGGGGAGGGTGGAGTGGAGTGTGGGTAATGGACAAAAGTTTACTTGAACAACATAACAAAAAAATTTTAAAGAAGCAGAAAGCCTGAACAGATGGATAACAGACAGTAAAATTGAAGCAGTAATGGAAAACTACCAGCATACAAAAGGACTGGACTCTATGGCTGCACAGCTGAATTTTACCAAACACTTAGGTGAGAGCTAACTCCTATCCTTCTCAAACTATTCTAAAAAATGAAGAAGAGGGAAAACACCCAAACTCTTTTCATGAGGCTAGTATTATCCTAACTCTAAAACAAGGTAAAGAGACAACAAAGAAAGAAAATGACAGGCCAATATTGCAGATGAACATAGATGCTAAAATCCCCAACAAAATATTGGCAAACTTGATATAGACTTATATTTTTAAAAAATGCTCCATGATTAAGTGGGATTCATCCTAGGGATGCAATGATAGTATATTAATTGCAAATAAAAATCAATAAATATAATGTACCACATAAACAAAATGAGAGACAAAAATCAAATAATCATGTCAATAAATGATGGAAAAGCATTTGATAAAGTATAGCACCCATTTATGATTAAAACAAACACTCAGGAAAGTGGAAATAGATAGAGAGTACTTCAAAATAATGTAGGTCATTTACAAGAAACCTACAGCCAACATCATACTCAATGGCAAAAATTAAAATCTTTCCCCCTAAAATAATGAACAAGACAAGTGTGTCTGCTATTGCCTCTTTGATTAAACATAGTATTGGAAGTTCTATTCACATCAATCAGATAAGAAAAAGAAATAAATGTCATCCAAATGTTATTATTTCAGATGACATGATAATGTACAGGGAAAACCCTGTAGTCTCCACGAGAAAAGCACTCAACCTAATAGTTGAATATGGTAAAGTGGTGTGTACAAAGGTAATATTCAGAAATTGAAGGTATTTTTGTACACTAATAATGAAATATCAGAAACAGAAACTAAGGGGAAAATCCCATTTACTATATCAACAAGAAAAATAAAGTATGTAGGAGTAAACTTAACCAAGGAGGTTAAATGCCTGTACTTAGAAAGCTACGGAACACTGAAGAAAAAAATAAGGAAGGTACATAAAAATGGAAGCATATACTGTGTTCATGGATTGGAAGAATTAACATCAATTTAATGTCCATATTACTCAGCTACCTATAGATTCAATGCAGTCCCTATTGAAATACCAATGATATATTTCACATATTTAGAAAAAATATTTCAGTAATTTATATCAAACCAAAAATGAGCCTGAATAGCCTCAGTAACTTTCAGAAAGAAGAAGGTAGGAGAGATCACAATACCTGATATCAAACTATATTACAAGGCCACTGTAATCAAAACAGTCTTGCACTGGCATAAGAACAGACATGTATATCAATGAAACAAAATAGAAAGCCTAGAAATAAACCCATGCCTCTAACAAATGGGGCAGGATCATAAAATGGAATAAAAATAACCTCTTCAATAAATGATATTGGGTAATCTAGACAGGTACATGCAAACAAATGATACTTGACCAGCAACTTACACCACACACCAAATAAAGTCAAAATGAATAAAAATATTATATATAATGGTAACCCCTAAAAATTCTAGAGGAAAACATAGGCAGGAAAATTGCAGATATCACACACAGCAGTTTATTCACCGATATATCCCCTAGGGCAAGGGAATTAAAGGAAATATTAAATTAATTGGACTACATTAAAGTAAAAAGTTTCTGCATGGCTTAAGAAAACATCATTAAAATGAAAAGGAAACCAACAGTATGGGAAGACATATTTGCCAATATGTTTGTTTTGTTTTGTTTTTTTTACCTCAGACAAGGTTTTGATCTCCTGAATACATAAAGAACACGTGTAACTCAACACCAGGAATACAAACAGTCCAATTAAATAATGGACAAAGGACCTGAACAGACACTTTTCAAAGGAGGACATAGAGAGGGCACATAGACATATGAAATGATACTCAACTACACTAGCCATCAAAGACGTGCAATGAGAAAACCACAGTGAGATACCACCTCGCACCAGTTAGAACGGCCATTCATTAATAAATCAACAAACAACAAATACTAGGGAGGATGTGAAGAAAATGGAACGCTAGTGTACTGTTGGTTGGAATGCAGACTGTTGCGACCACTGTGGAAAACGGCATAGAATTTCCCCAAAAATACTAAAAATGGAACTGCGTTTTTGTTTTGTCTTTTTTTATTGTTATTCAAGTACAATTTTGTCTATTTTTCCCCACCATTCTCCCTTCTCCTTCCCCTGCCCTCAATCCGAAACCCCCTTGACTTTGTCCATGACTACACCATATATGTTCCTTGACCACCGTCCTGTTTCCCCTCATCTTCCCCTCCCCGCTCTCCTCTCCACTGTCAGTTTCTTCTTCACTTCATCTCAGGTTACATTTAACTTGCTTGTTTGTTCTGTTGATTTGTCTCCACTTATAGGTGAAATCATTTGATATTTTGATTGAGTGATTCCACTGCTGGGATTATACGCTAAGAATCATAAAACACCAATTCAAAAGAACATATGCACTCCTATGTTCTTAGTAGTGTTATTTACAATAGCCAAGTGCTGGAAGCAACCTAAATACCCATCAGTAAATTAGTGGATAAAAAAAACTGGTACATTTACACAATGGAATACTCCGCAGCAGAAAGAAAGAAATCCTACCTTTCTCAACAGCATGAATGTAACTGGAGAGTATTTTGCTAAGTATAAGCCAGGTAGTGAAAGGCAAATACCATGTGATATCACCTTTATGAGGAATCTAATGAGCAAAACAAACAAATTAACAAAATAGAAGCAGAGGCATGAAAACAAAGAAAAGAACAACAGTGACCAGAAGGAAGGAGGCATGGTATAAGAGTGGAAATAAGGATAGGTGTATCATGAAGGAATAAGTATAAATGAATCATTGACATGGACAACAGTGTGGGGATTGACTGTGTGAGCATGGGGTGGGTGGGACAGGGGAGAGTACTGGGTGAAAACTGGGACAACTGTAATAGAACAGTAAAAAAAAAAAAAGAATATCAAGTAATTGGAACCCTCATACATTGTTTGTAGCAAAGCAAAATAGTGCAGCCACTTTGGAAAACAGTCAGTTCCCTATAAAGATAACGGTCACTTATAAGATGGAACATTTGGTTACTTACCCAAGAAAAATAAAAACATATGTCCACACAAAAAGTTGTATGTGAAAGTTTATAGTGGTTTTATTCATAATCTACAAAAACTAAAAACAACCCAAATACCCACCACTTGCTGAGTGGATAAACAACATCTAGTATATTATTACAATAGAATATAACTTAGACATTTAAAAAAATGAACTAATGACAAAGGTAAGTATGTGGATAAACTCAAATGAATTATAACTGAAAAGTGTTAGACCTAAAAAGGTACTTGCTCTATCATTCCACTTAAATAACATGCTGGAAGCTCAAAAAATAAGGGGATGGAGAAGTATTTGTTAAGAGTTGAGGGTAGGATGATAGGCTTGACATTAAAAATTCATGAGACAAATTTTTGGGTGATGAATAATGCCTGATATCTTGATTGTAGTGATGCTTATACAACTGTATATGTTTTTTTAAATTCATAAAACTGTACACCAAAAAAGTGGAATTTTCAACATACAACCTTGGCCTCAAAATAAAAAACTGACATTAAAAAGGTAGGGGCGGATTAGGGAAACACAAAGCAGAGTCATTTAAATCATTCATCAATAGGTGTATAGTGAGGTCTCAGATCCAACCACCAAGACCACTAGGCTCTCATCTTCTCTTAGCCTTTCAGTCAATAAGTACTGTCAGAAGGGACCTCTTGACCCAAAAGCTTTAAAAATTTTAGTTCTCCTTTTCCCAGCTTCCATTTCGAGAAATTTTTCTAAGCTAAGAACCTTAAATGGTTTTCCTAAAAGGGACTTATTGGTCACAAAGCTCAAAATTCTAAAATAATGAAAATAACCATAAAGCCCATATTAAGCTGGCAATAGAAAGCTCAAGGGTGGAAATATTAAATAAGCTTTGGTTTATTCATGTAACAAAATAGAACATTTAATGATATGGAAATGTGATCACTGTAGAGTAACTTTAAAAAATCAGATAAAAGAGTATTAGTGGTATGATCCCTCTTTTGAAATGTATTCTGTGAGAGAGAGAGTTACAAAGACTGGAAAAGTCAATATGCCAAAATGCTGATGACAATTATTTCTTGAGAGTAAGATTATGGATAATACTTTCCTTATATTTTCTAAATCTATGATGAATATGTGTTATTTGATACCAAAAACCAAAGTAACAGCTCCAGTTATTTTTTAAAGTCATCCATAGATTTTTAAGACAGAAGTCAATGCCATTACACTTGATCCTCATGGATGTCCTAGTGTCTATGTCAGCCTTAACTCAGTCTGAACATTCAAAACATACTGAACCCTAAGGGACAACTGAGCTCCTAAGAGGAAGGAGACATCTGACCCCATTAGGAATCTTTGAGTTCTGCTGTATATCTGATTTTGTTCATAAACAAAGTAAAGTATTATTGAGAAACACAGGTGCAAAGAGATTCATGAACCAAAAAGACTTATTGTGGTAGATAGCTGGTAAACTATCTTTTTAAAACATAATATTGAATTGTTATGGAGTGTTGTATTTGTGGGCATTAAATAAAGAATCAAGAGACCTGAGAAATACCTGTTGACCATAGGCATGATTCTCATCTCTTTGGGTATTATTTGAAAGATGAAAGAGTTGAACCAGGAAGTCTCTATAAGCCCACCATCTTCCAATTTTCTGGAATATTTAAGGATGAGTGGCTAAATCCAGACCAGGGTAAATTTCATATTCCCTATAGAAAGGAACCTTCCCATTTGCATGAGTTAATGGACATAAAATCCTCTATGTTGACTGAAGGAGACGATTATTCTTGTGTATTTTTTCTATAATGGGAAAGAGAAACAGAATGGAAAGAGTAATTATCTATTTCCCACTGGAATCTTGTATACTCGGTTAGTGACTCTGCTGAGAGAAAAGTTAAGACCAGAAAATGACTGACTGCCTCAGGAGAGACTTTGAGATACTATTGTGGGATGTATGTGGCAAAATGCAATATTGGGATGAGAGACTCTTTGCCACTCCCCAGGCAATCCAGCACTCCTCTGGCTTCTTGAGGATCAGTGGCTTTGGACATTGTAGAGACATCAACTTGGTATGAACATTGCTATTTTATTTGTTCCCATCAAATTTCACTGTCTCTGAGGCTGTATGGGTCATGGACTTGAGCAAGGGGCTGCTAGAGAGAAAGAGGAAAACCATGTCAGGGGGTATGTGGTAAATGAGATTGATAGGTTTTTGAGAACATTTGGGCACTCTTTGATGACTTTTAAAATGATTTTGTCTTATCAATAAGTGGTAAGTGCTAAAGAGACCTCTAGTGCAGCTCTCTATGTCAACAGGTGTAACAAGTGCTTGTTCTTTCAGCTTCCAGTAGGGTATCTAATCTTCTCTTCTATTTCTTATTAGAAAGAATAGTTGCATGCAGGAGTTTCTCTGAGTTTTTAGCTGCAAGGTGAACATTCCACACCCTCCACTTGTCAGAATCTCTGGGTTGACAGAAAAATTAATTACAAAAGAGATAATTATAAGATGGTTGACACCAGATTGGATGGACTGCCTCGATCTGTATCCACAGCCCATATCTCAGGTTGTACACAGAAGTGTCCAATGGCAACTTACAGAGCTGCATTTCAGGAACTTTTGGGAAAAAATGTCACATAATAAAGAGAAGAGAGTAGTTAACCTTTAGAAATTACTGAAACAAATTCTTCTCTTTGAATAAAAACCTCCACTACTGTTACAAACCACCATACAAGAACAGCCTGGAAGAAACAATGATACCTCCCAGATTCCCATAGAGAGAGATCAGGGTGTCTAACCTATCTCATTCCCGTGCCCACCTTAACCACCAAGAATTTACCCTTCACTGAAACTTTATGACAGGTAATGATAATAATAGTGGCATTTCATTGGAAGGTGAAACACCTGTGGTTCTACCCATCATGAATGCCTCCTCAGTCTAAAGGAATGTCAGGTTTGTAAGTTTTATATCCTGAGGACACCTTAGAGGTTTGGGAAATCACAGAACTATACATTGTCAAGGGAAGAAAGAAAATTAGAAGGTGATTGGTCCAACCATCTTCTTTCATAGATGAGGAAACCCTGAAGACTTAGCTTGTTTCACAGGTATAAAGCCACTTGGCATCAAGTGGTGTCACTAATTAAGCCTCCTGACACTTACTTATACTCTCCATTATCCTCAACTAGCTTCAGACCAAACTGAGTCATTTGCATAAGCATTTGCCTGAGAAGTAAAGAAATAAAATACGCTCACACGTGTGAACACGCACAAACCCAACACAAAGGAAAAACAACACATCCCAATATTAAGTGATCCAAATCTATCTTTCTTCTATTGGGGCTATTATAGAAGTTAATAGTACAAAAGAAAGAAGTCTTAGCACAGGATCTGGGGTATTTGGGATGCTAAGTAATCTAAAGCTCTCTGTGCCTCAACTTCCTCATTTGAACAATAGGGATAATAATATCTACAGTATGAGATTGATATGGGTAATTAATTGATTACTAAATGCAAAACACTTAGAATAAATCTTCACACATAGTTAGTAATCAATAAAAATTCACTGTGATAATCTCTGCATTGTCCTGAGCTAGTAGCATTACAATTTACAGTTATCCTCCTATAATTTACAGCTACCCCAATCCTCCTCACTCCTTCAGATACTTTCTTTGTGGTCCTGTCCCTTTAGGTCAAAGTAGAATCAAATAATGCTTTAGAATATGGTAGTCATATTGGGGGAAACTGGTCCTTTACCTTAAGTAGTTACCCTTCTATTCTGTATAAGATTAGTACTATCAACTTTCAAAATTTGTTCTCTGAAAATTCCATTAAGCCATGTTACCTCAGGGACTTGACTTTAATCAATGAAATTCATCTTCCTGCTGTACTTCCCAAGCGTGCCAAGGGCTCACCTCAGGTTGTTGTAGGAAAATCAGAATATCAGATCATTTCTACAACTGTACTGACTGAGAGACTAATTGTCTGGAGCCTTCAGAGAAGCCAGTACTTACCATTCCCTTGAATCAACATTTGGCCTCTCATCTTCACTCATGTTGTCAGCCTAGTCTCAGTGGTAAACATTTACATTTGTGATCTCTAGGTAGGCTAAAAACTACAACAACTAGAGCCCAGGTTGAACAACAGAGAACACTGTGACCTGTTTCTTGTATCTGTCTGTCAGTGACTTAAAAGTGGAGTGTGGTAAATTTTGGAAGGTTCTGGAAGTTGAATTGGAAAAGGCTGAAGGGACATGAATGAAACACTGACAGTATTTGCTACAGTTCCTCTTGGGTCCACTCAAATCCATGCACATCACACATAAGTTCGGTGTGTCTTGTCACTGATTCTTAAGGGGATGATTGTTGACAATTATAAAAAGGAAGAGAATTACAACAGAAATGTTAGTAACCTAAGCTATAGTCTCTATATAGTTGGTCCACAGAAGACGGTCCCTAGGTCATAGTTGATATTAATAATCCCAGACCTTCATGTCTGAGGGGTTTGAGACCTCTGAGTTACTTTGTTTCAATGGTCCAAACATATAAGCTGAATCTCATTCCAAGCCAATTATCACAGAGTTTCTGCAATTGCCCATTCAGTTATCATCAAGGATGGAAGCACCTAGACACATCCAAGAACATCCCTCTAAAATCCAGGCATAGTCTCTCTCACCTCCATAAAGTAGCAACAAGTCTATCTCTTCATGATAACAAGATTAATTTTTTCTTTGCTTGCTGCTCTACTGGCATGAGGACCCCAAAATGACCAGATGGTAGCAATCACTTTGGGGCTAATGTAACGCCCCCCTTAAAAGTACTGTATCTCCTGGAAGAAAATGTCTTCAATCTCAACTGGAAACTAGACCTCTGAACTAGACAGAAAGCAAAATTCCCCAAGTGAGTCCACAGAATTTATAGTGCCAGGAATCATTCCTGTTTCAGTCCCTTGGTTCCCAGCTCCATGAATTCTTCCTATTGAGTGCATTGTATCTTCAACATTATTGATTCAGTCTGTGTACTACATTTTTTATTGTAGCACTCAAATCTTACATGTGTCATCCTCAAGCTGGCACTTTAGCTGCACCCTTAAAAACCTATTGCAATTTTCCACCAGACTGGAACTTTTGATGCCATGGTCTTGTGTCAATTGTTACACCTCCTTCCCTGGAAGATGAATCCATTAGTCCATGATTATTATGTGGGATACCCCAAAAACAAATCAGACACTCTGTGAGTGCTCAAATATCTTTCAAATGCCAGTGGTATTATATAACTCAATCATTTATCACCTTCTAAATACTTAATTATGTGTTGGGGGTTTTCACCACATCAATTACCACCAGCGGTGAAATTTGTTTATTGCCATTTTTTGGGCAAGGGATGAGGTTCCAGAATCCATCCTAAGTACCTATTTTCTACACTCACTTCTCATACCAATTGTCTTAGCTTGGGTTCCTAAAGAAATAGATGCTAAGATCAATTTTTGAGTGCAAGTCATTTATTGTGGAGTTGACCCTAGGAAATATTAGTAAGAAAGTGAAGAAATGAGACAGGAATAGCAAGGCTATCTATAAAGGGTACTTTGTCAAACAAGTTATGACCACTAGAGCAACTGAAGCTAAACTACTAAAGGACATCTGGTAAACCACACAGAATATATATATATATATATATATATATATATATATATATATATACTCCCGAGAGTAATATCTTCTGAAGAACGAGGGAGCTTAGGTGTTAATCCATAAATTCAAATGTGTCATTGGTAAAGAGAAGGTCCATTAACTCCCTAGAACTTCCAGTTTTCCATGGGCATATAGGGAGGGAAAAAAATTGGGTGTCAAAAGTTGGTACCATTTTTAATTTTTTGAGGAAATTCCATACTGTTTTCCACAGTGTTTGTATCAGTCTGCATTCCCGCCAACAGTGCACTAGGGTTCCCTTTTCTCCACATTCTCATCAGCACTTGCTGTTTGTTGACTTATTAATGATAACAATTTTGGCAAGTGTGAAGTAATATCTCATTGTGGTATTAATTTGCATCTCTCTGATGGCTGGTGATGCTGAGCATTTTTTCACGTCTATGGGCCATCTGTATGTCCTCCTTGGAGAAGTGTCTACTCAAGTCCTTTGTCCATTTTTTAATTGGATTGTTTGTCTTGCTGGTGTTGAGTCATATGAGTTATTTATATATTTTGGAGATTAAACCCTTGTCTGATGTATCCTTGGCAAATATGTTCTCCCATACAACCAGTACACTTTTCATTTTGATAAAGGTTTCTTTAGCTATGTAGAAGCTTTAAAGGACCCCACACTATTGTCCAAATCTGTGGGTCATTCATACATGTTCTTTTAGAATAGCAGTTTAAAAATGGTAAAAAATAACTTATGCATCTTTATGTTCATAGCAGCATTATTTACAATTGCCAATGGTTGGCAACAGCCTAAGTGCCCATCAGTAGATGAGTGGATTAAAGAGCTGTGGTAGGGTTACACAATGGAATACTACACAGCAGGAAAAATGAAGAAATCCCTGCCTTTTAAGACAGCATTGGTGGAACTCGAGATGATTATACTAAGTAAAATAAGATAGTCAGTGATGGGCAAATACCATGTGATCTCACTTATGATAGGAATAATGAACAAAATTAACTAATGAGCAACTTATAACCAGAGGCATAGAATAGTGGCATAGACTAACAGTGGTAAGAGCGGAAGAGGGAAATGAGGACTGTTTGAAGGAGCGTGAAGGGATTGGTCAAAAACATATATAGCTGGTATGGACCATGGTATGAGGTTAGACTGTGGGAAGTGGGGTCTGACTAGATTGAGGGAGGCAGACAGGAAAAAACTGGACAACTGTGACAGCATAAACTATAATTAAAAAATTGGCATCAGAGAAAGTCCTCAAGCAAGAATCACGAATGATGGCAATTGAAAGTTGATCCACAATGCAGAGACATGGAAGAGGCTGTGGAGCCATTTGCTATAGTGGGAAGGAATGGTATATGAGCAGCAATTAATACTTAATATTTATTGAATGATTAATGTACATAAATGCTTTATGCATTGTTACATGTATTTCTAACAACACTTCTCTCAGGTAAGGAGCTACCTATTCATATGCTCATTTTCCAAATGGTATAACTGAGACTTAGAAGTATTAGGTATCTTTTTCAAGGTTATTAAGCTACTTAATAGATATGCTGGGCTTCAAAATCAGGCACACTTCCCCTTTCTAGAACTTGAAGGATTATGATGCAATTAGTATTAAGACACCGACAGACACTGACAGAAGATACAAATTTGCATTAATAGAAATTAAAATATCATGGTGTCAACTAAACAAAGTAAAATTCTACTCAGTATTTTTTGGTTGTAGATACCAGCTCCCCACATGGCTGGGTCCTCGAGAGGATTCACAGCTGCAAGAACAACACCAAAAATTAGGTCTCCAGCAGGCATGAGAGGCTATATGCATATTTCACATTCTCTTGGGTTTTTTTTATAACCTCTTTCCTCTACATCTCACCCTTATCCTAAGTCATTGAAAGTCTCTAGCTACATTTTTACCCCACCACATTACTGAGTATTGCTTGTGAAACCAGATGAATCCAATGTCAATTTCCTATGTTTAGTGTCACTCAATAAGTTTATGTTTTAAACATGCCTAAAGTTCATCCTGCAAACTGGAAAGAGGGAACTGAGGATAAATCTTTTGAAGCAAAGAAGATTTATAGAGGACACAGTAGGAATTTCAAACACAGATGTCTCTGAGGCCAATCAAGTATTAAAAAATGAGAAAAGCAGACCCAGTGCAAGACAACAGAGAGGAGAGAAGGTTGTGGTAAGCAGGCGAGTACATTCTCTGTTTAAAATCAGCCAATTATTATTATTTGGGAATATGTGCCCAACGCTTCCGGAGCTTCCAAAGTTTCAAGAGAGTTAAAAAATATGGATTTTGATAAGTGACTTTCCAATATTTTAAATGCAGGTAGTTCATTTCTAATTATTTTAATTACTAGGCAGACTAATTTGTGACCTTGGCCTTAATATTTGAAAGACTAATTACCACTGGAAGTGGGATTCTGCTTGGGTGTGACCACGAGTGATATAAGTAGGATCAATGAGTGGAAATTACAGATTAGAAGTGCTAGATCAAAAAATATTTTTTCCAACTAAAAGTATTCAAATATACATTAGTCTGCTTTAAAGAGCGGAGTTGCTCATTTCAAGTGTCAATTGGGTGATCTCTCTGCCAGAATAATGAAAGGGAGATCCAGGCATCAGATGGATAAAATGGACTTGATGTCTCTCTTCCAATCCTGAGTATAATTCTATCAATACCACTTTTTTCTTAAGGTTGCAATTCAAGCTGAATTAGATATTTAAAGTGAGGCTTTGGCTTCACTTACTGTGTCATACATAGGGCACATGGTGTCTCTTCTAGTCTATAAATGTTGGATGTTATTGGGATTTTTTTCCAAAGAAAAATGTTTCTAAGGGCATTTATTAATATTTTATACTTCCTATCCCATGGGCTTGCCTTACCCTGAGTTAGACTATCTTTCCTCAAATGCACCCAATAAGGCGCATCTTGGTTTTGCTGTATATCTGCTGGTATTATATATTCTTTCTGGATGTGTGGAAATAATTGCACACAGACTGTGATAATTTACACATGTTCAGAAGTAACCATAAGGAGAAATTGTCAATGGGTCCTTTATACATATTCCTTGATGACACTTCCCCTCCTTTTCCCCTGTCATTCCTCCTCACCTCCCCTCTGGTTGCTGTCAGTTTGTTTTCTATTTCAATGATGCTGGTTATATTTTGCTTGCCTGTTTATTTTGTTGATTAGATTCAACTTATAGTTGAGATCATACAGTATCAGTCTTTTACTGGCTGGCTTATATCACTTAGAATAATGCTCTACAATTCCATCCGTGCTGTTGCGAAGGGTCATAGCTTCTTCTTCCTTTCTGTTCCATAGTATTCCATTGTGTAAATATATAATAAATATATATATAAAATAAAATATATATACACATAATAATGTGTGTATATACATATATATGTATATTCCTCTAAATGCATATACATATATATGTATATATATACATACATACTATATATATTATATATATTATATATATATTCCTCTAAAGATATATTCCTCTAAATGCATATACAATGTCGGGCAAAAGTAGGATTATGGTTGTATGAGAAAAACAGAGTTTATTCTTGTATACTTACTTAAAAAAAGATTGCATTATTTCCATGTGAACAACTGTATGCCTCCTTTTACCCTGCACTGTATTTGCCACTATTGGTATTTTCTGTACTTTTGAAAGCATTGAATATATCAATACAATACAGAAGCATGTAATTTAAGTAAAAGCAATTGGGCCAGTTAAAGGAGCTACACCGATTAATTCAATAAAAATGGTCAAACACTTAGATTTCGCCTCACATGAAGGCATTAAAGACACCAATATCTGATTTATTTTTGACAGCAGTGTCTGGTCCTCATATCCCCATCTAATACTTTGAGCAGATCTTGACTTCAGTATGAAAGTGGCCCACATCTTTAGATCTACAAAGGACAGATTTTAAACACTATTCTGAAAATTCTGTCCTTCCCATATGAAAATGAAGGAGAATTTTTTATAGAAAAATTGCTCTATATTAAACTACTTATTATAGTCATGAAGATAAAGTCTTAGCTTTTTGTAGATGTTGAAATACTTTGATTTGTAACATTTTTATTGCTTGGTTTTGGGCCTGGAGTCTCATCACACTAAAGAACTGATTTGAATGCTCTGGTTTTGAAATTGCTTGTTTTTGAAATCTAATCTGGGGTTGGAACTAATGTTACTATTAAGGCCTTTTTTTATTATTATTATTATTGTTGTTCAATAACAGTTGTCTCCATTTTCCTGCCGACACTCTCCCCACTCCACCCACCCCCACAGTCTGCCCTAAATCCTTCCCCTATTTGTCTTTGTCCATGGGTCCCTTACACATGTTCTTTGATGACCCTTTCCCTTTTTGCCCCCCTGGGACCTCCTCTCCCCTCCAATCTGGTTACTGTAAGTTTGTTCTTTATTTAAATACCACTGGTTATATTTTGCTTGGTTGTATGATTTGTTGATTAGGTACCACTTATAAGTGAGATCATATGGCATTTGTATTTCACCGCCTGGCTTATTTCACTTAGCATAATGCTCTCCAGTTCCACCCATGTTGTTGTGAAGGATAGTAGCTCCTACTTCCTTTCTTCTGCATAGTATTCTATTGTGTAAATATGCCATAGTTTTTAGATCCACTCATTTATTGTGAGGCACTTATATTACTTTCATCGCTTGGCCATTGTAAATTGTGCAGCTATGAACATTGGAGTGAATAAGTTCTCTTTTTTTTATATTCAGTCTATTTTAATTACCGTACATATCATATTGAATAGATGTATCACAATTTGTTCATTCAATTACTACTTGATGGACTTTTCTTCCAGTTTTCAGATATTATTATTAATGTTTCTATGAACAATCATGCATAAGCCTTTAGTAGACATATATTTGATTTTCTTTGAGCAAGTTCTTTTTTGCATATTTTATTGAGTATGCTATTACAGTTGTCCCATTTCCCCCCTTCATCCCCTCTGTCCTCACCCCATCCCATCATCCTGACACCACTTAGTCCATGTCCATCAGCTGCACACACCACTTCTTTGGCTTCTTAATTTCCTACATTATTACCAGCCTCTCCCTTTCCACTTTTTTTTCCAACATTTTCCCACCACCACTTTCTGCAGCCCCACTCACCCCCACCTCCCACCCTCAATCCTTCCCCCATTTGACTTTGTCAATGGGTCCTTTATACATGTTCCTTGATGACACTTCCCCTCCTTTACCCCTGTCATCCCTCCTCACCTCCCCTCTGGTTGCTGTCAGTTTGTTTTCTATTTCAATGATGTTGGTTATATTTTGCTTGCCTGTTTATTTTGTTGATTAGATTCAACTTATAGTTGAGATCATACAATATCAGTCTTTTACTGCCTGGCTTATATCACTTAGAATAATGCTCTACAGTTCCATCCGTGCTGTTGTGAAGGGTCATAGCTCCTTCTTCCTTTCTGTTCCATAGTATTCCATTGTGTAAATGTATCATAGTTTTTTGATCCAGTCATTTACTGTTGGGCACTTAGGTTGCTTCCAACACTTGGCTATTGTAAATTGTGCTGCTATGAACATTGGGGTGCATAGGTTCTTTTGAATTGGTGTTTCAGGATTCTTAGGGTATAATCACAGCACTGGAATTGGGAGTCGAAAAGCAGATCCATTTTTAGTTTTTTGAGGAAATTCCAAACTGGTTTCCACAGTGGCTGCACCAGTCTGCATTCCCACCAACAATGTACTAGGGTTCTCTTTTTTCCACATCCTCACCAGCACTTGTTGTTTGTTGATTTGCTTATGATGGCCATTCTGACTGTGTGAGCTGTGAAGTGATACCTCACTGTAGTTTTAATTTTCACCTCTTTATGGACAAGTGATGCTGAGCATCATTTCATATGTCTCAAGACCCTCTATATATCCTCCTTGGAGAACTATATGTTCAGGTCCTATGCCCATTTTTAATTGGGTTGTTTGCCTTCCTGGGGTGAAGTGCTGTGAGTTCTTTATATATTATGGAGATCAATCCTGTGTCCAAGGTATTTTTGGCAAAAAAATATATTTCCCATACAGTTGGTTCCCTTTTCTTTTTCCTATTGTTTTCTTTAGTCATGCAGAAGTTTGTTTGTTTGTTTGTTTTTTGATGAAATCACATTTGTTTATTCTTTCCTTTATTTTGCTCTAGGGGATGTATCAGTGAAAATATTACTGCGTGGAATATCTGAGGTTTTCCTGCCTATTTTCCCCTCTAGAACCTTCACAGTGTTGCAACTTATATTACATCTTTTTCCATCTTGAGTTTATTTTTGTGTGTGGTGTAAGTTGGTGGTCAAATTTCATGTTTTTGCATGTAGCTATCCAAATGCCCAACACCATTTGTTGAAGAGGCTATTTTTACCCCGTTTTACGCTTCTGCCCACTTTGTTGAAGAGTAATTGACCATAGAGACATGGGTTTATTTCTGAGCTCTCTATTCTGTTTGATTGAACTTTGTGTCTGTTCTTGTGGCAGTACTAGACTGATTGATTAAAGTGGTCTTATAATATACTTTGATACAAGGTATTATGATCCCTCCTGCTTTGTTCTTCTTTCTCAGAGTTACAGAGGATATTTGGGGTTGTTTATGGTTCCATATAAATTTTTGAAGTGTTTGCTTTATATCTGTGAAATATGTCACTGGTATTTTAATAGGGATTGTGCTGAATCTATAAATTGCTTTGGGTAGTATGGACATTTTGACGATGTTAACTCTTCCAATCCATGAACACAGTATATTCTTCCATTTATGTGTGCCTTCCTTAATTTTTTTCTTCAGTGTTGTGCAGTTTTCTAAGTACAGGTCTTTTGCCTCATTTGTTATGTTTATTCCTAGGTACTTTATATTTCTTGTTGATGTAGTAAATGGGATTTTTTTCCAGATTTATGTTTCTGGTATTTTATTGTTGCTGTACAAAAATGTCTTGAATTTCTAAATATTGACTTTGCATTCAGCTGTTTTGCCAAATTCACTTATTAGGCTGAGTAGTTTTTTGGTGGAGTCTATTAGGTTTTCTATGTGCACTATCATATCATCTGCAAACAATGAAGATTTATTTCCTCCTTTCCAATTTCGGTGTATTTTATTTCTTTTTCTTCTCTGATTGCTGTGGCTAGGACTTCCAATACTATGTTGAATAGAAGGGATAAAAATGGACATCCTTCTCTTGCTCCTGATCTTAGGGTGAAAGCTTTGTGTTTTTTCCCATTAATATGATGTTGGCTGGAGTTTTTTTTTCATTTATAGCCCTTATTATGTTGAGGTATGGCCGCTTTACTCCCACTATTTCTAGTGTTTTATCATAAATGGGTGTTGTACGCCATTAAATGCTTTTTCCGCATCTTTGATATGATGATGTGATTTTTGTGTTTCCTTTTGTTTATGTGACATATTATGTTTATTGATTTGTGAATATCATAGAATTCTTGCATCCTTGGGGTGAATCCCACTTGATCATGTTGTATGATCATTTTAATGTATTGCTGGGTGAAGTTTGCTAATATTTTGCTGAGCATTTCAGCATCTAGATTCATCAGCTATATTGGTTTATAGTTTTCTTTCTTTGTTGTGTCTTTATTTGGGTTTGGGATTAGTATGATGCTGGCTCCACAAAAAGACTTTGGGAGTTTTCTATTTCCTTGGATTGTTTGGAATAGTTTGGGAAGGACAGGCATGAGCTCTTCCTGTAATGTTTTGTAAAATTCTACTTTGAAGCTGTCCAGTCCAGAGCTTTTGTGTGGTTCAGAGTTTTTTTATTACTATTTCAATTTCACCTGCTGCTTTTATTGTGTTCAGACTTTCTGCATTTTCTTCATTCAGTTTTGAAAGATTATATTTTTCTAGAAATGTGTCCATTTTACCCAGATTTTCAAATTTCTTGGTTTATAGTTGTTCATAGTAACTTCTTACAATCCTTTGTATTTCTGTGATATCACTTGTAATATTTCCTCTTTCATTTCTGATTTTATATATTTTGGTCCTCTATTTTTTCTCGATGAGTCTGCTTAAGACTTGTCGATTTTGTTTATGTTTTCAAAGAACCAGCTCCTGGATTTATTGCTCTTTGAATTGTTGTTTCAGTCTCTATGTCATTCAATTCAGCTCTAATCTATTTTATTTATTTATTTTTTGTTGTTCAAGTAAAGATGTGTCCATTCTCGCCATACTTCTCCCCACACCCTCCTATTCCCACCTCCTACCCTCAATCCTACCCCCTTTTGGCTTTGTCTATATGTCCTTTATACACGTTCCTTGATTACCCTTCCCCTTATTACCCCTGTTATTCTCTCCCCTCTCTCCTCTGGTCACTGTCTGTTTGTTCTTTATTTCCATGTCTCTGGTTATATTTTGCTTGTTGTTTGTTCTGTTGATCTGGTTCCACTTATAGGTGAAATTCTGCTCAGATCTTGATTATTTCTTTCCATCTACATGCTCTGGGCTTTGTTAGTTGTTGTTTGTCCATTTCTTTTGGATGCAGGTTTAGGTTGTTTATTTCAAATGTTTCCATTTTTTAGGTAGACCTGTATTGCTATGAACTTCCCTCACAGACTGCTTTCAATGCGTCCTATTGGTTTTGGACTGTTGTATGTTCATTTTTCATTGTTTCCAGGAACTTTTTTGTTTCTTCCTTGATCTCATTATTGACCCGTTCATTTTTTAATAGCATTCTATTCAGTCTCCGTGAGTTTGATTGGTTTTGAGTTTTTTCCCCTGAGGTCAGTTTCTAGTTTCAAGCCCTTGTGTCCCAATAAAATTCCTGTTATGATTTCAATTTTCTTGAATTTGTTAGGTTTGTTTTGAGTCCTATAATGCAGCCTGGTTTTGAAAGTGCTCCGTGAGCATTTGAAAAGAATGTGTATTTTGCTTCTTTGGAGTGAAAGACTCTATATATCAGTTAAGTCCAATGGACTTATGCATCATTCAGTTCCACAATATCTTTATTGATATTTTGTTTGAAATATAATCCATTTTTGACAGTAGGGTGTTAAAATTCTCTGCTATAATCGTGTTCTTGTTTGTTTCTTTCTTGAAGTCCTGTAAGATTATCCTTATATATTTGAGTGCTCCCATGTTGGATGCATATAGGTTTACAATGTTTATGTATTCTTGATGGATTCTTCCTTTGAGTATTATGAAGTGTCCTTCACTGTCTCTTTATATGGCCTTTGTTTTGAAGTCTACTTTATCTGATATAAGTATTGCTACCCTCGCTTTTTTCCCTATAAATTTGCTTGGAATATTTTTTCCAACTCTTTACTTTCAGTCTGTGTAGGTCTTTTGTCCTGAGGTGGGTCTCTTGTAGGCAGCATATGTGCAGGTCATGATTTTCTTATCCGTTCAGATACCCTATTTCTTTTTATTGGAACATTTAATCAATTTGCACTTATGGTTATTTTTGAGCGGTACTTATTCATTTTCCCCTATGTACCTATGTTCCTCTCTCACTCTTTTTCTTCATCTTGTTAAAGCGACCCCCTTAGCATATATTTCAATACTGGTTTGTTAGAGGTGCATTCTTTTAGTCTTCTTTTGCTTGGGAAACTCCTTATTTTGCCTTCCATTGTAATTGAGAGCAATGCTGGGTAGGGTAGTCTTAGTTGCAGTTCTTCGGTTTTCATTACTTAGAATATTTCTTGCCTTTCCCTTCTGGCTTGCAATATTTCTGTGGAGAAGTCATCTGCTAGTCTTATTGGGGCTCCTTTGTTTATTACTTCCTGTTTCTCCTTTGTTGGCTGTAAGATTACCTCTTTGTCTTTGATATTTGACGTTTTAATGATTATGTGTCTTGGAGTAAGACTCTTTGGATTCCTCTTGATTGGGATCCTCTGTGTTTCCTGGACTTGTGTGACTTTTTCTCTCCTCAAAGTAGGGAAGTTTTCCATAATTATTTTTTCAAACAGGTTGTCTGTCCCTTGTTCCTCTTTTTCTCCGTTATCTCTATTATACAGATATTATTATGTTTCATATTGTCCTGCAGGTCCCTTAACCACTTTTCATTCTTTTTTAGTCCTTGTTTTCATTTTCTTGCTCTTTCTGGGAACTTTTTTCTACCTTGTCCTCTGGCTCACTGATTTGATCCTCTGCTTCAATTAGCCTGCTTTTGATTCCTTCTATTATGTTCTTCAATTCAGAAATTGTGTTCTGATTTCCTCTTGGCTCAAGGCGGTAGTATCTATGTCCTTTTTCATGCTAGTATAGTTTGTAGCAAGTTCCTCATAGTCCTCCAGTAGTTTTTGGTAACTCTCACTGAGCTCACTGAGCTTCCTTATGACCACTGTTTTGAACTCAATACCTGAAAGTTTATTTGCCTGTTTTTCTTTTAGCTCTTTTTCTGAGGGTTCCTCCTTTCCCTTCACTTCGGGGGTTGTTCCTTTGTTTTCCCATTATTTGTATTCCCATTATGCTTCTGCTTCTTAAATTGGTCTGTTTTGACTCTTTGAGTTTGTGGTGTGAATTTCTATGGTAGGAGACCTGTGAAATTCAGTGGTGCAGCCTACTTGATCTCCTGAACTTGATACTGTTGGGATGCCTTTTATGCCATTTGTGTTGGTCCTCTGTAAGTAATTTGGTTTTGATTGTTGTTTGGTCATTCTTTGGTTGGCCCTTCCCTCCAGCTTGTTTCTCAGGTGCACTCTTCCCACTGTATCTTGTGTATTTTTGTGCAGGTACTGCCAGAATAGTCAAGTTGTGCTGAAACTGATTGTTCCTTCTGTCTGATTATAAATCTTCTCTTTTGGTATTCAGTTGTTTGTTCTGGGTGATTTTTGCACAATTTTGTTTTAATTCCAGGTTAGTCCTGGGAGGAGGTCATTGTTACTTCTAGTCACTCCTCCACCGTGTTGCTTATTTTCAGGTCTGAAGCTTATTCTTATGTATACTTGGACACTCCCTCTCCAAATCCTGTCACCATGCTGGGAGAAGCCTGAGCCATGTGGAGAGGTCAGACTCACTATCAATGTAGCAGCTTAAAGGGCACCAGTGGCATACAGAAAGTACTTGAAGTGTCTGGCATCTAGATGAGAGCTGGGACAGCTTTCTCCCAGAGAAAAGGGTTCGCACAAACTATTGTCCTTTTCTGAACCCTCCCCCAGTAGAGACCTATTAAGGTCTTTTTATGTGTACAGCTTATGCAAGGCATTAAGCATGTATTATCTCATTTAATTCTTAAAAAACCCAGTGGCATGAACATTATTATTTACATGTGAATGTAGGCTCAAGAAGTATAAGAATCAGACTTGACCAAGGCTCAGGTCTGCTAAGTCCAAATTTCATACATTTTCTTCAACATCACAGAAAAACAATGAGGGGAAAGAAAAGTGAAAACCATTATAAATTTGGGTGACCCAAATTTAAACTTCAGGAAAACATTTATAAATCTGTCTCCTTGGATCATAATTGCAGCTGTACAATAAATTAAATTGTAGGGAGACATGAGTACAGATATCTGACAGTAAACTTCAAAGTAAATCTGTGAGAAAGTTGCTAAATCCTCTTATTACAGATTGCACTAGCTACTGACTTTGAATTTTTACCTGTCAGATTGATCATTAGCAACTAACTTCCAGGCAAAATGCTCTATCACACTTCAGTAAATTTTGAGACTTTCCCCCCTGACTTTTACAACCTGTGTATACCTTCTCTGTTACCCACAATTAAGTACTCAAAGTATGCCCACCCTAAGGTAGATATCCTAATTTTGTATTTATTTTATCCTTGATGTTTAAACACTATACTGAATCATCGTTTCCTCAATAAAACTTCTGGTGCTTTCAACTAAAAAAACTCGGTGAGAACTGCATTCAGTTCAACTTTCTCTGTTCCTTTTCCTTTCCTAGTTTAATGTGTTGAGTAATCCTTTCACATTGGCATTTACACAGCATATGATTTTTTATTCTCATCCAACAAACACATTTGGAGCTACTATTCCACTTGAACTGTTGGCATTTACTGGCATCAACAAGAACAAAATTTATAGCAGTAAATGGAAGTTGACCTTGCATGCTGGCTTTGCACTGAAGAAATTTGTGTTTGCTATTTCTTAATTGTGAAAACAATATGTCCAAGATTTTGTAGTCATCAGCATTCTAATGTAATGATTTCCATCTGGTCAAAGGAAGAAATTTAGAACCTCTGTCTCCTTGAATTTCATTCCACTCCAATGCAAAAGTAACTGGCTTACAAGAATTTTGGAAGACAGGAAGAGAAATTCAGGCTAAATGCATTCTGAATACTATCTGTAACATCTGCTTATCCAGAGCATAACTTTCCTGAAGAGCAACAGGGGTAAAAAGAGAATTTACCACAACCTTTCTCATAGTAGCAGCCCTAACTTGAGCAATATGACAGGATTACTTTGAGATGAGAGAGGATAAAGAAAGCAGGATGATTTGTAGGGTGTTCTAATTGAAGGTAATAAGGAATCAGAGATCCTTAAAAACAAATTAATTAGAGAGTAATACTGAGACATTCAAAATCAGAAAAACTGGTAATAAGAGATGGTTACACATCCCATCTTGTTCCTTCTGGCATTTAGAATTTGGCACTGATCATTAAAATATGAAACTTATGATGGCTTTTACACTTTCCCAGTGACCTACTGAATTAATTCTTGTGGAGTTGAAGACAAAAGAAATGTAGCATAATGTGCTTGGTTTGCATTTTTCTGTTTTCATTGGTTCAACAAATATTTATTAGGCACAGACTTTATGTTAAATGTGGCATTGGGTAATGAGGATATAGATCATAAACATTTCTTGACTGTTTATTTTAGATAATTAATAAGAAATATAAAATATGCATAGAATGGTCCTAATTTTGAGGTATTACAGCTCCAACAACCCACAGAAAAGACTTTTCCATACATTAATTTTTTCTTCATATTTGTCTTTTTCTTCCTGAAATGACTGTGGAAAGGAAACAAAATTCTAGAAATTACCCTATAGTTTCCCTTTTCTCTATGGGATAAGTGATCTTTTGTCAGAAAGAGGATTCTATTTATGACAGCACGATACCTAAACAGCAACAGCATTGCAGACATACCAGCCTCCATAATGCAGAGCAGAACCCTGCGCAGGGTACATAGCCAATAACCAGGAATCAATTGGCCAAACAAAGAAACTGAGCTAGAGTATTAGAAGTGGTGGAATCATGGGTCCAAATAATCTTTAGGTGCAGCAACATGAGGTGGAAGCTATGAGGAAATTTGCCTCCCTTCTCAGACATACACCAATCTGCAAATGTGAACACAGCCAGAATCTACCCAGCATGTGGCCTTTAGTAGTGAGCAGTAGGGTCCTGCTGGTCCTGCCCCCCACCCACACACAGATTTTAGAATTCTATGACAGAATTGCCACTCCATCCCATGTTTCCATCATCACCATCTCCACTAGAAATCCAAGAGAATTCAAAGGTCAGTTATTGTACACACTCCATCTACATAGTCTTGGTTCATTCTAGTCTTGCAGACACTCTACTAGAAAGTATTGCTCTTCCCTGTCTGGTGTGGCTCAGTGGATTTGAGTCCAGGCCTGTGAACCAAGGGATCACCTGTTCACTTCCCAGTCAGGACACAGGCCTGGGTTGCAGACCAGGTCCCCAGTGCGGGACACATGAGAGGCAACTACACATTGATGTTTCCCTCTCTTCCTCACGCCTTTCCCCTTCCCTAAAAAATAAATAAATTTTAAAAAGAAAGCATTGTTCTTATTTGTGAGCCATAGTTCATCCAGAACCACCAAACACTAATTCTCTCCTCATGCATCTGCATCTAATGTATAGGGCTGTTATATCCATGTGAACTTATGCCTTGGGCAACTTTATTTTTTTCTTACTTGTCTCTCTTCTGTGCTGGCAGTGAATTCTGTCTTTGGGATCTCAACTCCATCTCCTGGCATGCATTGTTTTTTTGTTTTGGGGTTTTGTGTTTTTTTTTTTAATCAGAGCAAACCCATTCTATTCAATATACTTTATGAATGTTAAACCTGGAAGAAAAGATGGTATGTACCAGTAACAGGATGTTAAAATGAGATTCTTCTGTTGTCTCTGCATTATCTGAGACCCAAGAACTGGAGAACAAGTGTTTTTAAATGCACATCTATTCTAAAAATATATAACTTGTTAAGGGGTAACCAAAAAATGTCCCAGGATACCTTATCTCCTCATGCACAGGTATATAAGGGGATATATTGAATTGATGAGGAGATCAAGGATTTCATCAGGGACAGTATTTAGGCTGCTGAAATATTCCCTCTTCTCTTATCCATGTTTTCCCCTCATCTTATGCCCATGAGAGGGAACTTCAAAGACCCACTTGAACAACTGACCTGTGTAGAGTATATCAGTTTCCTTTTGTCACTGTAACAAATGACCACAAACTTAACAACTTAAAACAACAAATTCATTGTCTTACAGTTCTATAGGTCAGAAGTCCTGTAGGCTCAGCTAGTTTCTTTGCTTCATGACTCATTAAGGTTGAAATGAAGGTGTTGCCTAGGCTGTGTTCACTCTGGAAGTTCTAGGGGAGAATCTGTTTTCTAGCTCATTAAAATTGGTACAATTCAGTGCCATTCAGCTGTTGGACTGAAGTCTCAGTTTCCTTGCCAGTTATCAACTGGGAGCCACCCTTGGTTCCTAGCAGCCTCCCTCTTGTTCTTGCATAAGGATCTCTACATCTCAGAGCAGCCATAGACCATGGAATCCTTCTTATTCTGTTACCCCTATAACTTTAGTCAGGAAATATTCCTGCGTTTAAAGGCTCATGTAATCATATTGAGCCTACTCTGATCATCTACTCTTCTCATAATCTGTAACCTTAATCATATCTGCAAAATCCCTTTGTCACGTATTGTAACCTATTCACAGGTTCCAGAGATTAGGGCAGGTACACATTTGGGAAGGGACATTATTCAGCCTACCACATAGAGACTGGTACCTGAAAAAGTCAGAGTAACCTGTGGCAGCTGAATGAGAAAGGAGGCAATACCTGAAGCATGTTGGATTTCCACTGAAGGTACAGCTTGTTTCCTGTGAGGTCTCTAGGGAAAGGAGTTTGAACTGGTAGCCTTGAATGGAGGCTCCACACAAGAGGACTGCCAGCAGCAGCAGGTAACCCCAGCAGAACAAAGTCAGAAGAGGGCTGCCAAAATCCAGGGACTAAGGGAAAGTAATAACAACCAGCTGGAGGACACTTATATTGGAAAACTTCAGTGGGAGTCCCCAGTGGTCAGTGGAGGTGTTTCTGAGGAACTTTAAAGGTGTCCCTTGGGAGAAAACACCACCCTTCAGAAAACTCCACACCCAGAAAACTGTCTCAAATTACAACCTTACTTTTATTTCCTACTGTTGTTCCCAAAGCTAGAGGATCAAAGGAAGCAAAAAGAATCAAAGAAGAGTAGTAAAAAGCATAATGGAGAAAGACTCCCCATGCCCTATTTCCTCCCTGTAGGTCTTGGTCTGAGGCAGATATGAGCAGGGTGGGCAGGAAACTTTGATTTAGTGAGCAGTCAAAGATCTATTAGACCAAACTAGACTTTCAAGATCTCACAACACAAAGAATTTGTTAATACCAGAGAGTGGTATAAGTTATGGATGTGCCTAGGATCCCCAAATAGGAAAAGTTCATCAGTCAGCTGTAATTAGAATAATGTTTTCTGTTTTCCCTCTTTTGTTTAATGGTCCATGTACATCAATTACTCAGCTCTTCTTTAGCAACCTCTCAGTTCTGATTACCAAAAGCTATCTCAGAGGAAGGGCCGTGAATCTCCATCAACAGAAACACCAACCCTTGAGTGAGGTATTTGGTTGCGGCTTAATGATTCCAATTGAAAAACTAGAATACTGAGCTTATGTGATATATGATTGATGTAAAATAATGCCTTGTTGCTACCATATTTGAAACAGGAGTTCTCTGAAAATTGACATTATCAAGAATATTGTATGGTCAAGATGGGCTAATATTTTTTATGTATGACCTGTGGGTTACATTTTCCATGATGTCACAGAACGATCATTACACTAATTGTTCTAGAAGAGAGTTTCTGCTAAGTATATACATGTGGGCAGATCATTTCACCTCTTTGAGCCTCAGCTTTTTCATGTGTTAAATGGTTGATTAAAATGTCTTTCCTACCCATGTCATAGTGTTGTAAGGAGAATCAAAAGTTCTAATAGTCATAAAATGATATTTGTAAGTTTTAATTTGTGTACATAATAGGGTATTATTAGTAATTGATTACTTCTGCATTTTCTTAGTATGCTATGATCCATTTCTTTAATAACCCATGACTAATGGACTATTTCTGAAAAGATATAAAAGAAATTGGTAGTAATACTTGCCATTAGGCAAAGGCTTGATGAGAGTGATGGAGAGAAAAGAGATCCATTTTCTACTCTACTTCCCTTGTGTATTTTGAATTAATATCATATGTATATATTATGCATTGAAGCAAATAAAATTTTAATATAATTTGAGAAATTGAAGAAAGGACTTTTTGCGATCATTACTGCTTCAGGATCAAATGAGATGATTTAACTGATGCTACTGGCACAGAGCTTGATACAGAGTAGTTGTTCAGAAAATGTAGTGTCCTTTCTCTTCAGGTCATCATTATGACTACTAACTTCCAGTATAATGATGTGTGTGTGTGTGTGTGTGTATGTATGTGTGTGTGTGTGTGTCTGTGTTTGGATAGTTGGATATTGAAAGTTTGTTGAATTTTGCTGGGTTGCTGGACACAGATGGTAAGGGGAATGCCAGAAAGTGATAAATAATATGGTAAAGTAGTGGAAAACATAAGTAGAGCCAGAAACAAGCCAGAGAGTGAAAGGAAACAAGCAGATATAGAAAAAGGAAGCTACACTCATTATGTCATGTAACCTGCATTAGATAGGTTGATGTATCCAGAACATTAAGTGCATTTTCCAACTTAGAGTTATGTTCATCTACATGGAATTAAATGCTCATTGAAGAGCAAATAGCATGAAATCTCATTAGAAAGACTATGGAATTTAAAATTTATGAATTATTTTCATTTTATGGGAAGCAGTAACACCTAGCCCTAATGCCAATCTAAGAAACTGACAGCATAATTATTAAAAATGAAGATCCCTGAAAGACTGCAATTCCTGCTAACTAGAATCCCCTAAGCAACCAGGCACTGTCTCCCTTTTTGTAAGGTGCTTATACAGTATCAATTCTGCTGCTCTGTTAAAAAAAAAAAAAAGTCACCTGGGGTGACATTTAGAGAACAGGTAAAATGAAAACAAAACAAAACTGGAAAGAACTACCACATGCACAAATCACCAGCAGTGTTAAGATATTATTGCCATTGTTAAGATGGCTATGGGACAATTTAGAATCTTGCTGCTTAAAGTGTGGTTCCCGAGCAGCAGCAGTGTCAGGTGGGAGCTTGTTCCCAATGCAGAACATTAGGCCCTTGCCCAAATACTGAATCAGAATCTCTTGCTTCACACCATCTCCAGGTAATTTCTATGAACACTAAAATTTGAGAAGCGCTGATTTAAATGGATCAATGTGTTTTAGGCAAAAAAAAGATACTCTCAGAAAGGAGAAGTGGTCATCTCCAGATTGTTCCTTGAGGATAAATAATTACTAAATAAATTCAAATAAAAATGTAACATAGAGGCAATTTTCTCAAGTAAAGGCTTTGGGACAGTAGTATCATTTGGGGGCCATGGAAATTGAGGTAATACAATAGATAGGAAAAATAAGCTTAATAATGGAGGCTCTAAATCTTGGCAATTGAATGTAGAGTCCAGTGAAGACTGAAGATTCCCCATTCCAGTGACTCTGAGAATGAGGAGGCTCCTAGTTAAAGTAGGCAATCTACTAATTAGTGAGATGCCAATGAAATGAAGCCTGTATTTATAATCTAGGATATTTAAAACCTAGGACTTTTTTATGGTACCATCTGTTCTTTGAGTAAATGATCCTGTTTGACACTAACGGTTCCTTTTACTATTTCCCCTCCCATGGGATTTTGATTTAAAAGACTTCTTTTACTCTCCATTTATTAAGAATATTTTCCCATTATTAAAAAAATGGACAAGGGACCTGAACAGACATTTCTCCAAAGAGGACATTCACAGGGCCAAGAGACATATGAAAGGATGCTCAGCATCACTAGATATCAGAGAGGTACAAATTAAAATCACAATGAGTTACCACTTCAAACCAGACAGAATGGCCATCATAAAGAAATCAACAAGTGCTGGCAGGATGTGGAGAAAAGGGAACTCTAGTGCACTGTTGCTGGGAATGAAGACTGATGCAGTCACCTGGAAAATAGTACAGAATTTCCTCAGAAAACTAAAAATGGTACTGCCCTTGACCCAGCAATTCCACTGCTGGGATTATACCCTAAAAATCTGGAAACACAATTCAAAAGAACTTATGCACCCCAATGTTCATAGCAGCACAATTTTCGATAGCCAAATGTTGGAAACAACTTAAGTGCCCATGATTAAATGAGTGGATCAAAAAACTATGGTACATTTACACAATGGAATACTATGCGGCAGAAAGAAAGAAGGAGCTCATATCCTTCGTGACAGTGTGGATGGATCTGGAGAGCATTATGCTAAGTGAAATAAACCACATGGTGAAACACAAATTCCTTATGATTTCACCTATAAGTGGAAACTAATCAACAAGCTGACAAGCAAGCAAAATATAACCAGAGTGAAGAACAGACTGACAGTGACTAGAAAAGAGGGGTAGGGGATAACAGGTGGGGGGATGCTGGGGAAGGGTAATTAGGGACCATGTATGGGGGGTGCACAGATGAAGCCTAGGGGGTCAAGGGTGGGTGGTGAGGATGAGAGGGGCAGGTGGAGTGGCTGGGGGAAAATAGACAAAACTGTACTTGAACAACAATAAAAATAAAATTACACCTGAAGGTTCTTAGAAACTTAATCCTGATGGTAAAAAATGTGAAACAAAGCAATGTCTATTTACTGGTAAACAGGTAAAAAACTGTAGTACATCCATAAAGTAGAATTCCAGGCAAGAATAAAAATAAACAAGCTATTGATTTTCACAGAAACATGGATTCCTTTCAAAAGCATTATCCTCAATAAAATACACAGCCCTAAAATGATGAATACTGTATGTTCTGTTTATATGGCATTATGAAAAAAAAGAAACAATAAAGAATAATCAGATAAGCAGTTGTCATGACCTTAGGGAAGAGGATGGAAAGGACCATGAAAAAAATACAAGGCAACTTTGCAGTGATTAAAGTATTCTATATCTTGAGGAGAGTGGCGGTTCCATGAGTTATACATTTGTCAAAACTCATAGAAGAGTACATTTGAAAATGGTAAATTTTACTGTGTGAATAGTATACCTCAATAAACTGAGAAAAGTGTCTACTAAAAAAGAATATTTCCCATTATTATTCATAAAAGCGCTACTGACCAGTATGACATAATGTGTATACCAATAGGTTTGTTATAGTTCCAGATAAAAGCAAAAAAACTTGATAATTTAATTGATATATAAGTCCCTTATATATAGTTTTGATTGGAAAATAACACAAAGATTTACCCTAAATGGGAACATGAATAAGAATTCTTTGCTAACCCAAATCAAAATTCCCAGGGATGTAGGGGGAAAAGATCTGAGAACACCAATGAGAGCAAATAGTTTTATTTTTTATGCCATAAACACTTCCCATTTAAGAACACAGTAAAAGGAAACAGAAATTAACATATATATCTGGAAATGCAAAGAACAGACCTTGGAAACAAACCACAAAACAGTAGACGCTGGCACACAACTGGTGACTTTTTTTTTTTTGATTCTTAGTAATAATAAATAAATGAAAAAAATCTGAAATATCACTTTCAACATGGAATGCACTATCATTTTAATTGCAAGAGATCAAGTTATAATCCAAATTACACTAAATGCTTTCTTTTAGAGAGTCCTTATATAATAGACCAGGTGATCAGAACACTAACTTGCCTTACATTTTCGGTAATTTAAAGAATTTGCTTCAAAAAATGACATTCCTGATAGCTGAAATTTACTTATATTTTCCTTTGGCAGAGGCAGAAAGTCTTCATCATTTAACTACAGAGATTTTTAGTGAGGTTTTCAATTAACAAAAATTAAGAAATTTTTTCTTAATGGGGTAATTTTTGTAGGTATGTAAACTATATAAAAGAGAGTTCTGTGTTGGCAAGTTTGGAGACTAATGTAGCAGCTGTATGTGTAAATAATTATTTGGGTCCAAGCTTGAGCAGAGAGAGAACATCTTTTTTAAATCTATGTGACATGTGTACATATAAGTGCAGTAAGCTCAGATCAGATTCAGGCTTGTGGGTTTCCAACAACTGGGTGAATATGCTACCGTGGTTCAATGTTATTAGGAATTGATATGTGGTTTAGTTACCAAGCTAGAACTCTTTCACATTTACATGGCTTTATGGTCAACAATTTTATAAGGAAAATAGAATGAATTTGAATATAGTCACTTGAATTAAAATTTCCTTTATATTTTCTGTGTTCCCTCACAACTGATGACAGATCTAGAGGAGCATGCTGGAACAATCAGACCAGAAAATTAAATTGTTGTTCTCACTTTGCTCAGTAGCCGCAATTCAAAGGGTAAACCTCAAATAGCTTTCTGTGTATTTTCTGTTTTCTTTTCTTCCTTTCCCTTTTTATAAATCAGCCAAAATTGGTAAGATCATACAAATGGAGCTTTTGCAAACATAATAAATAAATCAAGGAAAAATTGGCCTGGAAATATCCTTTGAGTGAGTCAGATCTGGTGCTTTCTCTCCTACTGTTTGACTTGTGGACTTGTGGGAATCAAATGGGATGATATGTGTGAGAGTACCACAAAAATGCAGCAGGCAAGCTTGTATAAAGCTACATATTGTTATTTTTATGAGTATGGCACTAGATCATTCCAGATTATTAGAAAGTTTTGTTTTCTATTTTTTCAATTTTATTTACTAATTTGGTTTAACAGCCTTAAAACTACTTCTATTCCCACATTCACCCTAAATTAACCCTCTAAACATATCAGATTATCCCCTCATTCATTTTTAAAGTATAATTTATTAATTATGCTCTTAAGTTGCCCCATTTTTTCTCCCCTTAATTCCCCTCAGCCATGAACCCCCTGCACACAAGCATTCCCCTACGCTTAGTTCATGTCCACAGGTCATACATATAAGTTCTTAGGTTTCTACATTTCCTATACTATTCTTAACTTCCCCTGCCTATTTTGTACCTACTGTTTATGCTTCTTATACCCTGTACCTTATCCCTTACTCTGCCCCCAGCACCTCCCCACTGATAACCCTCCATGTGATCTCCATTTCTGTGCACATCATAATTACATTACTCAAGATTAGAGAGAAGGAGAGAATCTTTAAAGTAGCAAGGGAAAAGGAAAGAATTACCTACAAAGGAGCTCCCATAAGACTATCAGCTGATTTCCAAAAGAAACCTTATAGGGAAAAAGGGGCTAGAAAGTATTCTAAGTCATGAAAAGCAAGGACCTGCATCCAAGATTACTCTGTCCAGCAAAGCTATCATTTAGAATGGAAGGGCAGATAAAGTGCTTCCCAGATAAGGTAAAGTTAAAGGAGTTCATTATCACCAAGTCCTTATTATATGAAATTTTAAAAGGGCTTATCTAAGAAAAGGAAGAAGAATAAAACTACGAACAGTAAAATGACAACAAACTCACAACTATCAACAACCAAAACTTAAAAAAAAAAAAAAAACTAGAACAGGAACAGAACCTCATTCATTTTTTAAGAGAGAGAAAGAATAGCTGGTCACAGCCCTCTTCTTATAGTAAAACATACTTAAACAAGAAATTTCTTGAGATAAAAAAATAACTCCTCCTAAAGAAAACAACTAGTAAATAATAGGCAAACAATTACATAAACTAGGATAGGGAAGCCCTCTCTAAGTATCATAATTTGGAAGGCAAGAATCCAAAAAGCACAAAGTCATAGATTTGCTATATATAAATTTTATAGATCTCAGCTTTATTTGGACTCATTTTCAGTATAGTTTAAGGCTATTGTATTCCATTGTATCAATGAATATATAAAATATTAAATAATACCCTCCCATTGAATTGTTGCCTATTCAATTATGAAGCATATTATGTAGCATATTATGTAGCATATTATTTTTGTCTCTTAATATAGCCCTGGATTTAAAGTTTAATTGTCAGATATGTGTACTAATACCCCAGTTTATTTTCCTTTCCATTTACATAAAATATATTTTTCCATCCCTTTTCCTTAAGTGTATGTATCCTTCATTCAGAGCTGGGCCTCTAGAGACAGCATAAATATGGGTCTTACTTTGTTATCCATTCAACAACCCTAGGTCTTTTGATTTTAACATTTAAGCCATTTACATTTAACTTGATTATTGATAGATACATCTTTATTGCCATTTTAATTTTAATGAAAGTCTTCTGTATTTTTCCTTTTCTTCTTCTATGAGCAAGCCCTTTAACATTTGCGGTAGTGTTGGTTTCTTGTTAGCAAAGTTCCTTTGTTTTTCGTTTTCTTTTGTTTTAACATGGTTTTATTTTTTCTCTTTTTATTTTATCATTCTTCAGGTACATTGTCCATTTTCCTACAACCACACCCCAGAGCATACCATGCCCTCTCCCCACCCTCGATCTCACCCTGCCTTGATTTTCTCCATAAGTACCCCATATATGTTCCTTGACCACTCTTCCCCTCTTTCCCTCACTCTGGCCACTGTCAGTTTATTCTTCACTCCAATGTATTTGGTTGCTTTTAACTTGCTTGTTTGTTTTGTTGATTAGTCACCATTTATAGGTGAAATCATATAGCATTTGTCATTCACCTCTTGCCTTATTTCACTCAGCATTATGCTCTCCAGGTCCATCCATGCCGTTGTAAGTAGTATGAACTCCTTTCTTTCTGCTGCATAGTATTCCATTGTGTAAATGTACCACAGTTTTTTTATCCACTCATTTACTCATGGGTATCTAAGTTGCTTCAACACTTGGCTATTGTAAATTGTGCTGCTATGGCCATTGGAGTGCACAGTTTCTTTTGAATTGGGATTTTAGGATTCTTAGGGAGTAATCCCAGCAGTGGAATTTCTGGCTCCAAAGGCAGTTCCATTTTTAGGTTTACGAGGAAATTCCTAACTGTTTTCCACAATGGCTGCACCAGTCTGCATTCCCACCAACAGTGTAGTAGGGCTCCCTTTTGTCCACACCCTCGCCAGAAATTGTTGTTTGTTGATTTGATTATTATGGCATCTCTAACAGGCATGAAGTGGTAACTCATTGTGGTTTTAACTTGCATCCCTCTGATGGCTAATGTTGCTAAGCATTCTTTCATATGACTCTGAGTCAGCCTTGGAGAAGTGTCTGTTCAGGTCCTTTGCCCACTTTTTAATTGGATTGTTTGTCTTCCTGGAGTGGAGTTGTGTGAGTTCTTTACATATTTTGGAGATAAAACCGCTGTCCAAGGTATTGGCAAATATATTTTCCCATTGGGTTGGTACCCTATTCACTTTGCAGATATTTTCTTTAGCCATGCAGAAACTTTTCATTTTGATGAATTCCCATTTGTTTGTTCTTTCCTTTATGTCCCTTGCTCTAGGGAGCATATTGGTGAAAATATTGCTATGTGGAATAACTGAGATTGTCATGCCTATTCTCTCATGGAGTTTTGATTGTGTGATGACTTATATTTAAGTCTTTTATCCACCTTCAGTTTATTTTTACATATGGTGTAAGTTTGTGTTCAAGTTTCATTTTTTGCATGTATCTGTCCAAATGTTCCAACACTATTTGTTGAAGAGGCTATTTTTACTCCATTTTATGCTTCTGACCCTTTTATCAAATATTAATTGACCATAGAGATATGGGTTTGTTTCTGGGCTCTCTATTCTGTTCCATTAATTTATGTGTTTGTTTTGAAGCCAGTGCCAGAATGTTTTCATTACACACGTCTTATACTATAGTTCGATATCAGGAATTTTGATCTCTCCAACGTTGTTCTTCTTTCTCAAAATTGCCGCAGCTATTTTGGGGTCATTTATGGTACCATACATAATTTTTTTAATGTTTTTTCTGTGTCTGTGAAATATGTTATTGATATTTTAATGGGGATTCCATTGAATCTATAAAGTTTTGGGTAGTGTGGACATTTTGATTATGTTAATTCATCCCATCTATCATATCCAAAATGCTTCCATTTATTTGTATCTTCCTTAAATTCTTTCTTCAATGTTCTGTAGTTTTATGAGTACAGGTCTTTTATCTCCTTGGTAAGGTTTATTCCTAGGTTCTTAATTTTTTGTTGTTGCCACAATAAATGGGGTTTTTCCCCCTGATTTCTGATTCTGATATTTCATTGTTGGTGTACATGAATGCCAATGATTTCAGAATATTGAGTGTGTCTCCCACTGTTTTGCCAAATTCACTTATTTGGTTGAGTTGCTTTTTGGAGGAGTATATGCAGTTTTCTAGGTACACAATCATATTATGTGCAAACAATGACAGTTTTACTTCCTGCTTTCCTATATGGATGATTTTTATTTCTTATCTTGTGTGATCACTGTGGCTAGGACCTGCAAAACTATGTTGAATAGAAGTGCCAAAAGCAGACACACTTGTCTTGTTCCTGACCTTAGTGGGAAAATTTTTCGTTTTTGCCCATTGAGTATGATGTTGGCTGTAAGTTTCCCATATATGGTCTTTATTATGTTGAAATGTGCTACCTCTACTCCCACTTTGCTGAGTGTTTTTTATCATAAATGGGTGCTGTACTCTGTCAAATACTTTTTCTGCATCTATTGATATGGTCATGTGATTTTTGTCTTCCCTTTTTTGTTATGTGATGTATTACATTAATTGATTTGCAAATATAGTATCACCCTTGCATCTTTTGGATGAATCTACTTTATCATGGTGGATGAAATTTTTAATGTGTGGCTGGTTGTGGTTTGTTAATATTTCATTGAGGATTTTAGCATCTATGTTCATCAGCAATATTGACCTGTAGTTTTCTTTCCCTTGGCATCTCTATCTTGTTTTGGGATTACAATAATGCTGGCTTCATAAAAAGAGTTTGGAAGTCTTCCTTCTTATTGCATTTTTGTTATACTCTGAGAAGCATAGGGGTCTATTCTTCCTTAAATATTTTGTAGATTTCTCTTAGGAAACCATCTGGTCCGGGGCTTTTGTGTGTTGGGCGGTTTTTGATTACTGCTTCGATTTCACCAGCTGTTGTGTTCAGGCTTTCTGCTTCTTCATTCAGTTTGGGAAGATTATATTTTTCCAGGAATTTATCCATTTCACTTAGGTTTTCATATTCCTTTGCATATCTTGGATCATAATAATTTCTTACAATCCTTTGAATTTCTGTGGTATCAGTTGGTTAATCTCGCCTCTTTAACATCTGGTTTTTGTGTTGTTGTTTTTTTTTAGTGTTCTTTTTTTCTTGATGTCTAGTTAAAGACTTATCAATTTTTTTATCTTTTCAAAGAACCAGCTACTGGATTTATTGATCCTTTGAATTGTACTTTTAGTCTATATGTCATTTAATTCTGCTCTGGTCTTGGTTATGTTCTTCCTTCTGCTCACTCTGGGCTTTGTTTGTTGTTGTTTGTCCAGTTCTTGAAGATGTAGTGTAAGGTTGTTTGTTTGAAATATTTCTATCTTTTTAGGTAGGCCTAATTGCTATGAACTTCTCCCTCAGGACTGCCTTCACTGTGCCCCATAGGTTTTGAACTGTTGTATGTTCATTTTTATTTGTTTCCAGAAATTTTTTGATTTCTTCTTGATCTCATTATTGACACATTCATTGTTTAATAGCATGCTATTCAGTCTCCATGAGTTTGAGTGTTTTTAAGTTATTTTCCTTGAACTTGGTTTCTAGTTTCAGGCCCTTATGGTCTGAGAAATTGCTATCTGATTTCAATTTTCTTGAATTTGTTGAGGCTTGTTTTGTGTCCTATCATGTGGTTGATCCTTAACAATGTTCCATGTACATTTGAAAAGAATGTGTAGTTTGTTTCATTGGGATGAAAGTTTATATATATATATATATATATATATATATATATATATACACACACACAGTTAAGTACATTTGATCTAGGACATTGTTCAATATCACAATTCCCTTGTTGATATTTTGTTTAGAAGATCTACTCATTTTCCCCCAAGATTTTCTTTATATATTAGGGTTCTCCTATGTTGGGTGCATGTAGATTTACAGTGTTTATCTTCCTGATGGATTCTTGCCTTGAGTATTATGATGTGACCTTCTCGGTCTCTTTTTATGGCCTTTGTTTGGAAGCCTATTTTGTTTGATAAAAGTACTGTTATCTCAGCTTTTTATTTTTTCCTATCCATTTGCTTGGAATAATTTTTTTCCATCACTTCACTCTCAGTCTGTGTAGGTCTTTTGTTCTGAGGTGGGTCTCTTGTAGGTAGCATATGTGCAAGTCATGTTTTCTTATCCCATCAGCTATCCAATGACTTCTGATGGAACATGTAATCCATAAACATTTAAGGATGTTATTGATAGGTACTTATACACTTTTCCCCTTTGTACCTGTGTTCCTCTCTCTCTTATTCCTTTTCTTTTTCTTTTTATAGCAGTCCTTTTAGCATCTTTTGCAGTGTTGATTTGGTAAACATGGATCCTTTCAGCCTTCTTGGTCTTTATTTCTCCTTCCATTATAATCTTTATTTCTCATTCCATTATAATTGAGAGCCTTTCTGCGTAGAGTAGACTTGGTTGCAGACCTTTGCTTTTCATAACTTGGAATATTTCTTGCCATTTCCTTCTGACTTGTAGTATTTCTTTGGGAAATCAGCTACTAGCCCTATCAGTGCCCTTGTATGTTACCTCTTGATATTTCCTTGCTGCTTTAAGATTCTCTCTTTATCTTTAAAACTTGGCATTTTAATTATGATGTGTCTTGAAGTAGGCCTGTTCAGGTTCACCTTCATTAGGACTCTCTGTGTTTCCTGAACTTCCATGGCATTTTCGCTCTCCAGGTTCAGGCAGTTTTCTGTCATTATTTTTTGAAGCATGGCTTCTATCCATTTCTACCTTCTGATATTCTTACGATTTAAATGTTATGTTTCATGTTGCCTTGCAATTCTCTTAAGGTATTTTCATATATTTTTAATCTTTTTTTTTTGTGTGTGTGTGCAGATGCTCTACCCGTGTGTTTCTTTCTGCCTTGTCTTACAGCTCACTAATTTGGTCCTCTGCTTCATCCAACCTGATTGTATTTCCTTCTAGTGCCATTACTCTTTTCAGACATGGTATTCTTCATTTCTTCCTGGTTCTCGTTTAAGGTTTCTATTTCCTTTTTCATACTTTTTTAGTTCTCATTCACTCCCTTGCAGCTGTCTGTGAGTTTCTTGAGCATCTTTATCACCATTCTTTTGAATTCTATATCTGATAGTTTCCTTTTCTCCATTTTGTTCAGCTCATTTAGTGGGGAGTCTTCTATTCCTTTCAATTGCTGGTTCTTTTTTTTTCTCCCCATTTTCAGTAACTCTTTTTCTTGGTTCTGTGATTCCTGATGCTCTGCTTTACCAGTTATTTTTGTAGGGTGAACTTCTGTAGTAGAAGTCTGTGGTACTTGGTGATGTGGTCTCTTTGATCTCCTTGTCTGGATGCTCTAGGTTTACCTTTTCTTCAATTTGTGTGGTGTCTCTTCTTGAAATTGGGCTTTGCCCACTGATGGCTCCTTTGTTAGTGGGTGATCTCCTCCTGCGAGTCTACTGGAATTCACAACTCGCACCTTATCTTGTATGTGATAAGGGCAAGGCAAAGGTTAAATGGAGTAAGACAGTAGGTGAGTATTCTATGAGAATTAAAGTACTAACAAGTAGGTATCAGATAGGGGATCCTTGGAGAAGTACCACAATGAGAATGGTAATTCACCGAAACAGCCAATTTTTATAAAAGTTGAAAAAGAGATAAGACTCTTATTGGAGGGGGGAAGAATGTGAGATGACTGCAGAAAGCAGAATGCCTATGCATGTTTAGATGATGACATATAGTGAGAGTAAGTGATAGAAACTTGGAGTAGTATGGAAGAATATAATGGTAGCCACACCAGTAATAAAGCTCAGGAAGATAGCAAAATGGGCCAAAACCCAGGAAGGGTGCTGTGTGGGAATGGAACAATGATAATAAGGCAAGCAATTTTTATTCTGAATAAAAAGATTAAAAAATAAAAGACCAAGATAGTGTGTTTTTGGAATATGGATGCAGTGTCAGAGGAGAAATTAAAATGTAATAGGAAAGGAAGAACAGGGAAATAGTCAAACAATGAAATCAAACAAACATATAAAACAAAGAAAACTAAACATAAAGGAGAATTTAAAAATTAAAATGTATAAACAATAAAAATTACAATAAAACAATTAAATAAAAAATAAAATGCAAATTCTGAAGGATATGAAAGTGAAATATTTTCATTTGCTGGTGTTGGCCTTCTGATCTCTCCCTGGATCTGTCTTTGGTCCTTTCACAGCTCCAGGTATTATTGTCTTATTCTTGCAAGAATCAAAAAGCAAAAAAGGAAAAAAGAGAAAAATAAAAGCCTCCTGCTGACTTTAAAGCCAACAAATGGTTTCTGCTGGTCTTCCTTGATGTTGCAGTCAGAGGGGTTTGGATCCATTTTTTGTTTTCTGTTTTCTTTTCTCCCTCTCATGGTTCTGAGAGGATGGGGGTAGTGTCTGGGCTCCCTTATTCACCAGGTCCCAGCCTCTAGTTGAGATCCCAGAGTGCTGCAAGGTCCACATTGTCCATATGTGTCAGGCAGGCACCTTTAATCCCCCTTGGTGTGCAGCCTTTTAATTAGTCCGTGAGGTGCACCAAGTGGGAGCAACTTGCAAGCCTCCTCATCACTCTCTGCTGACTTGGATGCTGTACATGTGCAAAGTCCTTTATGTGCAGTTTAGTTCTCCTATTATATTATACCTGTCTGGGGACAGCTACCTCTTTGGCTCCAGTTACCCTGATTTGATCAGTTTTGTATGCCCTTATTTGGAACAATTCACATCCCTCTTCCTCCTTCCTACCTGTCCCAGGCACTGCAATGGTGTACCAGAGATCCTTGCACAGTAGGTGAGAGTCTTTTTTTTTTTTTTTCAGTAAATTCCCCTTAGTTGTAGGAGACCTTTTCTAACAATTGCTGGGCTTTTCACTCAGCTCAACTCTGACCACTCCTGGACCTACCTGGTTCATGGTCAGTCACAACTCTATTCATCTCCCATCTTCCAGTGTCACCGAGCTCCCCAGCTATTCTAGTATTGTGCCAGCAGGTGACCACTGTCTCAGCCATGTTATGCCACCTGCTCTGTGTCTCCCCCTGCCCAGTGACCATGTCTCTGCTGTTGGAGGTCTGTGACTTCCCTGATCTTGGAGGGGAGGGAACTACCAAGTTACAATCTCTGATCTGCCTCTCCTCTGAAACTCCTCCAGTAGCCACAGTCCCTGGCACAGGGCTGGGGACTGCCAAAGTTGCATTTGTGGCACAGGACCCGGGGACCTACCCAATGACCTACAAAACTTCCTTATCATCAGTTTTCTGTCATCATCTGTAATCTTTGGCTTCCAAACTTCAAATAAGCTGGAATTTCATGGGCTGATCAGTCAGTTCTTCAGAAGGTCAGCTAGGTGTCCCAGTTGGGTGCACAAGCAGGAGGGTTTAGCTCTCACCTACTTCACCACCATCTTCTGACCTCTTTTACTTTTTTTTTTTGCTTGGGGTTATATTTTCCTTTCAGTTATAAATGATAGCTTTCCTGGATAAATTACCCTTGGTTGTAAGTGCTTAACTTTCATCCCCTTAAATATTTCATGCACATCCCTTTTGGTCTGAAATGTTTCTGTTGAGAAATTAAATGACTATCTAATTATAGCTCCCTTGATGGTAACTAACAGCTTTTCTTTTGTGGTTTTCATGAGTCTCTCTGTATCTTCAAGTTTTGCCATTTTAATTAAGATGTGTCTTCATGTATGCCTCTTTAGCTCCATCTTATTTGGGACTCTGCCCTTCTTTGAATTTTGTGTTCTGTACCTTCACCACATTAAGGATATCTTCAGTCATTAGGTTACCAAACCAGCAAGTGGGGGTCCTGTAACTCACCACCTACAAGCAAAACCCTGGAGACAGAGTTCAGAGGAAAAGAAAAGAAATATTTTATTCAACAAATGTACATTTTGACACAAAGGCAAGTTTCAGCCTCAAAGTACATTCCTTCTAAAATATCCAAATAAAAGTAATAATGCCACATTCTGTAAGGCCAGACAAGTCTTAGGTTGCATCGGAATTCCCTTTCCCATTTAAAGGTACCACCTTTGGAAGGTCCAAGATGGCAGAGGAGTGAGTGAAGTTACACAAACCTCTTCCCAGGAACAATATGAATTATATTTCAGTTGTGGAGAAATCATCCAGAACAAACAACTGAACAGTAACAAAAGAGAAGACTTAGAGCCATGGACAGACAGAAGAATCAGCTTCAGCACCACGTGGCTGGTAGGAAATGTGGTGGAGATGCAAAAGGACTGGCTGTGCATTCACAGGTGACAGTTAAAGTGCCAGAGGGATATTGCCTGGTTGGATCCCCCAGAAAAGTGTGGGGTCTAAACACTAAGCAGGAATGCCCAGCCTAGAACACCAGAGCATGAAAGTAACACAGAAAACATCTAGCTTTGAAAAGCAGCAAGGGTTGTCTCTGACAGAAATGGATGGCATGATTCAAAAAGCCATTTGCAGGGTCAAAATATAGGATTTATTATGCAGCCACTTAACCTGAGCTCTGGCAATGGTGGGGGCAGAGAAGACTAGAGATGTCTGAGGGGATACTGGAGATGGAGGCTTTTGGGAGAGAACTGGGAGAGGAGTCTAAGTGATCCTTGCACTGAGTCATTACCCATATGGTATCAGCCATCTTGCTCATGTAGACCACTCCCCTCTGAGTGGCAGCAGCCTGCAGGGAAGCAATACCCCTGCCCCCAGAAAAGATTCTGCCCAACCCTGTGGTGCATAAGCCAGACAGCTGAGTGCAGAGTGACTAGATTAACAACTGAAGGAGTCATCCACAGACAGTAGATCCCTGATAGTCTTAAACAGGTTGCCTAAGGTCAAATGTGGTCACCATCTGACATCACCAGATGAAGATCCAGAAAGAAAAAGCAGTGGTAAATATTAGATACTACTGAGACAAAATCCACTGTGGTCTTCTCCATGATTTGCAATATTTTCTTTTCTGCTTAGCTTTTTAACATTCATTTCTGGTCTTTCAAGTTTGTGCATATTATGCCACTAGATTTTATATCATAGTTCATTTCAATTCACATATTTTGCTTCTCCCTTCTCTTACTCCATTTTACATTCTTCTTTTCTCTTATTATTTTTGTTTTAAATTTTGTTTTCTCTCTTGTGACAACTGTTTCCATTTTGTACTCTTAATATTTCTCCCCATTCCAGCCTCTCAAAACCAATTTCCTTGTCAATGGTCATCTCATATTGTTTTTACTGCTCTTAAAATTCCTACATTCTCTCTGCACCTTTAGCAATCTTTGCTCATTGGTTGTGGGCAGGGTAGCTGTTATGGTGTTTTTTTTTTTTTCATTTTTATCTGCAAAGCATCACTATTTTCATATTTCGAATCCAAAATTTTACTGTTCACCGTTTCTACTACTTTTTGTGTCCAGTTTTAGTATTTCCTTATCGTAGCCTTTTTTACCTTTCATCCTTCCCTTTTTCTCCATTTTCTCCTTTTCCTTTTTCTTTTTGTCTCAGATTTTAATTTTTCCCTATATTATCCTGGTTTTTGTTCCTCACTGGTAGCATTCCCTCTCACTCTATCATCTCAAAATCACTTCCCTTTCCTCAAGAAATCTCTTAAGGTTTTCTTTCTTTTTCTTTTTTTCTTTCTTTCTTTCTTTCTTTCTTTCTTTCTTTCTTTCTTTCTTTCTTTCTTTCTTTCTTTCTCTCTTATACCCTTCCCACCTACTTCATTTTAGCTCATTTATGGTGGATAGTGCTATAATGGATCTTTTTCTCCAATATTGTTTCTATTTTTTGTTATCTATTTGCTTTTTATTTATATTTTTCTCTCTCACTTAATTTCATGTTACTTTATTTTTTTTTAATTTCTGTTTAAGTCTAACACGGTATACTCCTTCTGTTACTCAATCATGCACTCTTTATGCACTTTTTATTGGTGATGTAAATTTTACTCTCTCTTCACAATACTCTGATTCCCTCCTCTTATTAGTGTTCCTCCATTTACCTTCTCAAAATCGTTTTTGTTTTCTTTCAGTAGGTCATCTCATATTTGCTCTTCTTTTTTATAATAGTCTTAAACTCTTTACAGCCTTATTAATATTGGTTCATTTGCTGTTCAGAGTGAGATTGCAAGGGGGAGTTATTTTTGCAGATGTGTGTTTCCCTCCTGGATTTTGTTGTTTTGTTTTGACAGCACTAGCAAAACAGCATGCAAGATGTCGTAGTTGGAGGGGACATCAGTCAAACAGCTGGAGGGAAGGTCACACCAAAGATTAACCTAGCAACAATCAAAACATTTACATACAAAGAGCCAACATTAATGGCATATAAGGCATCCCAAGAGCATCAAGTTCAGGAGATCAAGGAGGCTGCACCACATAATTCCACAGGTCTCCTACCACAGAAGTCCACACCATAAAGACAGGGAGGCAAAAAAAAAAAACCACTTAAGAAGCAGAAGCCAACAAGTAGAGTCTCCTAAATAATGGGAAGACAAAGAAACAACCACCAAACATAAAAAGGAAGACTCCCCAGGATGAGCATCAAATGAAATAGAGGTACATAAACTATCAGATATTGAATTCAAAACAATGGTTATGAGGAAGCTCCATGAGCTCTGCGAGAATTACCAAAAACTACACAGAAGCTATGAGGAACTTACTGAAAACAACATCAGCATGAAAAAGGAAATAGAAACTATCAATAAGATCCAAGGGGAAATTAGGAAGACATTTTCTGAATTGAAGAACACAGTAGAAGGAATCAAAAGCAGACTAGATGAAGCAGGGGATCAAACCAGTGAGCTGAATGCCAATTAGAAAAAATTCCCAAAATGAAAAACAAAGTGAAAATGGGTGCAAAAGGGATAGAGAGGGGTTAATGGAGATGCATGGCAACATAAAAACTAAAATATCCACATAATAAGCATAATAGAAGAAGAGGAGCTAGGTATAGAAAACTTGTTTGAAATATAATGATAGACAACTTCTCTATTTAATGAGAAAAAAACCACACAGGTCTAGTGGCACAGAGGGTCCCAATCAAGAGGAACCCAAAGAGGACCACTCCAAAACATCATAATGAAATAGGCAAAAATCATTGGTATTTTAATAGGGATTGCATTGAATCTATAAATTGCATTAGGTAGTATGGACAATTATTTGATTATGTTAATTGTTTAAATCCATTAACATGGTATATGCTTCATTTCTTTGTATCTTAATTAATTTTCACAGTGTTGTGTAGTTTTCTGAGTACAGTTCATTTACTATCTCAGTTAGATTTATTCCTAGGTACATTATATTTTTGTTGTTGCTATGGTGAATGGGATTATTTTCCTGATTTCTGATTCTGGTATTTCATTGTTAGTGCAAAAAAATACCTTGGATCTCTGAATATTGACTTTGTATCCTGTTGTTTTGCCAAATTCACTTATTAGGTCAGGTAATTTTTTGTCGGAATCAATGGGGATTTTGATGTACACTATCGTATCATCTGCAAACATTGTCTCTATGGTCAATTAATATTCAACAAAGAAAGCAAAAGCATAAAAAAGAATAAATATGGCCTCTTCAGCACATGCTGTTGGTAGCTACATACAAAAAAATAAATTCAACCACCCACTTACAACACAGACAAAAATAAACTCAGGATGGATAAAAGATTTAAGAATAGGTCTTGACACCTTAAAAGTCCTACGGTTGGGCATAGGCATGAAAATCTCAGATATTCCATGCTGAAATATTTTCACCACTATGTATGCTAGAGCAAGGAACATAAAGGAAAGAATAAACAAATGGGACTTCATCAAAATAAGGGGCTTCTGTGCAGCTAAAGAAAACATCAGCAAAATGAAAAGGGAACCAGCTGTTTGGGAAAATATACTTGCCAATGATACATCAGAGAAGGGTCTGATCTCCAAAATATATAAAGAACTCACACAACTCCACCCCAGGAAGACAAACAACCCATTTAAGTAATGTGCAATTGACCTTAACAGGCACTTCTCCAAGGAGAACATACACAGGGACCAGAGACATATGAAAGAATGTGCAGCCTCACTAGCCATCAGAGAGATGCAAATTAAAACCTCAATGAGATATCACTTCACATCAGCCAAAATGGCCTTCATAAACAAATGAACAAACATCAAGTGCTGTTGAGGTTGTAGAGAAAAGGAAACCCTACTATACTGTTGGTGGCAATGCAGACTTGTGCAGCCACTGTGGAGAACAGTATGGAATTACCTCAAAAAACTAAAAATGGAATTGCCATTTGACCCCATGATTCCACTACTGCGATTATACCCTACGAATACTGAAACACTAGTTCAAATGAACCTATGTACCACAATGGAATAGCAGCACAATTTACAATAACCAAGTGTTGGAAGAAACAGAGATGACCATCAATAAATGAGTGAATCAAAAAACTGTACTACATTTACGCAACAGAATTCTATGCAGCAGAAAGAAAGAAGGAGTTCCTACCACTCGCAAGAGCAAGGATGGATCTGGAAAGCATTCTGATAAATTAAATAAGCCAGGTGGTAAAAGACAAATAACATATGATTTCACCTATAAGTAGAGACTAATCAACAGAACAAACAAGAAAATAAAATGTAAGCAGAGACATTGAAGTGAAGAACAAACTGACAGTGAACAGAGGATAGGGAAGAGGGGATGACAGGGGAAACAAGGGAAGAGGGCCAAGGAGTCTATATGGGGGACTCATGGACAAAGCCAAAAGGGTTTGGGATCAAAGGCAGGGGCTGGGGATGGAATGGGTGGGGCAGTGGTGGTGGGAAAATGGACAAAACTCTTCTTGAACAACAATAAAATTTTTTAAAGAAAAGGAAACCACTTTTAAGAAAGCCGACAGACCATCCCATACTTCACCAACTGAACTATTTAATCCAGTAAGACTATGAGTCTCAGGAGGCACTGATGTAGTTCAGATTCTTAAGTCAGGCCTATACTGTTAACTGAACACCCAGGTAAGTGAGGACATCAGCACACACTCTGTTAAAAAATGGTGAAGAACACACAGGTTAATTCACACAACATATCACAAACCTATCTCTCAGTCCACAAGGCTGTCTTTTTTGAAGACACCCAGTTGCAAGGCCTTTGCTAGATGGATATTGAGGAGTGACAATTGACAAATACATTCATGTCTGTAAATTAAACAACTCAGGTGATGTTATCAGGTCTGAGGTAAACCAGTTCAACTTCCAAGCTAAAAAAACAACAACTTTGAAGACTATTTAACTGCACTAGACTTCAATATCCACAACTGAGCATTCTTATTTTCCTTGAAACCCAATTCCTCTCCCTTAGATTACCCTCATTATCATCAAAGAGGCTGCCAAGTTTTAATTTTGCCTCATCATTTGCACAAGTACAAGAGCAGCAATTGATCACATGAACTATTCAAATCTGCTTTTCTGGAACTTACACAAGGAACATCTAGATTGATCCTTAGTAAGCCTTTCATGGCATAGAGGACAAGCTACACAGCTGCCATGTAGCTTTGCCTGCAGTATCTGTACTCCTCAAGTCCTTGAGGTTCCCATCATGTCTTAAGTCTTCTCATTGCCATCTTTTAGGAAAGCAACATTTTTCTTTTCTTGGAAAGACTGCCATGAACCACATGACAAAACAATGTACCAGGCCATTCACCCAATGGACTTTTGTGAGCTTTGAAAGTCAAACTAGTTCATCAGAGCTTTCTAATAACAACTAGAGCCCAAGCATGCCTCCTTCAGGCAAAATATTCCAGTCAAAGTCTGGAATATTCCAAAGTCAATTGGAAACAGATAGGGAGAAAAATGCAAAACAAAAAGGAAAATTCTTCCTTCTAATTTCTACCAAAATTGTATTCCATGGCTTATATCTTTTATTACTTTCCTTTTCAACTTAATGTAAAGTTTTAGCCCTTATTAATCTCAGTACCTTTTCGAAACTAAAACAAAACAAAAGCAAAAACAAAACAGATTTTTGGAGAAGGTGAGAGGACTGTAACTAGCCTTAGAATATTATCTCACACTAACTGATCCCTCATTGACCCTGACGAGTCCACAATGACAGTAAGCCCAATGGCATTGATGTTATATCACACCAAATAGTACCACCATGAATGACCTTTACAAGATCCGAATGGCACAAAAGACCAAGTGGCAGACACAGAAGATTTCTGGTGTATAGAAAACAGCAAAAATCAAATCAAATCCTCAAAAGAAAGCAAGCAAAAATTAACTAGAACCAAGAACTGATCATTTATTCTTTTCAAAAATAAAAAAAATACCTTTCATACCCTTCTACATCCTCCACAACCTTCACAGAACTTTTTCAGCTTCCTATACACCTTAAAACTTTCTACACACCTTTTTCAACCTTCATAGACCATCTCACTCACTTAGGAATAACCATAAGTCACTTTCAAACCCTTTTAGTTATGGAAGGGACCACACTCCTACTTGGCATCTAGCATCCAGTGTTCCCCAGATTTTCTAACGCATAAATAAAATAAAAAGCACGTTGTCACTTTGTACTGGGGCCTTCTATCTTCTTCCAAAAGAGAAATTTCAAGTCTCTTTCCAGAGTGCAGTTCCAGCCTTCCTTTTCAGCATCAACCACAGCAGTTGGGGTCAAGTCCTTCTCAGGTAGTGCCCATTTTGTCCATGGTGAACAAAAGGCTTTATTCTTGTTAGCTTTAGGGAAGAGTGTATTGTCAGTGGGACATTATAGGGACCACTCCATTGCTCAGCTAGCTGCTGCTCATGGCTTTGAGTATTCCAGGTCTTTAGCAGACTTGGTCCCCTGTCTGGAACAAGTGTAAGAACTTGTGTGATGGGTAGGGAGGGATTCAATGAGCACACTTGAGCAGAATCGTTAGTGTTGCCCTGAATATTGTATATATTGCTTAATTTTTGACTCATGTTCCAAATTTAAGGGAGATGATCCCAAAAACCAAGATTTGGGTCTTCCATAAATTATTTCAAAAGGGCTTTACTTAATCTCACTTCTGGGTGTTCCCTAATCTGGAGCAAAACAATGGGGAGTGCCTATTCCATTTCAAACAAATCTCCTGGCATATTTTTGCCAGGGCCTTCTTTTGTGGTTCATTTTCTCAGTCTTTCCAATAGATAGAGGCTTCCAAGATTTATGTAATTTCCATTGTATATGTAGTGTCTGTCCAACTCCTGGGAGATCTCTGAAGTGAATGCTGGTCAGTTATAACTCTGAATGTTGTGTGAAAGTCCAAACCTAGGAATTACTTCTTTAGGTAAAAGTTTTGCTACCTCAGTTGCCTTCTCAGTTCTAGTGGGGTATGCCTCAATCCATCCAGAGAAGGTGTTCACAAAAACTAATTAAAGTTGAAATTCTCTCTGCTTTTAGGCATCTGTGTAAAGTCTACTTGCCAGGTCTCAAATGAGCATAGTCCTTTATCTTGTACTCCCTTTTCCACTGGGCCATGTTCTGTCTTAGGATTGTTTTGCCACATATCTGACAGGCTTGGGTAATCCTCTGGACAGTCTTCTGCAAGAGTGTTCTTCAATTGTGGCTTAATGCAGTCTATTAATGCATCCTTCAAAATAGGGTCCTTTCCTATAGCTGTTTGAGGATAAGATACATTAGAGTCTCAGGGAGTAAAATCATACCATGCATATTGACCTTCAATATGGAATTGAGATCAGTGCCAATGAATCCCATTCATGGGCCTGTTCCTCATCTTGTTTTATGTAATGGGGTTTAAATTTTGACAAGTCCATGCAGGTGATCAAAGCCCCTAGGTATTGCAGCCCTATTGCTGTTTGTTTTGCCACTTTATCAGCAGTTTGGTTTTCCTAGCTTGTTTGGAAACCATCCTTTTGGTGTCCTGGGCAGTGCATTATGGCAATCTGGCTTGATAGAATCACTGCCTCTAGCAATTGTAAAATCTGTTCTTCATGTTTAACATCCTTGTTTCCCAAAGTTAAGAGTCATTTCCTTCTATAATTCTCTGTGGGCATGGACTACCATGATAGCATATTTAGATACCATGTACATGTTAAATTTTTCCCTGGGACAGTGCTAAGGCTGTCATGAGGGCTATAAACCTCATCTTTTGTGCTGAGGTTCCTGATAGAAAGACTTGAGCTTCTTTTACCTTCTCTATTACCTTGTCTATGGTGACTATCATATACCCTGCTTTTTGGCTATTGTCCATGAAACTGCTCCTGTCTATACATTGCTCTCAGTCTGGTGTTTCCAGAAGCTGGTTCAACATACCTGGCCTACTAGAATAAAATTGGTCAATTATTTTGAAGCAGTCATGATTGAGGGCTGAGTATCCCCCCATGTCTGGGAGCAGGGTGTCTGGGTTCAAGGTTGGTGTAGTCTGTGAGGTAACATTGGGGTTGTCTAAGAGAATACACTGGTATTTTCCAATGCAACTTGCTATCAGCCAATGCCTCATTTCTATTCCAATAGATTTAGAATCTAGTGTGGTACCAATACTGTAGTGGGCTAACCCAAACTAAACTTCTCAGCTGCCTGCAAGATGTCACAGGTAGCTTCAACTGCCTAAAAACATGGTGGCCATACCTTTATCATATGATCCAACTTCTTTGTGAGATAGGCTCTGGGTCTTGGGATGTTTCCCAAAGCCTGGGTTAGTAAACCCAGTTCAAACCCCTGCTGTTTATGAACTTACAGTTTAAAAGATTTCTGTAAATTCTGTAAATGCTAGTGTAAGAGCCATAACTTGGTTTCTCTTCAGAGCGTCAAAGGCTACCTGACAGTCCCTTGTCCATTTAAAGATTCAGAATCCAGGCCTTTTAAGGAATTGTACTGTAGTTTTGCTATAAGTTCTAAGTTTTGAATTCAAATTCAGCATAACCTTATAATCACTAAGAACTCACAAAACTGCATTTAGTTCTATGGGATTTTTATTGTAACACTGGTTTGCTTTCTATCTGCCATCAAGCTGCTAGTACCCTGTTTCAGCTGAAATCACAGGTATGCCACTTCCAAATATGCACCTTATGAGGTTATACTTTATACCCTCTTTTTGTCAAATGATTTATAACAGTGATGGAGTTGAGCAAACAGCCCTTGTAGATATCGCTAGCCATCAATATGTCGCCTATGCATTGCAGAAGAACTCCTGATTTCAACTGAATATCCCTTAAGTCCTTTGGTAACACTTCCCCAAATGTAGTCAGGGAATTCTTAGATCCTCGTGGCAGCACAGTCTAGCACGATTGGAATGTGACTTTTGTTTCTGGATCCTGCCATTGAAAGGGAAACAGTAGTTGAGCCTGGTCATCTATTTCAATGCAGAGAAAGATATCCTTCAAGTCTAGGACTGGAAACCATTTGCTATCTTCAGACATCATAGTCAACAGAGTATAGGGTATGGGTACTGTAGGATGCATGTTCTGAACAAAGTCATTTATGGCTCTAAGGTCCTGTATAAATCAATAGTCATCATATTTAGGCTTTTTGACTGGCAAAATGAGAGAATTTAGGGACACTGGCTTGACCAAATTAGACCCAATTTTCAGAATTTTTGCAACATTGTCTGAATGCCCTCTATAGCTTTCTTTTTAAGGGAGTATTTTCATGGGGCCCATGCCCCTTCTTTTAGTTTAATTTTTATGGGTTGGGTATTAAGTGCTTTACCTGGGGTTCCATGACCCCAAATAGTTTGACCAACCTATTCAAAGACCTCAGGTGTGAATAGTTTACCTTTGAGGCCTTCCAGGCAAGTCAGGAGTACCTGGAGCTGGAGAGCATGTTCCAGTAAGACCTGTACACATAATTGCAGCTTTTCAGGAGAAAGCATTATTTGTGCATGCAATTTTCAAAGTAAATCTCAGACCAGCAAAGTAATGATACAATGTGGCATGTAGAGAAAACTATGTATAATATTTTGATCCCCAAGCTAGCATTTTAGAGGTTGAAGGAACACAGTTTTTGTAACTGTACTGTCATTTCAGTGACCATTACTGCATCCAAACTTTTATTGGTTAATTTTGTATTCTGTATTCTCTTTCATGTACAGGGAAATCAATCGACTTTTTCCGCACCATCAACTATACCCAGGGCCCCTGTGGAGAAATAGTAATAGGTCAGAAGATATCCAAGGGATCCCATGGATCTCCTCATTCATCAGACTCCCCTCATCTTTTCAGCATTTCTTGGTGAGGATTTTCATCTTTGTTTTTCTTTTTGCTCTTTTGTCACTCCTTTCTCTGATATCCCTCCTCCTGGCAATAGGCACATTGATCAGTGCCTAGCGGGTCTCTCCTTTTCCTTTTAGGATCTACCCCATCTTCCGGTTTTGCACCCTCTGCCTAAGAATACAGAGGCTTGCTTTATCCTCCTAGATTCCTGGGTATTGTAGACTTTAAAGGCAATGGCCACCAGCTGAGAGGGATTTATTAGCAATGCTCCATCTAACCTCTGGAGTTTCTTTTTAATATCCAGGGAACTTTGTCCAATAAAAGTCATGTTCACCACCCATACATATCTGGTACCTGTGGGTCAGCATCAGGGGGCATGATGGATCTTTTCTAAAAATTCAGAAGTGTCTTCATGTGGTTTATATTGAAGTGCCTGTATCATATGCAGGTTCTTTTATTTAGGCACCCCCTTCTTAAGCCCTTTCAATATGCATCCTTTGTAATGTTCCCGGAAGTCTAGGTCCCCACTATTTGTGTACCAGTCAGGCTCTGTCAAGGGAATTTTCCCAGATAGGTTGGAGTCCCATTGTGATTCTCTTGGTGGAGATGTTGGGCCTCTTCATTAGCGTTATTTATAAACAACAACTTTCATCTGCTGTTAACAAGATGTTAAGGAGAGCCTTACACCTACCTGGTTTGGATGATAAGGGGCAAAAATGGAGGTGACAAAATCTGCCATTTTCTGAGGATACTCCCTATGTGAGGGGCTGGAATTATTTCAATACAGTACCTTTGACATGGAAAACAGAGTACGGGCTCAAGAGTATCGAGTGGGGTGGCCTTCCTGATTTACTCTGCCTACATGATGTTGCCTCACAGGGAACTGTCCTGCTCCAGACTGGGAGGCTCTCTGACCAAATTGGTTTCCCTGAAGGGTCTTCAAGGAGATCTGTCCTTTTTAATACATGGGTGCAGCCACTGGCTCTCTGGACCCCAATTCTAGGGTAGCTAGAGGTGGGGGGTGATGACAGAGGATGTCTTCCTGCTACAAACTACGCATCCCCTAGGTTCATGGCATTAATGAGGCTTATTTTCTAATTCTCCTTTTCTTCTTTTGTCTTACTATCAGGAAGAGGTTTCAAGGCACCTTCTCTTCTCTGCAAAATCAAGCAGATCTCTGTCTCTTGTGAAAACTTATTATGCAATAATGTAAAGACCTTAACATAATGGACTTTGTCCCACTTGTCTAACTGCTGAAAATACTGTTCCAATCACATAACTGTACAACAATCTAGGAAACCACAATCTAATAGGCCACACAGTATTACAATAATAAACCAATGCCTTCTTGGACATTGGATAATGGTTATACATACTTCATTCCACTAAAATTATACCCAGTTGGCTCCCTTGAGGAACCAACCCAGAGTAGCCTTTGTTGTCCTGGATACACAGCAGACCCAATCCCATGACCAGAAGAAGCTAGACAACCTGGGATCATATAGACAAAACTGGCATCCACAACTCCATTATTCCAACAAATGCTCACAAACAAGTTTTCTACCAACAAATATCACAAACAATAGTCCAAAGCAATGGCCTCTCCAACCTCAGCCAGTCCTCACCCAATACTGGGCTCACAACCCTAAAGCTCAGGTGATCCATCCTTCTTTTCAGAGTCTGTTCCCTTCCAAGACCCATTTCTTTTCCAACCGTCTGGCATTTTTGAGTGGCCAATACCTCTATCGTGGGTACAGAGAAATTCTTAGCAACTGGAAAACCCACAGTCCCACTCCCTGGGAGGGGTTTTGACCTGCCACAGACAACTCAGCTCCATGTCAGGCACCATTTCTGTTGCCAAACCAGCCGGTTGGGGTCCTACTGCTCTGACAAACAAGCAAAACTCTGGAGACAGAGTTCAGTGGAAAGGAAAATGTATCTTTTATTTCATGACCATACAACTTGAAAATGTATCTTTTATTTCATGACCATACAATAAAGACAGGTTTCTGCCTCAAAACCCATTCATTCTAAAATATCCAAAGAAAAATAACCCTATCACACTCTACCAGGCCAGACCAGTCCTACACTGAATACAAAATTTCCCATTTAAAAGTACTATCCTTGGGCAAATATAGGCAGCTGCAGCATGCTCCTTGTCATGGTCTGCTTCAGTCGTCCATTGGAGTCCATATGCACTGGCTGAAGTCCCACTCATGGCACACTGCACCTCCCTTGGCTTCTGCCCACCAGTGCAGTGCTCATTCTCCATTTCTTCAATGTTGATTTGCCAGGGAAGCTCTGCTCCTGATCAGGCAGGCCCACAGAGAGCATGCTCCAGTCACCAGTGCTGCCATGGTTTCCCATGTGAAGGAGGGATATGGGGCTTTCTGCCCTGCCACACAGACTCCAGGGCTCAACAATCTTGGCTTCCTCCCTTTTTGAACTACCAGCCCAGCACCTGCTATGCTCCTGACCAGGCATGTCCTGAGGTGTTTGGGGAGCGGTGCCAAGAATGTTCCTGGCTATGTGATCTCCATGCCCAGGAACTTGAGCCCTTGTGGTGAGTAGAGGGGAAAGCAAGGAGCATGCTGTTTCTGTACTCTCTGATTTTTAAAGATGACCCTTATAATGTCCCACATGGCAGAAGATGATAGGAGAGTATGACCCACCATTCAATTACCTTTCTAGGCAAATGCATGCACCTTAATGCTTCTTTGGTCTGAGTCATGCAATGTTGCCTGGGTTGCCTGGGCAAAACACTGTTTTGTGCAGCTGGACTATGTCTGTTGTTCATGTGCAAATCTTCGTGCTTCCCACCCTCTTCCATATTTCCCAGGGGTGGGGCATACCTTGTTATAATTATTTCCTCAAATAGGATCTTGATTTCTTCCTCACATTCTTTTCATTCTGTTATTCCCGTGATGTGGATGTCATTATATTCTCTGCTGTCCCAAAGGTGTTTTCAATTCTCATTTTTTAAATTCTTTTTTTGTTTGTTTTTGCTGCTCTGCTTGGGTGTATTTTTCTGCCTCATATTGCAAATTGTGATTCAGTCTTCTCTTTCATCTAACCTACTGTTTATTCCTTCCAGAGTATTATTTATTTTATATATTGCATTCTTTATTTCTGACTGGTCATTTTTTATGTTTTCTTTGTCTTTTTTCATGCTGTTGAGCATACTTACATTCATTACTCTAAACTCTTTATCTGATAAATTGCTTGCCTTCATTTCATTTAGCCCTTCATCTGAATATTTCTCTTGCTCTCTCATTCAGGGCCTGTTTCTTCATGTTTTGAATTTAGCAGATATTTTTTATTTGTTTCTATGTATTAGGTAGATCTGCAAAGTCTCTGATGTAGGTCTATGTCAGACACTGCTTGTGACTGATTCTGGGCAATCTGTTTGGAGCTATCAATAATCCACAAGTTGTGGCTCCCTCTGCTAAATTCGGGTGTGTGCAGAAAGAATGAAGTTGTACAAGAAAGCTGGCTTTTACCAACACTGGTCCCAGGGGAGGGTCGGCTAAAGTCTCAGAGCTCCCATAGATCTACCTCCTCCTGCAGCATTTCTTTCGAGCTTAAGCTCTGCAATTTACTTCAGCTATATTCCCCTGCAAACTGGCATAAGTTTCACAGGGTGGGATGAGAGGGATTTCTGTGGGTGGAGTTATTTCTTTCCCACAGGCTGGTGCCACTTGGAAGGGACTGCTCTGTCTGAGAAAGACAACATTTAAAGTATGGGGAAAGATTCATCAGAGGGTTCCTGGCACCTGATCCTTCAGCTGTCTCCCCAAAGCCACCAATTCCAGAGTCTCCTCACACAGCCCTGGTCCATTCTGTCTTCCTTCTGCCAGAATTTAGGGTAAGTGGCAATCTCATTGTGGTGATGTGGTTTTTTCAATGTGTTGTTGGTTATAAGGCTTCTCTCCAGCTAGTGTTTGGTTGGTTATTCACGATGATTTTTACTATTATTTAGTTATAAGTACAGTTTGGTCCTGGGAGGAGGTTAGTGTAGCTCTCACTTACTCCACCGCCATCTTGGGTCTCTAATATGTGTTCAGTCTTCTTAAATTTATTGAGACTTTTTTTGTGTCCTAACATGTGGTCTATCTTAGAAAATTTTCCATGTGACTTGAAAAGAATGTATATTCTGCTACTTTTTGGTGAAATACTCTGATGATATCAACTATACCCATGTGATCTACTGTGAAATTTAAAACCCACCATTTTCTTGTTAATTTTCTATCTGGAAAATCTATGTATTGATGTCATCGGGGGTTAAAATCCCTTACTAGGACTGTATTACTGACCATTTTTCCTTTTATATCCATCAAGATTTGGTTTATAAATTTATGTGCTCCTGTGTTGGGTGTGAAAATGTTCACAAGGGTAATATCCTCTTTGTGGGTTGTTCCCTTTTTCATTATGTAGTGTCTTTCTTGTCTATTTTGTCAGATATAAGTATTGCTACCCCGGCTTTGTTTTTTTTCACTTTTCTTTTGATAAAATATCTTCTTTCTTTCTTTTACTTTTAGTCTCTGTGTATCTTTTGTTCTAGTCTCTTGTAGACAGCATATTCAATATATATGGGTGTTGCTTTCTTATCCATTCTGCTACCCCATGTCTTCTGATTGGAATGTTTAAGGCATTTACCTATAAAATAATTATTGATAGGAACATATTTTTGGCAACTTTATTTCTTAACTATGTTCCTCTGTTTTCTTTCTTCTTCTGCTTCTTAAAGCAGGTCCTGGGATGTTTCTTGTAATCATGGTTTTGTGGTAGCAACATCTTTAGCTATTTTTTTCTCTGTGGAGCTCTATATTTCTTCTTCAATTTTAAATGATAGACTTGCTGGGTAAAGTAATCTTGGTTGTAGGTCCTTTCTTTTAAAGAAACTAGGAATAAACCTTATCAAGGAGGTAAAATGCCTGTACTCAGAAAACTACACTGAAGAAAGAAATTAAGGAAAACACAAATAAATGGAAGAGTATACCATGTTCAAGGATTGGAAGAATTAATATCATCAAAATGTCCATATTACCAAAAGCAATTTATAGGTTCAATGCAATCCCTATTAAAATACCAATGAAATATTTCACATATATAGGGCAAACATTTCAAAAATATATATGGAACCATAAATTACCCTGAATAGTGGTAGCAATTTTGAGAAGGAATGAAAAAGTCATAGGGATCACAATCCCTGATATTAAATTATACTACAAGGAAACTGTAATCAGATCAGTCTGGTACTGGCATAAGAACAGACACATAGATCTATGGAACAGAATAGAGAGATGAGAAATAAACCCATGTCTCTATGGTCAATTAATATTTGACAAAGGAGGAAAAAGCATCAACTGGAGTAAAAATAGCATCTTCAATGAATGGTGTTGTGAGATATGGACAGCTACATGTAAAAACATGAAACTCCACCACCAACTTACACCATACAGAAAAATAAACTCAAGGTGGATAAAAGACTTAAATATAAGCCATGATACTATAAAAGTCCTAGTGGAGAACATAGGCATGAAAAACTCAGATATTCCATGCAGCAATATTTTCACTGATATGTCCCCTAGAGCAAGGGACATAAAGGAAAGAATAAACAAATGAAACTTCATCAAAATAAAAAGCTTTTTATCACTTTGAATATTTCATTCAAAATGATAAATTTCTCAACAGAAATATATCAGGTCAGAAGCGTCTTCACTTTTTAAATTATTTTTTCACTGCTCTGATTGGGTTTTGCTTTTTAGCTTCTCTTCCAAATCATTTCAGATATTGTTGTCCTTATTTCTGACTTGTCCTTTTTATGATTTCAATCTTATTTTTCATGCTGTTGTAGATCTCGCTAAATTCCTTGGGGATCCTTATAACCATTACTGATAGAGTACTTGGCTCCATGTCACTTAGTTCTTTTTCTGGTAATTTGGGGTAATCGAGGATTTACCACAAATTAAGGGGTAATCAATGATTTACCCCTTGAATTTACCTCTTCTTTCATTTGGGATCTCTTTCTTTGTCTCCCCATATTGGCTGGCTCTTTGTATTTGTTTCTATGTATTAGATAGGTCTGCTATGACTGCAAGTGGGGGGGGTGGCATTATGTATTTGTGTCTTGTGGGGCCAAGTGATTCAGTCTCCTTCTTTACTTGAGCTGGGTGCTCTAATAATGTCCCTTGTGTGGGTATATAGGCTCTCTTCTTGTAATTGAGGCTTAATTGCTATTGGTTTGTTTGTATGTGGGATCAACCCTCAGGCTGGCTATCTGTGAAGCTTAACCCTGACCACATGTAAGCTGCTATGCAGGTGCTGACGACATGAAGCAGAATTCACCTCAAAAGGGTTTGGTGCCTACTGAGACCCCCATTTTGATATGCTGTTTGTAATGTTTATTGTATCTTGCTTTGATATTTTCTTAACTTTGCCACTGGGTGTGTTTGCTCTGTGCCTCTTTGGAGGGACTCTAGTGCAGGCCAGGTCAGATGCTATTTATGCCTGGCCCTAGGCAACCTGTTTGGAGATACAGCTCACCCACAGTTTGTGGCTGTTTCATCTAGGTTTGGGTGCTAATTGGAAGAATCAGGCTTCATGCCAAAGCCAGGTTTTTCCAGCACTGGGTCCAGAGGCAGGTCAGAAATAGTCCCAAGGCACCCCAAGATCCACCTCTGCCTGACTTTGACTCCTGACTGACTGTTAAGCTCAGTCTCTTAAAGAACCTCTGGCAGAATTGAGAGAATGTAGCTAGTGTATATCTGATGAGGGGGAGACTTCAGCAAAGGTGGTGGGTGTGGTCCCCACCCCAGTGGTGAATGACTCAGTCTCTCCTGGATTTTTCCCTAACCACAGCAGGATGGAACCACTAGGAGTCAAGCAGGTGGGGACCCCAGATCCCAGAGGGTAGTCTGCTAGAAGCTGGGAGGGTGGTTTTATTGGATCTCCAGCAAGGGGAAGCACCAGTCAGTTTCACAGGAAATAGTAGGAATGATCTGCCACCCAAAGCCATGCAACTCAGTCCCTGACACCCCTGATTCTCCCCAGAACTCTATACACTGGCAAAGGCAGTTGACTCCTCAGCAGGGCTTAAGCCTAGGAGGATAAGGTGAGAGGGAATCCAGAGGATGTGCTGTTGCTTTCCCCCAGGCTGATGCCAATGTAGGGAAGTGCTCCACCCAAGAAAGATGGTATCCACATTATGGAAGAATGACTCAGCAAAGGGATCCTTATGGCTGTCCCCCTAGTTTCCTCCTCAGAGCCACAAATCCCAGACCCTCCACAGGTAACTCTAGTTTTATCTACACCCCCCATCGCTGAAGCCCAGCGTGAGTGACTGTGAATGAGATGTTGTGCATCCACACTTTTAGAGGGTGCCTGTGTCTCCAGTAGACTCTATCTCTCCCTGGTGGACAGAAACCCCACTGCTTTTCATAGCTGGATGTTATATGGGTGTCTGTTCCTGGTTGTGGTGCTTTGGGATTGGGATCTCAGTTTGGGGTTTAAGCTTCTCTCCCTCTCTTTCTCTCTCCCTTCCCCTCTGTCTAAAAATAAAATAAATGAAATATTTACAAAAATATTTTTAAAAATTTAAAAAGATAAAAAATGGTCAAAGGACCTGAACAGACACTTCTCCAAGGAGAACATACGGAAAACCCATAGACACATGACAAAGTGCTCAACATCACTAGCCATTAGAGAGATGCAAATTAAAACCACAATGAGATACCACTTCATACCAGTCAGAGTGGCCATCATTAACAAATTAACAAACAACAAGTACTGGGGAGGGTGCAGAGAAAAGGGAACCCTAGTGCACAGTTGGTGGGAATGCAGACTGTGTAGCCACTATGGAAAACACTATAGAATTTTCTCAAAAACTTAAAAATGAAGTTGCCTTTTGACCCAGAAATTACACTGCTGGAATTATACCCTAAAAATCCTGAAACATCAGTTCAAATGAATGTATGCACCCCTGTCTTCATAGCAGCACAATTTACAATAGCCAGGGACTGGAAACAGCCTAAGTGCCCATAAGTAAATGAGTGGATCAAAAAGCTGTGGTACACTTACACAATGGAATACTACACAGCAGAAAGAAAGAAGGAACTCCTACCCTTTGCAACAGCATGGATGGGACTGGAGATTATCATGCTAAGTGAAATAAGCCAGGAGGTGAAAGAAAAATGTCACACGATTACTCCTATAAGTTGAACCTAATTGACAAAACAAGGGAGCAAAACAGGACCAGAGACCTGGAAATAATGAACAGGCAATAACCAGAGGGGAGGAGAGAGGGGAAGGGGAAAATCAAGGAATATGTATAGAGGACCCATAGGCATGGACAATAGGGTGGGGATTGACTGTGAGCATGGGGGTGGGTGAGCAGGACAGGTGAGAGCAGTGGGTACAAATATGGAAAAACAGCAGCTGAACAATAAAAGCGTTTAAGATAAAACAAACAAACAATAATGAGGAGGATGTAAATGGGATATATGGAAATTTCCCCTGCAGGTGCCATTAGGAGTGAAGGAAAAGTTACTAGGTACACCAGGGTTAATGGTCAGAGCTGGGCATCAGAAGTAGCCAGGCATCTGTAGTTCAGTCTGTGGAAGATAGATAATTTATTAAAAATATTAGACCATCTTGTTTTCAGTGTACTTTCCAAGTAATTCCAGTGGAAAAAGTTGAATTACACCCATCCATTACACACTGACTTTACTTTTCTCAACTCATCTCAACTAGACAAAATCCTTCCAACCTTCAAATTCTTTTAGTTTGCTTTACATACCACCAACATATGAATTCTTCTAAAAAAAAAATTCCCTTCATTCAATGACTCAGCTTATGATTTTCAATAAAGGGAGAATCAGTAACAGTACTAGGGGAAGTTATATAAAAGCCTGAGACAAAAGGAAAATCAGTAATACCATCTTTATTTCAAAATTTGATATTTTGTTTATTATGAATTGCTTTGCATTAATTTTGATTTAAAATATTGTGTGAAAACTTTTATCTCAATAAAAAAGACATAATCTTGTGATATTCACAAGATATATGAGTTGTCTTTTCTCTCTACTTAACACTGATCTTCACATAATGCCTTTCCCTAATTATCCACACACATGAACACAAGGCACTACCAATTACAAAGCCAATACCTGTTACCAAAATATAAAATTAGGAAAAAACATTGTTTTGCCACATTGAACATAAAAATATTTAGGCATCAAAGTGAAGTAGTTAAAATCTACTTATTTAATTTATTATTTATATATTTATATTAATTGCATAAAGCTAAAAAGAAGATTAAATACACTCATATTAATTTGGAAATAATGCTATATTCTACTCTGATGTTTCATGAAGCAATCTGATTCAAATGCATCATAGGCACTTTGGCTGTCAGTGATCTTGTCATCAATAGAAATCCCTTCTAATGTTTTAAAAATTTTCCAAAATACACTGTTATCTGTCACCCAAGTTTTGAAAACACACTAATTTTTTAAAATCCAGATGTGACACTATCACAGGAAATTTTATCCCAGATCACAAGTACCCATTTCCAGTGTAAGGACAGATTTTCATTTTGTAATTCATCATTTATGACTTAGCATTCCATGATGTGATAACTTACTCTATTGCCATTTGAAAAAGCTTGTTTACAATGACATACATGAATTGAAAGGATGATGTTGAACCACCCAAAGAAGTGATAGCACTGTTAAATTTTAACCTGTTTTATTAATTTAAACTTAATTCTATTAAATAACCTAACAAAATAGACAAAATAGTTTCAGTAACAACAATAACAGTAACATTTCCTGAGCACTGTTTTATGCCAGGATCTGCTTAAATGCAAATTATAGGTTATGTAAGGGTCTCAGAAGGTAGTAGATGAGATTTCCTGAACAGATACAGCTGTGGACCTAGTGGAAGAATCACTCACTCAGTGGTGTATGGAGGGTATTCAATGTTTTTCACTTGTGAGTGTAAGGCAAGTACTCTGCTGCTTAACATGGTTACCAAACACACACACATACACAATGTGGTCACCCTCTCCCTTCCCCAGAGGGAAACACAAAGACAAAATCATAAAGCATGTCATTGTTTTAGTTGAGTGGTTCTCAAACCTGTCTGCACATTAGAATCATCTGACAAGCTTAAAAAAATAAAACTAAACATTGATTATGCCCAGGCCTCACCCCAGAACAAATAATGCATAATCTCTGAGGTGGAGTCAGAGCATCAAATTTTTGTAGAGCTTTACAGGTGATTCCGATTTATAGCCAGATTGAGAAGCAAAGTTTTAGGTTATTATACATAAACTCAAGTACTCATACCTCTACCTAGATAAAGCAAATGTCCTGATATCTCTACCTAGGTAGTTGAGAAGTACTCACTATACCCTTTCAGCATTCTGCAGATTTTCAAAAGTTCTGCTTTTCTGAACAACTGGTTGGCAGATTGTTTTTCCTGTCTATGTTTTAGTACTTCCTTTGCCCCAACATTTAAAACACCCACCTCCACTGTACACTTACAACGTAACCAAGTTCTCCTGGACTAATAGCTCCAACCAGAGACTAGCTTATTAAATTTATCTTCCCACCAACTCCTTCCCACTCACTAACAGGGACCACCCCTAATTTTTCAATTCTGCTCCCTACACTCACATACACATTTCTTATCTCCTATCTCCCAGTCTTAATTTGATAACACTAGAGGTATTTTCTTTTTGATGCAATGAATTTTCTTCCACATTTTTCTTCTAATGAAGCTCACATAAAATAATTACTTCCTTTTCTACAATATTTTATGTCATATATTGTACTAGACACTTTATAAAACTATCATTTATGCCTCACAACAAACCTAGGAAAGACTCATTTTGCAAATAAGAACACTAGAACTTGAAGAAAAAAGTAACTTCTGATTAGCCAACCAACAAGTAATGGATCTGGGATTCAAATTCTGATGTATCTTATTGGAAGCTCTGAAATCTACCATTACCATACCCTCAGCTCCATTGACATGCAACTTGACCAGTGACATTGGGGCCTGTGCTCAGAAGGACTTATTTTTGGTTTAGTGCTCTTGAAAATTTCAACAATTTTTGAAAAGGAGCCTCATATTTTCATTTTGCTCTGGGCCCCAAAATTAAGCAGCCAGTCCTGCCCTCCCCATTCTATCAAAAAAATTTTTAAAGACCAGTCACTCCATTTTATCTGGTAACCAAAACATACTCAACTCATGATAAATTAGGGGAAAAAAGTATTCACATTTAAAACAAATTTGTGAACTTGAGGATAGATTAAAAAGATCCCAATCTGCATAACAGAAGAAAAGGGAGAAACAGAACAAAGGCAGCAATGTTTCAGGGACCCGTGATCCAAACCAAAAAGTTCAGCATGCATGTCATTGGAATTCCAAGAAGTGGGAAGATAATGGGGTAGAATAATTATCTGAATAAAAAATGTGTAAAAGTGTCTAAGTTTTGGTAGAAGATACACATTTAAAATTAAATAAGTTCAATGAACTCCAAGCAGGATAAAAAACAAAGAATACAACACCCTTATCTGCAAGAGATAAACTTCACATCTAAAGATTTGTGTGGAAAATGGTGGATATAAAAATACATACCATGCAGAACTTTGAAGATGATGGCGAGGTGAGTGGGAGCTGAACCCACTTGCTCATGCACCCAACTGACACATAGCTGATCTTCTGAATAACTTAGTGAATAGCCAATGAAATACCAGTTTATTTGAAGTTTGGAAGCCAAAGATTACACAGGCTGTTTGAAAGAGGACAGTAAGGAGATTTTGAAGGCCTATGGGAAGGTCTCTGGGTCCTGCTGTGGACCATGGCTGCCACAGTACCCGGGGCCTGTGCCAGGGACTTCAGCTGATGCAGGAGTTTTGGAGGAGAGCTGGGTCAGTGATTGTAACTTGGCAGCTACCTCCCCTCTGAGTGTAGGGAAGTACAGACCTGTGAAAGGGGAGGTCTGGATGCTTGAAGTTGCTGGGAGGATAAAGACACAGTGGGAGACACACAGCAGGCAGCATTCCCTGGCTGGGACTGTGGTCAATGGTTGAGACAGTGCCAGAGAAATTGGGGAGCTGGGTGGCACCAGGAGATGGGAGAAGAGATAGACCACTGTGACCATTACCCAGATAGTCCCAAGGCTGATCAGAGAGTTGGGCTGTGTGTAAAACCTGGCACTTGTTAGGAAAGGCAATCTGCAACCAAGGAGATTCACCCAAAAAAGGGTCTCAGCTACTGTGCAAGGACCTCTCACATCCACTGACAAGGTAAGTGAAGAAGAAGGAGGACGGGCATAATTTGCTCCAAATCAGGGCACCCCACAAATTGATCAAAGTGGGGGCAGCAAGGGCCAGAGAGGTAGCAGCACCCAGAGAGATGTAATTTAGTAGGGGAATTAAACTGCTACGAAGAAAGGTTGTGTGTGTGCTGTGCCCATGACAGCAAAGAGTGAGGAGGAGGGGTATGAGTTGCTCCCACTCAGTGCACTTCAAAGAGTAATCAAACAGTTGCACAATGAGACAGATAAAGATTCTAGCCTTCCACTTATGGAGAGTGTTGCATGTGCAGTGCTCTGAGGACTTGAGCTAGAGGGCTGGGCACCAGTGAATATTGCAGCTGAGACCCAGCCACCATTCTTACAGATCCACAGGAAAGGGAAAAGAACTGAGCCTGGCCCCCATCTGCCTGCAGCATCTTGGAAGATGAGTAGAGCATGCTTGGTGGGTTTAAAGTCAGCAGGAGGCTTTTTTCTCCTTTGCTTTCTTATTCTTTTCCTGCAAGAAGAACACAATAAGACCTGGAGCTGTGAAGGACCAAAGACAGAACTGGGGAGAGATCACAAGGCTAAAGCCAACAACTAAGACAAATTTCACTCTGCTATCCATCAAAACTTGAATTTATTTGTTTTTTGACATTTTTCATATTTATATTTTAGTTTTTTAAATTATCTTTCTTCTGTTTAGTTTTCTCTGTTTTGTTGGTTTGTTTGATTTCATTCTTTGACTGGTTTGCTTGATCTCTCTTTTATATTTCATTTTAATTTTTCTTCTTTCACTTCACTCTTATTCCAATAACACACTACACTTGATATTCTACTTTTCTTTTTTTGTTCGGATTATATATTTCTTCTTATGTCATTGTTATTTCAAATCCCAAACAGCACCCTTCCATGGTTTTGGTCCATTTCACTTTCTTCCTGAGCTTTATTTCTGTTGTGGTTAACTTTATGCTCTCTCACACTACCCCAAGTATCTATCCCTTACTCTCACTATCTCTCAGCTTCTAAACTCACATGAGAACTCAGCTTTCTGGATCCAGCTGTCATTCTCCTTCCCCTTTTAATAGGAGTCTTATCTCTTTTTCATCTTTTATAAAAACTGGCTACTTCATCCTTATTGTAGTACTTCTCCAAGCATCACCTATTTGTTCCCTACTTGTTACTACTTCAATTCCCATAGAACACTCCACCACTCTTTTACTCCATTTCACCTTTGCACTGTCCCAGATAACATACACCTTAAGGTAGGAGTTGTGAATACCAATAAACTTGCAGGAGGGGAGAACTGACCAAGAAAGGAGCCACCAACAGGAAAAGCCCAATTGCAAGAAGAAACACCACTCACACAGAAAAAAGGGCAACCCGAGGGCATCCAGACAAGGAGATCAAAGAAACACCACTCAGTCCCACATAACTCCAACCACAGAAGTTCACACTACAAAGAGAGCTAGCAAAGGAGAGCATTAGGAATCACAAAACCATACAAAAAGAGTCACCAATAATGGGAAAACAAAGAAAAACACAGCAATCAAAAGGAATACAAGACTCCCCACTAAAAGAGCTGAATGAAATGAAGGCAAGCAAACCCTCTGATATAAAATTCAAAGAATGGTGATAAGGATGCTCAAGGAACTCACAGACAAGTACAAGGAGCTGAACAAGAACTATGACTGTATGAAAAAAATCGAATAGGAGCCTACCTTAAGTACGAGGAAGAAATGAAGAATACAATATTTGAAACAAAAGATACACTAGAAGGGATTGCAAGCAGGCTGGATGAAGCTGATGAACAAATTAGTGAGCTGGAAGACAAGGTAGAAAGAAATACCCAGGTTGAGCAGCTATATGAAAAAAGACCCCCAAAATATGAAGATACCTTAAGGGAAATGCAAAACAACATGAAATGAAACAACATTTAAATCATAACAATAACTAAGGAGAATAAAAGAAATAGATAGAAACACTGTTCAAAAAACAGTGACAGAAAAATTCCAGAACCTGGAGGGGGAAAATGTAATGCAAGTTCAGGAAGTATAGAGAGTCCCAATTAAGATGAACTCAAAGAGGCCTACTCCAAGACACATCATAATTAAAATGCCAAGTTTTAAAGACAAAGAGAGAATTTTAAAAGCAGCAGGGGAGAAACAAGAAGTGATATACAAGAATGTAAGTATACAGCTAGCAGCTCACTTCTCTACAGGACCATTAAAAACCAGAAAGGAATGGCAAAAAGAATTCCAAGTAATGAAATGCAAATGCCTGCAACCAACAGTACTATATCCAGCAAGGCTCTCAATTACAATGGAAGGAGAAATAAGGAATTTCCTGGACAAAAGAAGGCTGAAAGAATCCATGTCTACCAAACCAGTACTGCAAGAGATACTAACGTAACTGTTCTAAGAAGAGGAAGAGAGAGAGAGAGAGAGAGAGAGAGAGAGAGAGAGAGAGAGAGAGAGAGAGGAACACCAGTGCAAAGAGGGAACATTAATAAATACCTCTCAATAATAACCTTAAATGTTAAAAGATTAAATACTCCAACCAAAAGACATAGGCTAGCTGAAAGGATAGGAAAACATGACTGATACATATGCTGCCTACAAAAGACACACCTCAGAAAAGAAGACCTACACAGACTGAAAGTGAAGGGTTGGAAAAAAATATTCCAAGCGAATGGACAGGAAAAAAAGCCAGGGTAGCAATACTTATATCACACAAAATAGACTTTAAAACAAAGACCATAAAGAGAGACACAGAAGGAAACTTCATAATACTCAAGGGGAGAATCCATCAAGAAGACATAAACATTGTAAATATATATGCACCCAACATAGGAGCACCCAAATATATAATGAATATCCTGGAGGACTTCAAAAAAGATATAGGCAACAATACTAGGGGACTTTAACACCCGACTTGGAAAAATGGATAGATCTTCTAAACAAAATATCAACAAAGATATTGTGGCATTGAACAATGTCCTATATCAAATGGACTGAATTGATATATGTAGAACCTTTCATCCCAAAGAAGTAAACTACACATTACTTTCAAATGTGCATGGAAATTTTCAAAGACAGCCCTCAGCATAGGACATAAAAAAAACCTCAACAAATTTAAGAATATTGAAATTATATCAAGCATTTTCTCAGACCACAAGGACCTAAATGAGAAAGTACCTCAAGGAAAAAACTGAAAAATACTTAAACTCATGAAGAATGAACAACACGATATTAAACAATGAATGGGTTAATAATGACGTAAAGCAAGAAATCAAAAGCTTTCTGGAAAAAAATGAAAATCAACATACAACTGTCCAAAACTTATGGGACACAGCAAATGCACTTCTGGCAGGGAAGTTCATAGCAATATAGGACTACGTGAAAAAGATAGAAATATTTCAAATAAACAACCTAACACAACAGCAACCTAACACAGCTACAAGAACTGGAGTAACAACAATAAACAAAACCCAGAGCAATTAGAAAGAAGTGAAGTAACCAAGATCAGAACAGAATTAATTGACATAGAGATGAAGAGAAAAATTCAAAGGATCAATAACTCCAGGAGCTGGTTCTTTTAAAAGATAAACAAAATTGACAAGCCTTTCACAGGCTCTTCAAAAAAATTAATAAGGGGAGAGGACCCAAATAAACAAAATCATCAGTGAAAGAGGAGAGATCACAACTGATACCACAGAAATACAAAGGACTTTAAGAATTCACTACAAAGAACTACATGCCAAAAAATTAGAAAACTGAGTGAAGTGAATAAATTTCTGGAAAAAAAATAATCTTCCAAAACTGAATAAAGAAGAAACAGAAAGCCTGAATAGACTGATAACACCTGGTGAAATCAAAGCAGTAATAAAAAAAAAAAAACTCCTGGCGCACAAAAGCTCTGGACCAGATGGTTTCCCAAGAAAATTATACAGAACATTTTAGGAGGAGCTGTCCCCTCTCCTTCCCAGACTATTCCAAAAAAGAAAAACAGAAAGGAAGCCTCCCAAACCCATTTTATGAAGCCTGCATTATGCTAATCAAAAAAACAGATAAATAAATGACAAGGAAAGAAAATGACAGGCCAATAATGCTGAAGGACATAGATACTAAAATCTTCAACAAAATATTGGGAAACAACATCCAGCAACACATTAAAAAGATCATCCACAATGATCAAGTGACATTCATTGGAGGGATGTAAGGATGGTACAATATTCACAAATCAATAAATGTAATAGACTATATAAACTAAAGGAAAGAAAAAATCATCTGATCACATCTATGGATGCGGAAAAAACATTTGACAAAGTGCAGCACCCATTTAAGATCAAAACACTAAGCAAAGTGGGAGTAGAGGGAGCATAACTCAACATATAAAGGGCATATATGAGAAACATACAGCCAACTTCATACTCAATGGGCAAAAACAAAAAAATCTTTCACATTATGATCAGGAACAAGACATGGTGTCCACTTTCACCTCTTCTATTCAACATAGTATTGGAGTTCCTAGCCACAACAATGAGACAAAAAAAGAAAAAGAAAGAAATGACATCCAATAATGAAAGGAGGAAGTAAAACTGTCATTGTTTGCAAATGATATGATTGCATACATAGAAAATCCCAAGATGCCACCAAAACACTGCTTGACCTAATAAGTGAATTTGGCAAAAACAGGAAGATAAAAGTCAATATTCAGAAATCAATGGCTTTTTTGTACACTGACAATGAAACATCAGAATAAGAAATCAGGAAAAAACTTCCATTCACTATAATAACAAAAAAAAATAAAGGACCTAGCAATAAACCTTACAATGTGGTAAAAGACCTATACAAAGAAAACAACACAAGGCTTAAGAAAGAAATTAAGGAAGGTCCAAATAAATGGAAGCATACACTGGGTTAAAGGATAGGAAGAATTAACATCATCAAAATGCCCATACTACCCAAAGCAATTTAGATTCAACAAAATGCCTATTAAAAAGGCAATGACATTTTTCATGGATAAAGAACAAACAATTCAAAAATTTATATGGAACCATAAATGATGTCGAATAGCTGGAACAATTCTGAGAAGGAAAAACAAAGTGGAAGGATCACAATACCTGATACTAAACTATACTACAGTTTGGTAGTATAAAAAGTAAGTTTTATATTACCGAAGTAACTTTTACAAAAAGTAACTTTTGTTACTTTGTCCTAATGTAACAAAAACAGTCTGGTTTGGCATAAGAACAGACACATACATCAGTGGAAAAGAATAGAGAACCCCAAAATAAACCCACATGTCTGAGGTCAATTAATATTCAACAAAGGAGGCAAAAGTGTAAAATGAAGTAAAAATAACCTCTTCAACAAATGGTATTGGGGCACCTGCACAGCTTCATGCTAAAAAATGAAAATTGACCACCAACTTACACCATACACAAAAATAAACTCAAGATGGATAAAAGACTTAAATATGTTGTGAAACTCGAAAAGTCCTAAAGGAGAGCATAGACATGAATATCTCAGATATCCCAGGCAGCAATATTTTCACCTATATCTTCCCTAGAACAAGGGACATAAGGAAAGAATAAACAAATGGGTTTTCATCAAAATAAGAAGCTTCTGCATGGCCAGAGAAAACATCAGCAAAATGACAAGGTAACGAACTGTATGGGAAAATATATTTGCCAATGATACATCGCACAAGAGTTTGATCTCCAGAATATATAAAGAACTCACATGACTCCACTCTAGGAAGACAAACAATCCAATTAAGAAATCGGCAAAGGACCTGAATAGACAATTCTCAAAGGAGGGCATACACAGGGTGCTGAGACACATGAAAGGATGCTCAGCATCACTAGCCATCAGAGAGATGTAAATTAAAACCACAATAAAATACCAGTTCACACCAGAGAGAATGGCCATCATATCCAAATCAACAAACAAAGGCTGGTGAGGTTGCTGAGGAAAGGGAACTCTAGTACACTGTTGGTGAGAATGCAGACCGGTGCAGACACTGTGAAAAACAGTATGGAAATACCTCAGAAAACTAAAAATGGAACAGCCTTTTTACCCAGCAATTCCACTGCTGGGATTACAACCTAATATCTGGAAACACCACTTCAAAAGAATCTATGCACACCAATGTTCATAGCAACACAATTTACAGTAACCAAGTGTTGGAATCAACCTAGGTGTCCATCAGTGAATGAGTGGATCAAAAAACCATGGTACATTTACACAATGGAATACTACACAGCAGAAAGAAAGAAGGAGCTCCTACCTTTCACAACAGCACAGATGGACCTGGAGAGCATTATGCTAAGTGAAATAAGCTAGGCGGTAAAAGACAAATGCCATATGATTTCACTTCTAAGTGGAGACTAATCAACAGAACTCATAGGTAAGTTAAACATAATCAGAGACATTGAAGTGAAGGACAAATTGACACTAAACAGAGAGAGGGATTAAGACTGGGGGAAACAAGGTGGTAGTGGTCAAGGAACATATATGGGGTACTCATGACAAAATTTAGGGAGGATGGCGTCCAGACTGGGGTGAGAGGGGAGTCGTGTGTTTGAAATGGACAAAACCGTAATTTAACAACTGTTAAAAAATGTTTTTAAATATAAAATATTTCATTCAGATCAGTATTGTATTTTAAATATATTATCAATTTAATTTTTAATTATTTTAATTGTATTCATAATATGTAGTTAAATTTGTGCTTGTTGCCATTTATCAAGTGATGCACACAGTTTAATTATGTAACAAAAATGTGATTTTGGACAAAAATTCTAAAATGTTATAATAAGAATAAGAGGTAAACATTGTAAATATATATGCACCCACTATAGGAGCACCAAAATATATAAGGAAAATCTTAGGAGGTTTAAAGAAAGATATAGACAACAGCACACTTGCTGTAGGGGATTTTGACACCTCATTGTCAACAATGGATAGATCATCCAACCAAAATATCACAAGGATATTGTGGAATTAAACAATGTGGTAGATCAAGTATACTTAACTAATATATAGAGAGAGCTTTTCCCCCCAAAAAGCAAAATACACATTATTTTCAAATGTACATAGAATATTTTCAAAGATAGACCACACGATAGGACAAAAAAGAACCCTCAACAAATTCCACGAAACTGAAGTCATATCAAGTATTTTCTTGGACCTGAAGCATCTGAAACTAGACACCAACATCAAAGAAAAAACTCAAAAACAATAAACTCATGGAGACTGAATAGCATGCTATTAAATAATGAATGGTTAATAATGAGATCGAACAAGAAATACAAAAGCTTTCTGGAAACAAATGACAATGAACACACAACTGTCCAAAACTTATGGTACACTGCAAAGGCGGTTGTGGGAGAGAAGTCCATTCCTGGTGCATACCTAAGGCCTGATCCCATACAACATAACAGGAATGCCGAGACAAAGAATATGGTCCAATTGAAAGAACAGATAAAATCTCCAGAAAAAATACAGTTAAGAGATGAAGACATAGTCAACCTATCAGATGCAGAGTTCAAAACATTGGTAATCGGGGTGCTCATAGAAATGTTTGAGTATGGTTGCAAAACAGAGGAAAAAGTGAAGGCTATGCAAAGTGAAATGAAGAAAAATATACAGGGAACCAACATGAAAGAAAGGAAACAGGGGTTTAAAACAACAATTTTGAGCAGAAGGAAGAAATAAACACTCAACCAGAACAAAATGAAGAAACAAGAATTCAAAAAAAAAAAAGAAAGAAAGAAAGAAAGAAGAAAGAAAGAAAGAAAGAAAGAAGAAAGAAAACAATGAGGAGAGGCTTAGGAAACTTTGGGTCAACTTTAAATATTCCACATTCCAAATAATAGAGGTGCCAGAAGGAAGAACAAGAAAGTGAAAACGTATTTGAAAAAATAATGAATGAGAGCTTCTTCAATCTGACAAAGGAAGTAGACTTTCAGGAAGACCTGGAAGCTCAGAGAGTCCCAAAGAAGTGGGACCCAAGGAAGTACATACCAAGGAACATCATAATTACATTACCCAAGATTAAAGATAAGGAGAGAATCTTAAAAGCTGCAAGAGAAAAGGAGACAGTTGCCTACAAAGGAGTCCCCATAAGACTATAAGCTAATTTCTCAGAAGAAACCTTACAGGCAAGAGGGAACTGGAAAGAAGTATTCAAAGTCATGAAAGGCAAGGACCTTCATCCAAGATTACTCTATCCAGCAAAGCTATAATTTAAAATGAAAGTGCAGGTAAGGTGCTTCCCAGATAAGGTAAAGTTAAAGGAGTTCATAATCACCAAGCACTTATTATATGAAATGTTAAAGGGACTTATCTGAAAAAAGAAGAAGATCAAAACTGTGAACGGTAAAATAACAACAAATTCACACTTATCAACAATTGAAACTAAAAACAAAAAACAAAAAAACTAAGCAAACAACTAGAACAGGAATAGAATCAAAGAAATGGAGATCACATGGAGGATTATCAATGGGGAGGGTGAGGATGAAGAAGGGGAAAAAGGTACAAGGAGTAAAGGGGATAAGAAGCATAATTTTTAAGTACAAAATAGACAGGGAGAGGTGTATTAATAAATAGGAAATGGAAAAACCAAAGAACTTATGTATATGACCCATGGACATGAACTGAGGTAGGGGAATGCTGGTGGAAAGGATTACAGGGAGGAGGGGAATAAAGGGGAGAAAAAAATGAGACAATGTAATATTATAATCAATAAAATACACTTTAAAAGTCAATAAATAAATCAATAAAAAAGAATATAGATGCTAAAATCCTCAACAAAATATTAGGAAACCAAATACATCATCAAAAAGATCATACACCATGATCAAGCGAGGTATGTTCCAGGAATTAAAGTTTGGTACAACATTCACAGTTCAGTTAATGTGATACATCACATAAACAAAATGATGGATCAAAACCACATGATCATTTAGATAAATTCAGAAAAAGCACTTGATTAAATCCATTACTCACTTATAATAAAAACTCTCAGTAAAGTGAGAATAGAGGGAACATAACTAAATGTAATGAAGACTGTATATGACAAACCCACTGCTGGCATCATATTCAATAGCCAAAAACCACACATTTTCCCCTTAAGATCAGGAACAAGACAAAGATACACATTCTCCACTCTTGTTCAACATAGAACTGGAAGTCCTAGCCACAGCAATTACACAAAAATAAGAAATAAAATGCATACAAACTGGAAAAAAATAAATAAAACTCATTATTTGCAAATGACATAATAGAGAACCCTAAAGATTCCACCAAGAATCTGCTAAAATAGTTAAGTGAATTCAGTTAAGAAACAGACTACAAAATTACTATCCAGAAATATGTGGCATTTTTATATGAAAATGAGCTATCAGAAAGGCAAATAAAGAAAACAATTTCATTCACAATTGCTTCAGAAAGAATAAAATACATAGGAATAAATATAACCAAGGATGTAAGAGATCTCTACCTGAAAAATTATAAGACATTGAAGAAAGAAATTGAAGAAAACACAATTAAGTATAATCATATATTGTGTTCATGGATATGAAGGATTAACATCTTTAAAATGTACATGCTACCCAAAGCAATCTGTAGTTTCAACAAAGTTCTTATCAAGATACCAATAATGTATTTCACAGTACCAGAACAAATATTTCAAAAATGTACATGGAGCTACAAATGACCCTAAATAACAATAATGATCTTGAGAAAGAAAGAACGAAGTTGGAAAAATCATGTTACCTAATATCAAACTATATGATAAGGTCATAGTTATCAAAACAGCATGGTACTGTGATAAAAACAGACACCTAGATCAATGGAGCAGTACAGAGGACCAAGTAATAAACCCACACCCGTATAGGAAATTAATATTTGACAGAGGAAGCAGGCACATACATTTGGATAAAAATAACTTACTCAAAAATTGATGTTATTAGGATAATAGGACAGATACTTACATAAAAATGAAACTAGACCACTCTCTTATGCCACACACAAGAATAAATTCAAAACGTATTAAAGACATGTTTGACCTGAAAACATAAAAGTCCTATAAGAAAACAGGCAGTAAAACTTTAGAAATTGCTGGTAGCAATATTTTATCAGCTATGTCTCCTCAGGCAAGGTAAGCAAAAAAGTAAATAAGTGGCTACGGTAAACCAAAAAAGTTTTTGCATAAAAAGGAAACCTTCAACAAAATAAAAAGATAACCCACAAAACATATTTGCCAATACATCTGATAAGGGGTTAACATCCAAAAGTTATAAAGAACTTATAAAATTCAACATCAAAAAAAAAGCAATTAAAAAATTGGCAAAGGACCTGAAAATATACTTCTCCAAAGAGGGCATACAGATGACCAAAGGGCATATCAAAAGGTCCTCATGCCATTAATAATCAGAGAAGCACAAATTAAAACCACAATGAATTATCTCTTCACACCTGTCAGAATGTCATTCCTCAATAAATCAACAAACAGTAAGTGCTGGTAAGTATGTGGAGAAAGCAGGAGACTTTTGCACTGTTGGTGGTAATGCAGATTGGTGCAGCAACTGTGGAAATCAGTATAATGACACCTCTAAAAATTAAATATGAGGACTGCCTTATGACCCATGGTTCCCTCATCTGGGAATATAACCGAAGGAATTCAAAACAATAACTCGAAAGAAGAAAAGTACCAGTATCTTCATTTCAGCATACTTAACAAGCATCAGGATATTGAAGCATCCCAAGTGCCCATCATTATATGATTGTATAAAACAATTATTGGGCATTTACACAATAGAATATTACTGGGCCATAAAAAAGAAAAAAATTACACTTTGCAACAGCTTGGTTGGACCTGGACAACATTATACTAATTTAAATGAGCCAGTCAGAGGAAGGTTAATACCGTATGATTTCACTCATATGTGGAATCTAATGAAAAAACTGAACTAAGGGGCAAAATAGAGACAGAGAACTGTATGGGGGTGGGTTAGGTCAAGGAGAGATTGACCAAAAAAATAAAGAAACAAACAAAAAAATATGGACATAAACAACAGTGTGGTGACTGCAGGGGTGGTATTATAAAGGAAATAAATGGTAATGAAAAATTATAATTTTTAAAAAGAAAAACAATAAAAAAGACATAAAAGATTATCAACCACCTTTCCCTAATTGATATTGATATAGCACTTCACTTGAAATAAATATGAGACATGCCTTTCAAAAATATATGTTCACCAAGAGGGTTCTTCTCCTTGCCCATAAAGCAAGCTTCAATAAATTAAAAGTATTAATATTAGGCTGAGTATATTCTTTGATTACTGTGGAATAAATTAGAAATCAGTAAAAATAAGATATCTAGAAAAACTCCAAATAATTGAAAGTTAACTGACATTTTTAAGTAATTTATGGGCCAGAAAGTAAGTTATAAGTAATATTAGAAAATAACTCAAACTGAATGAAAATAAAGATATATTACAATTTGTAGAATAAATCTAAGCTTTTAGAGGAAAAATGATCATTTTTAATGTTTATATTATCAAAGAACAATGGTCTAAAGTTGGTGACCTAAGACTTAAGAAGACAATGAAGAAAAAAATAAAGCCAAAATAAATAGAAGAGAGGGTATATAAAAGATAAGACCAGAATCATTCCAGTAAAAAGCTGATAGTAGAGAACTTTAATAATGCTAAAAATTGAAAAAGAGCAACAAAATTTAGAAACACCTAGTTAGATTAAGGATAAGAGAGGAGAGAATTAAAAAGGAGAAACACACAACACATATTGATTAATATTCTTGATTAATATCAAGAATAAAGGAAAGATTATCACTACTGATCCTGTAAATATTAAATGGATAAAAAATAAAATGATAAATGACAAAAATTTTATAACTTAGATGAGGTGAATAAATTCCTTGAATATTATCACTTACTAAATCTGACATAATATGAAATTATATTCTGAATAACATATTTGTCCAGTTTAAAATTTGAAGTAGTTATTACAATATTCACAAAAAATAAATTTCAGTGCTAGGTTGTTTTACTGGATTCTTGTATTGAAAATTTAATAAGGAAAGTACTCCAACTGTACACAAAAATCTCTCAGAAAACAGTGAAGGAGAAATCACTTCCTAACTTATTTTATGAAACCAGGAAAACCTTAACCTTGGACATTTTTTATTATGATGTGTTTTTATATGGGTCTCTTTGGATTCACCTTGTTTGGGACTGTCTACACTTCCTGGAATTGTCTGTCTATTTCCTTCACCATGTTAGGAAAGTTTATTCATTATTATTTTTTAAAGATTTTATTTATTTATTTAAAGAGGAGGGGAGGGAAGGAGAAAGAGGCATTGATGTGAGAGAGAAACATTGATCAGTTGCCTCTCACATATACCCCAACTTGGGACCTGGCCCACAACCCAAGCATGTGCTCTGACCAAGAATCCAACTGGTGACCTTTCACTGTGCAGTACAATGCCCAAACACAATTGAGCCACTCCATCCAAGGATTTTGTCATTATTTTTGACATAGCTTTTCAATGCCTTCCTCTCTTTCTCCTTCTGGCACCCCCATGAGGCAAATGATATGCTCGAAGTTGCTCAGAGGGCCCTTGTACTATACTCATTTTGGGAGAGGGTGAGGGTTTGCTTTTCTGATTGAATGTTTTATGCTTCCTTATCTTTTATATCTTCAATCTGATTCTCTGCTTCATCTACTCCACTGTTGATTCCCGATAATACATTCTTCACTTCAGTTAATGAATTCTTTTTTTCTGACTGGCTATCTTTTTATGTTTCCTATGTCTTTGTTGAAGTTCTCACTGAATTCATCTACTCTTCCCTGGTTACAAAGTTTGAACATTTTTATAACCAGGGTTTTGAATTTTGCATCTAGTAGATTGCTTATTTCCATTTTGTTTAGTCCTTTTTTTTCTGGAATTTTTTCTGTTCTTTCATTTGGGGCATGTTTCTTTGTTTCATCATTTTGACATCCCTGATGTGTTTTTTTCTGTGTATTACGTAGAGCTGCTATGTCTCCCATTCTTGATAGGGTGACCTTCTATAGTAGGTGTTCTATAGGGTCCTGTGGCATAGCCTCCCTTATCAATCAAACTGACATTACAGATGTGTGTCCCCCCATGTGGGTTGTGTATACACTCCTGCTATAGTTGAGCTTTTATTACTGTTGGCACATCACTGGGAGGGACTTACCCCAAAGATGATGGGCTGCAAGGACCCACTCTAATCACCAGGGATGATCAACTGTGCAGGGGCTAACCCCACAGAGCAGGACTTGCTTCAATGGAGTTCTGGTTCCTGCTGAGCCCACTACTTTAGTTTTCCCCTTGTGGGAGAAGTTGGGTGCTTGTTTCAACATGGTCTGAAGCTATTCAACAAGTGTGCTGGCTCTGGGGACTTCCAGAAGATTCAGGGCAATGTCAGCTACCATGTGTGTTTTCCCTGAGGTCACCCATGTGAGCTACGAAGCTATATGCAGGTGGCTTCTACTTGTGCTTGGTTTGGAGGTGCTTGGTCATGTGGTGAACCAAGGCTGACTGTGCCTATTGCTAGACCTGGGGCCACTTAGTAAGAAGTACATGGTGCACTGAGGCCAGATGCTTCATGTTTCAGAGATTTTTAGGAAAGTCCAAAGCATGAGCCACAGGCAATTTGTATGGAAAAGCCACTGAAAATGGATTTGATTGAGCCCACTAGTTGGGTAGGGCAAGGTCTTAGAGAATCTCCAGAGTGGTACGCAGTGTTAGCCAGGTATAGTAAATCTCAGATATAGCACCCACATGTAGGCTCTGGGAGTAGAGTGCTCAGAAAAGGAACAATAGTCCCCACCAACATTTCTGTCTGGGAGAAAGCTGCCCATCCAGCTCTCACCTGGATGCCAGACAATTCAGTTTTTCCCACATGTCCCTGGTGCCACAGCACTGGAACTCAGTAAGCGAGCTTGAGTATGTTTATGCACAGTCTCTTTAAGTGGAACACCTGGGACTCCAAAAGCCCTCTATCTTAACCATAATTCCTGCTGTTTTTTTTATAACCAGAATTATGGGAAATTCTCTTCTTGGCACTAGAACCTGGTCAGTGGGGGTCTGCTGTGGGGCTGAGACCATTTTCTCCTCAGGGGAATATCTGTAGCTGTGATTTCCCTTCTGATTTTTAACCAAAACATGTGGGTGTGGGATCAGTCCATTCTCTGTCTCTGCCTCTCCTACCACTGTCGATGTGGTTTCTTTATATCTTTAGTTGTAGATCTTCTGTTTTGCTAAACTATAAGCAGTTCTGAATGATGGTTTTCCTGTAGTTTAGTTTTAATTTTGATGTGGTTGTTGGAGGATAATTCTCTTCCATTGGTCTATGTGTGGGCTCCTATGCCAGTATCAGACTGTTTTGATTATAGTGGCCTTGTAATATAATTTGATATCAGGTATTGTGATCCCTCCTACCTTGTTCTTTTTTCTCAAAATTACTGCAGCTATTTATGGTCATTTATGGTTCCATATAAATTTTTGAAATGTTTGTTCTGTATCTGTGAAATGTCATTGATATTTTAATACAGATTGTATTGAATCTATAAATTGCTTTGGGTAATGTGATCATTTTGATGATGTTTATTCTTCCAATAATGAATGCGGTATATGCTTCCATTTTTTTTGTGTCTTCTTTAATTTATTTCTTCAGTGTTGTGTAGTTTTCTGACTACATATCTTTTACCTCCTTGGCTTGGTTTATTCCTAGGTCATTATTTTTGTTATTGCTATAGCAAATGGGATTTTTTTTCTAATTTCTGTTTCTGTTCCTTTGTTGATGTAACAAAAATGCCTTCTATTTCTGAATACTGACCTTGTATCTCACTGTTTTGCAAAATTCACTTATTAGGTCGAGTAGTTTTTGAAGGAGTCTATAGAGTTTTCTTTGTATACTATAATGTCATCTGCAAATAGTGACAGCCTTACTTCTTCCTTTCCAAAATGGATGTCTTTGATAGATGATTGGATATTAGAGATGTGGTACATATATACAATGGAACACTACTGAGTCATAAGAAAGGACAAAATACTGTCATTTGTGACAACATGGTTGGATCTTGAGAATATCATGTTAAGCAAAATAAGTCAGGTAGATAAAATTAAGAACCATATGACTTCACACATATGTGGGACATGAAACTGAAACAAGTGAACAAACCAAACAAAAAAACAAAAACTCATAGACACAGACAACATTATTGTGGTTACCAGAGGGAAGTTAGATAGTTAACAGTAATGGGGGTAAAATATTTGGTGATTAAAAGTGATTTGACTTTTGGTGATGGGCAGCCAATGCACTATACAGATAATGTATCATAGATTGGTGCATTTGAAATCCATATAATTATGCTAACCAATGTCATCCTAATAAATTTAATTAAAAATAAATAAAAATTTGAAAAGGACAAAAAACAGAAAAATACATACATTAGCCACAGACTTGCAAATATAAAATTTTGTAAGGTATCTGGAGTGATTTCAGCTGTATGATGGTGTGAGTGGAGCTCCAGTTCTCTCCTTTCTAAGTTGAAACAACTTGGACAGCTATACTTCAACAAAGGATTCCCTTCTCAACACACATCTAAGGGATCCATGCATTGAGATAACTGAAGGTGGACATATCAGAGCAATCAGAGGGGATAGAATAGGGAAATCGCAGAGTTGAAGATGCAGTCTAGTTCTCACCATGATCCCATGAGAAACAATAGCAGTGAAACTTTGGGACACAACCCCCACTGGGCAAACTGGAGGGACAGAAGCAGCAATCAGGCCTGATTCTACATTGGAGATGAGCCCAGGGCAGGGCCCTAGAGGCAAAGAAGAACATCATTGCTCAAACTACAATCACCAGACAAAAGGAGCCAGGGACACAAGAATATGTTCCTCACCCCATTCTCCTATGGCCCACCCAGAAGTAATATCATCACTCAGCATATCACAAAAGGGAAGAAATAACTTCCCAGCCTTAGTAATCTGTACTTTTTATGGAATCCACTGGAAAGAACAGTCATAGACGTCAGAACCTGCTTTCCCCTCATCCTGGATCCCCCACCTACACAGTCAGAGCCTGGTACAGGAGGCAGAAATACCTCCAATAGAGCAACATGTTTGACAGCTTCTACCTGCAGAAAGGCAGTGCTGGGAAGGCACAGGCCTGAAGGTTCATAGCCTGCAACATCCCACCATGGGAGTGGTGCCCTGAGACTGAGACAACTGGATCATAAAGAGGAGGTCTCCTCAAGGTTTATGGGGCATTTTCCATGACTGTAGTAATACCACCTTTTAGAGGCAAAAAATCCCTAATTGTACAAGTAAGAGAAAACAGAAACTTGTACTTCAGCACCACCTCCTGGAAAACAAAACAAAGACCTCTCTTATCAACCTGTTAAAATGCGATATCATATATTTTAAAATGTGGGAAAAAAAACCCACTTCATTTCTACAAATGTCCGGACAGAGAAGTAATCCATCTAGCATAATAAATAATCATGGTAGCAAGGGAACTGAACAAGAAAAATTTTTTAAATCTCCAGAAAATAAACTTAAAGACATGACAAGCTGATTTAAATGGCAGAGAATTCAAGATTGCAATTATGGAAAAACTCAATGACATACCAAAAAAAAAAGAAAGAAAGAAAGAAAGAAAGACAAAGAAAGAAAGAAAGAAAGAAAGAAAGAAAGAAAGAAAGAAAGAAAGAAAGAAAGAAAGAAAGAAAGAACCTGAGAAAAGTAGTCAACAAACAAAGGCAGTAATTTAACAAAAAGATTGATTCTGTAAAAAAGAACCCAATAGAAATTCTGGATCTAAAGAACTCAGGAAATGAGGTGAAGAATAAACTAGCAATCCTAGGAAAATGAGTAGACCAAATGGCAGGTAGAATTAATGATATTGAAGATATAAATCAGGAAGAGAGCCAAGCGGAGGCAAAGAGAAATTGAAAGTAAAAATACAGAGAGAGAGAGAGAACTCCCTGAGAACCATCTAACTCCCTTAGTAAAAACAATATAAGAATAGCTGGTAAATCAGAAGGAGGAGAAAGAAAGAAACAGAGTTTATGCAAACAAATAATCAATGAGAAATTCTCAAACCTGTAGAAAAAACTGGAATCTGAAACTGAAGATAAAAATAGAACACCAAGTTACCTCAATCCAAAAAAGCCGTCTCCAAGGCACTTTATATTAAAGCTGTCTAAAATTAATGACAAAGACAGAATTCTCAAGTCAGCAAGGGAAAAGAAGATGGTAATTTAAAAGGAAACTCCATTAGATTATCACCAAATTTTTCAGTAGAAAGATTACAAACTAGAAGAGAGTGGAATCAAATATTCAAAATATTGAAACAGAGAAATCACCAGATAAGCTTTATATATCCAGCAAAATTATCCTTTAGACGTGAAAAAGAAACGAAGTCTGTTGTACATAAACAGAAGCTGAGGGAATTGCATCACAAGAAGTACTGAAAGGAAATGTTCTCCTTGGAAAACAGAAGCAGGAAGTTTCAACTTTTTTAAAAGACAGTAAAGGCATTTAAGAAAAAAGGGGTAATAGGTACTGCAATTTGAAAATGAATGTACAGCACAAAAAAAGATAACTTGTGACAACAAAACATAAGAGGGGAGGAAGGAAAAGAACTGAACTTTCACATGTCACTGGATATAAAATATAATCTAAAGGAAAAGGACTATTGAAAATATGAAATTTTTTTACATAAACATAATGATCATCACAAAAGAAAAATCTAAAATTGAGACACATAACATTAAAAAGAGGAAATTGAAGAGAAAAAAACATAATACCACCAAACTGAAATAGAAGATAGAAACGCAAGGAAAAAGAAACAATAGAGCAACCAGAAAACAAAAGGTAAAATGCCTATACAAAGTCCTTATGTATCAATATTCACCTTAAATGTAAAAGGACTGAATTCACCAATTAAAAGGCACAGAGTAGTCATATGGATTAAAATATAAGAACCAAATATATGATGTCTTCAGGAAACACTACAAAGACAAACACAGACTCAAAGTGAAAGGTATGGAAGTTGATACTTCAAGAAAATGTCAACCAGAGAAAAACGGGTATACCTGTACTTATATGAGACAAAATAGATTTCAAGGTAAAAACTGTAACATTAGATAATTATGAGCATCTTATAACAATAAAGGGGACACTAAGTCAAGAAGACATAATACATTACACACACACACACACACACACACACACACACATACACACCCCACCAGGCGAACACCAAAATATGTCAAGCAATTACAAGCAGAACTAACAGGAGTAACCAACAAAAATACAAGATATTAGGGGACCTAAATACCCAATTGGTAGCAATAGGTAAATCAACCAAACAGAAAATCACTAAGGAAATGTTGGCCTTAGTGCATCAGTTCAAATGGGCATAATCAGTATTTACAGTGCTTTTCACCTCAGAACACCAGAATAATCATTCTTCACTAATGTACATTGGACATGCTCAAAAACAGACCATATACTGGGGAATAACAAATTTAAGAAGATTAAAATCACACCAAGAATATTCTCCAAAAACAATGCTTTGAAACTGGAAGTCAGCTGCAACAAATATCATAAATACATGGAGATTAACACAATATAATACAGAATAATGACTGGACCAAAAAACAAATAAAATAAATGAAAAGATATACAGACAAATCAGAATGAAAATATAATATATCAAAATTTGGGGGATGCAGCAAAAGCAATATAAAAGGGAAGTATATAACATTATAGGCATACTTCAAAAAATAAAAAAGAAAAGAATATCTCAAATAAACCAGCTAACATTTTAAATTAAAGGACTAGAAAAAAAAGAACAAACTAAACCAAAATTCAATAGGATGAAGAAAATAATAAAAATGAAAACAAAATAAAAGGAAATGAAGAAGAGAAAAAATAACAAAACACAGAGATTGTTCTTGAAAAGATAAATAAAATTGACAATGCCCCAGCTAAAATTAGAAAGAAAAAAAGAAAAGACTCAAATAAACAAAATCAGAAATGAGGATACATTACAATGGACACAAAAGACTATACAAGAATAATGGCTTTAAGCCAATAACTTTTATAACCTAGAAAACATGGTTAAGTCCCTAGAAATATATAGTTTTCATAGATTAAATCATGAAAAACTGAAACATTTAATACATTGATAAACAGTGAGGAAGTTGAAACAGTTATCAGAAACATCCCCAAAAAATAGACTGGAGATCAAGATGGCAGAGGAGTGATGAGAAATCATACTGACCTCCTCCAAAGACCAATCTGGAATAACAACTAAATTGTAGCGAAATCACCCAGAACAAACAACTGAATAACAGTAAGAGAGAAGCCTTATAACCTTGCACATGGAGAAGAATCAGTTCAGCACAACCTGACTGGTAAGTAGTGTGGCAGAAATGTGAGAAGGCTGGTGGGACACACTCAGGCAGCAGTGCCAGAGGGATACTTAAATGGCCAGTTGGATGTCCCACAGAAGAGCGGGGACCAAACCATTAGCAGAGATCCCTGGCCTACAGCACTAGAGCCCAAAAAGTACACAGATAACAGCCAGCTGCAAAAGTGACAGAGTTACTCTCTGCCAGAGAGATGGATGGAGACTGAAACAGACAATTAAAGAGCCAATACATAAATTTTCATTTGCAGCCACTTACCCTTGGCTCCAGCAAAGGTAGGAACAGAGCGGCCTAGGGATGTCTGAGGAGAGAATGGGGACAGAAACTTTGGGGAGAAAACGGAGAGAGTTACCTCAAGGATTCCAGTAGTGAATTGACCCCCATAAGTCAGCAGCCATCATGCTCAGGCAGATCACTCCCCCCTGAGAAGCAGCAGCCTGAAGGGAAACGTTACCCCAACCCCGGGACTGATTCTGCCCCATCCAATGGTGCTTAAGGTAGACTTCTGAGAGCAGATTAACAAATGAACGAGACAGTCACAGACGGTGGGTTCCTGGAAGTCTCTAACAGGCTGCCTGAGGTCAGACTAGGTCAACATCTGACATCACCAGAGGTAGATCCAGAATAAAAAAAAACAGTGGTAAATACAAATGGCTTCCAAGATGAAATCCACGGTGGTCTTCTCCATGATTTGCAATATTTATTTACCACACAGACTTTTAACATTCATTTCTTGTCCATCAAGTTGGAGCATATTAAGTCACCAGATTTTATACTATAGTTTATTTCTCTCCTTCTAATTATAGTCTTAATCTCTCTACAGACTTATTAATACTGGTTAATTTTCTGTTGATAGTAGGATGGCAGGGGGAGTTATTTTGCAGAAGAGGGTTTGTTTCCTGGGCTTTGTGGTTTTGCTCTGGCAGTCAAAAAATGGGAAGACACAGAAACAACACCCAATCAAGAATAAAGGAGGAATCATCAGAAAGACTGCTAAATTAAATAGAGACAAGTAAAGTATCAAATATTGGGTTCAAAACAATGGTTACAAGGAAGTTCAATGAATTCAGTGAGTCTAGTGAAAATTACAAACAACTACAGGGAAACTATGAGGAACTTACTGCAAACTATATCGGCCTGATAAAGGACATAGAAACTCTCAATGGGAACCAAGAGGAAATGAAGAATACAATTTTTGAATTGAATAACACAGTAGAAGGAATCAAAAGCAGGTTAGATGAAGTAGAGGATTGAATCAGCAAGCTGGAGGACATGGTAGAGAAAATCCCACAAAGACAAAGGAAATGAAAAATGGCTCAAAAGGAACAAAGCGGGGTTAAGGGAAATGTGGGACAACATGAAAGCAATAATATCCATATAATAGGAATTCCAGAAGGAGAAGAAGAGCAAGGGATAGAAAACCTGTTTGAAAAAGTAATGATGGAAAACTTCCTTAATTACAGGAGAGAAAAAGTCACATAAGTCCAGGAAGCACAGAGGGTCCCAATCAAGATGTCCCAAAGGGACCCACTCCAAGACACAGCATAATTAAAATGGTTGATATCAAAGACAAAGAGATAATCTTAAAGGCAGAAAAGGAGAAACAGGAAGTAACATAAAAGGGAGCACTGATAAGGCTAGCATCTGAGTTTTCCACAGAAACACTAAAACACAGAAGGGAATGGTAAGAAATATTCAGAGTAATGAAAAGCAAAGGCCTACAGCCAAACTACTCTACCCAGCAAGGCTCTCAGTTAAGATGGAAGGTGAAATAAGAGATTACACAGATGAAAAAGGCTGAAAGAATATTCCGTCACCAAACCAGCATCATAAGATATGCTAAAGGGACCACTTAAAGATGGTGAAGAAAAAGAGTGAGAGAGAGGGGAGTACAGGTACGAAGGGGGGAAATTAATAAGTAGCTATCAATAATAACTTTAAATATAAATGGAATAAATGCTCCAATTAAAATACATTAGGTATCTGAATAGATAAGAAAACATGACACATATGTATGGTGCCTACAAGAGGCCCACCTCATAACAAAAGACCTACACGGACTGAAAGTGTTGGAAAAATATATTATAAGCAAATGGTCAGAAAAAATAAAAGATGGAGTAGCAATACTTATATCAGACAAAATAGATTTCAAAACACAGTCCACAAAGAGACACAGAAGGACACTTCATAATATTCAAAGGAAGAATCCATCAAGGAAATATAAATATTGTAAACCTATATGCACCCAACATAGGAGCACCCAAATATACAAGGAATATCTTGGAGGACTTTGAGAAAGATATAGACAACAAAACACTTATAATAGGGAATTTTAACACCTCACTGTCAACAATGGATAGATCTTCCAAACAAAATATCAACAAGGATATTGTGGCATTGAACAATGTCTCAGATCAAATGGAGTGCACCAATGTACATAGAACCTTTCATTCCAAAGAAGCAAAATATGTGCATTCCTTTCAAGAGCACATGGAACATTTTCAAAGATAGACTACATGATAGGACACAAAACAAACCTCAAGAAATTCAAGAAAACTGAAATTATATCAAGCATTTTCTTGGACCTCAAAGCCTGAAACTAGAAACCAACCACAAAGAAAAAACTGAAAAACATTCAAACTCATGGAAACTGAATGGCATGCTAATAACAATGACTAGGTCAATAAGAAGATCAAAGAAGAAATCAAAAAGTTTCTGGAAACAAATGAAAATAAACACACAACTGTCCAAAACTTGTGAGACACAACAAAGGCAATTTGGAGAGGGAGTTCATAGAGATACAGGCCTACCTGGAAAAGATAGAAACATTTGAAATAAACAACCTAACACAACACCTACAAGAACTGCAGAAAGAACAACTGAACACAGAGCGATCAGAAGGAAGGAAATAGCCAAGATCAGAGCAGAATTAAAAAAATGTAGAGATTGAGAAAACAATTCAAAGGATCAATAAATCCAGGAGCTGGTGTTTTGAAAAATAATTGACGAGCCTGTAAGCGGACTCATCAAAAAAAGGAAAAAAATAAGATAGAGGACACAATTAAATAAAATCAGTAATGAGAGAGGGGAGATCGCAACTGATATCACAGAAATACAAAGGAGAGTAAGAAATTCCTACAAAGAATTATATCTCAAGGAATTTGAAAACCTGGGTGAAATTGACAAATTCCTGGAAAAATATAATCTTCTGAAATTTAATGAGGAAGAATCAGATAGCCTGAACAAGCCAATTACAGCTGGGGAAATCAAAGCAGTAATCAAAAAAATCCTGGCACACAAATGCCCGGGACTGGATCATTTTCCAGGAGAATTGTACAAAATATTTAAGAAAAAGCTAGCCCCTATTCTACTCAGGAAATTCCAAAAAATCCAAAAAGAGGGAAAACTCCCAATCTCTTCTTATGAAGCCAGCATCATCATAATCCCAAAACCAGATAAAGACACAAAAAAGACAGAAAACTATAGGGCAATGTTGCTGATGAACATATATGCTAAAATCCTCAAGAAAAAAATGGCAAACCACATCCAGAAACACATTAAAAAGATCATACACCATGATCGAATGATTTCATACCTGGGAAGCAATGATACAATATTTGGAAATCAATAAATGTAATACATTACATAAACAAAAAGAAAGACAAAAAACATATTATCATATCAATAGGTGCAGAAAAAGCATTTGACAGACTACGGCACCAACTTATGATCAAAACACTCAGCAAGGTGGGAGTACAAGGAGCACACCTGAACATAATAAAGGCCATATAGGAGACCTACAGCCAACAAGATACTCAATGGGAAAATCTAAAATCTTCCCAACTAAGATCAGGAACAACACAAGGGTGCTGTTCCACCTTCACCACTTCTATTCAACATAATATTTGAAGTCCTAGCCACAGCAAACAAACAAGAAAAAGAAATATAAGGCAACCACTTGGCAAATGAGTAAGTAAACTGTCATTCTTTGCAGATGATATTTTTATTATGTACGTAGAACATCCCATAGAATCCACCAAAAAACAACTCAACCAAATAAGTACTTTTGGCAGAACAATGGGATACTAAGTCAATATTCAGAAATTGAAGGCACTTTGTACACCAATATCGAAATATCAGAATCAGAAATCAGGAAAAAATATCCATTCAATATAGCAACCAAAAATATAAATAAATAAAACACCTAGGAATCAACCTTACCAAGGAGGCAAAAACCTGTACTCAGAAAACTACCAAACACTGAAGAAATTAAGGCAGGTACAAATAAATGGAAGCATATACTGTGTTCATGGATCAGAATAATAAACATCATCAAAATGTCCATACTACCCAAAGTAATTTATAGATTCAATACAACGCCTATTAAAATACCAAATACCAGTGACGTATCTCATAGTTATAGAACAAACATTTCTAAAATGTATATGGAAGCATAAATGGCTCTGAATACCTACAGAAATTTTGAAAAAGAGGAACAAAGTAGTAGGGATCATGATACCTGACATCAAACTATATTATAAGGCCACTGTAATCAAAACAGTCTGGTACTGCCATAGTAACAAGCACATAGATCAATGGAACAGAATATAGAGCCCAGAAATAAACCCATATCTCCATGGTCAATTAATATTTGACAAAAGGGACAGAAGCATAAAATGAAGTAAAAATAGCATCTTCAACAAATGGTATTGAGAGAACTGGACAGCTACATGCAAAACAAAAATGAAACTGACCACCAAGTTTCACTATACAGAAATATAAACTCAAGATGGATAAAATAATTAAATATAATGTGTGACACCATGAAAGTCCTAGAGGAGAATATAGGTAGGAAAAATTCAGATATTCCAAATCACAATATTTTCACTGATATTTCCTCCACAACGAGGGACCTAAAGGAAGGAATAAACAAATGAGACTTCATCAAAATAAGAAGTTTATTCATGGCTACAGAAATCATGAACAAAATGACAAGGGAACCAGCCATATGGGATGATATATTTGCCATTGATATGTCGGAGAAGGGTTTGATCTCCAAAATACATGAAGAACTCACATGACCCCACTCTAGGAAGATAAACAATCCAATTAAAAATGGGCAAAGGACCTAAACAGACACTTCTCCAAGGACATACACAGGGCTGAGAGATTTATGAAATGATGCTCAACATCACTATCAATCAGAGAGATGCAAATTAAAACCACAATGAGATACCACTACACACCAGCCAGAGCTGCCATCATAAACAAATATACAAGTGCTAGCAAGGATGTGGAGAAAAGGAAACCCTAATCCACTGTTGGTGGGAATGCAGTCTGGTGCAGTCACTGTGGAAAACAGTATGGAGTTATCTCAGAAAACTAAAAATAGATCTGTGTTTTGACCCAGCAATTCCACTGCTGGGATTATACCCTAAGAATCCTGAAACACCAATTCAAAAGAACTTGTGCACCCCAATGTTCATAGCAGCACAATTTATAATAGCCAAGAATTGGAAGCAACCTAAGTACCCAACAGTAATTGAGTGGATCAAAAAGCTGTGGTACATTTACAGTATGGAATACTATGCAGCAGAAAAGAAGAAGGAGATACTGCTCTTCACAACAGCATGGATGGAACTGCAGAACTTTATGATAAGTGAAATAAGCTGGTGGTGAAAGATAGAATCCATATGATCTCACATATAATGGGAACCTAATCAACAAAATAAACAAGCAAGCAATATATAACCAGCAACATTCAAATAAAAAACAAATTGACAGTAGCCAAAGGGGAGGTTGGAGAGGGATAACAGAGGAAAAGGAGGGAAAGGGTCATCAAGGAACATGCATAAGGGACCCATCGACACAGCCAAAAGTGGGGAGTAGTTGAGGGTGGAAGGTGGGTATAGGTGGGGCTTGGGAAAGTGGTGGCTAGAAAATGTTGCCCAAAAACCTAGGCATGGGGAGGCTAAGAATAATATAGGAAATTTGAAGACAAATCACTGATATGTATAATCTATACATAGATTGTCATTCCATATAAATTTTCAAAATGTTTGTTCTATATCTGTGAAACTCGTCATTTGTATATTTTTAGACATTGCATCAAATCTGTAAATTGCTTTAGGTATTATGGACATTTCGATTATGTTTATTCTTCCAATCCACGAACATGGTGTATATTTCTATTTGTTTCTGTCTTTCTTAATTTCTTTCTTCAGTGTTCTTTAGTTTTCTGAGTACTAGTCCTTTACCTCCTTGTTTAGATTTATTTCTAGGTACCTTATTTTTCTTGATATATCAAATAGGTTTTTTTCCTGATTTCTGATTCTGATATTTCATTGTTGGTGTACAAAAATGCCTTTGATTTCTTAATATTGGCTTGTATCCCACTAATTTTCCAAATTCTCTTATTAGGTTGAGTAGTTTTTTGTTCGGGTGTATGGGATTTTCTATGTATACTATCATGTCACTTGCAAAGTATGACAGTTTTGCTTCCAACTTTTAACTTGAGGTGACTTTTATTTCTTTTTCTTCTCTGATATCTGTGGTTAGGACTTCCTAGTGGTGAATGCAGACATCCTTGTCTTGTTCCAAATCTTAGTTGGAAGGCTTTTAGGTTTTGCCCATGGATGGTTGTAGGTTTCCAGCATATGGCCTTTATTATGTTGAAGTATGCCCTCTCTTCTGCCATTTTGTTCAGTGTTTTTATCATAATTGGGTGCTGTACCCAATTGTTGTCTTTCCTTTTGTTTATGTGATGTATTATATTTATTGACTTGTGAATATTGTACCATCCTTGCATCCCTAGGATGAAGACCACTTGATCATGGTGTATGATCTTTTTAATACATGGTTGGCTGTTTGTCAAAATTTTCTTGAGGATTTTTGCATCTATGTTCACCAGCAATATTGGCCCACAATGTTTAATCCTTTGTGTGTCTTTATCTGGTTTAGGGATTAGGATGATTCTGGCTTCATGAAAATATTTTGGAGTCTCCTCTCTTCATGGTGTTTTTGGAATAGTCTGAGAAGGATAGGGGTTAGCTCTTCCTTAAATAGTTTGTAAAATTCTCCTTTGAAACCTTCCATTCCAAGGCTGCTATGTGTCAGGAGGTTTTTTATTACTCCTTTGATTTCACTAGCTGTTACCAGTCTGTCCAGGCTTTCTCCTTCTTCATTCCGTTTTAGAAGACTACGTTTCTATAAATTTGTCCATTTCACCTATGTTTTCAAATTTCTTGGCATATAGTTCTTTGTCCTAATTTCTTACAATCCTTTGTATTTCTGTGGTGTCAGTTATAATATCTCTTATTTTATTTCGGATTTTGATTTGGACCCTGTCCTTTTTTTTTTTTTTTTTGATGGGTCTACTTAAAGCTTGTCAAACTTGTTTATCTTTTCAACAAATCAGCTCCTGGATTTATTGATCCTTTGAATTGTTCCTTTAGTCCTCATGTCATTGAAGTCTGTTGTAATCTTGATTATTTCCTTCACTCTGCTCTCTCTGACTTTTGTTTGTTGTTGTTTCTCCAGTTCTTGTAGATGTAGGGTTAGGTTGTTTATTTGAAATGTTTCTATCTTTTTTATGTAGGCCTGAATTGCTGTTAATTTCCCTCTCAGGACTGCTTTTGCAGTGTCCCATATGTTTTGGACTGTTGTAGGTTCATTTTCATTTTTTTCCAGAAAGTTTTTGATATCTTGCTTAATCTCATTATTGAGAGATTCATTGTTTAATATCATGCTATTCAACGTCCATAACTTTGAATGTTTTTGATTTTTTTTCCTTGATGTTGGTTTCTAGTTTTAAGCCCTTGTAGTCTGAGAAAATGGTTAATACGATTTCAATTTTCTTAAATTTGTTGAGGTTTGTTTTGTGCCCTATCATTTGGTTTTCCTTTGAAAATGTTCCATGTGAATTTGAAAAGAAATTTTAGTTTTCTTCCTTGGGATAAAAGTTCATATATGTATATGAACTGAGTGTGTGTGAGTGTGAGTGTGTGTGTGTGTGTGTGTGTGTGTGTGTAGTCAGTTAAGTCCATTTGACCTAATGGATCATTAAGGTCCACAATATCCTTATTGAGAATTTGTTAGAATAATCTACCCATTATTGACAGTGGGGTATTAAAATCCCCTACTATAAGTATTTTGTTGTCTATATCTTCCTTGAAGTGCCCCAAGGTTTTCCTTATATATTTGGTTGCTCCTATATGGATGCATGTAAGTTGACAATGTTTATGTCTTCCTGATGGATTCTTCCTTTGAGTATTATGAAGTCTCTTTCTTTCTATGGCTTTTGTTTTGAACTCTATCTTGTCTAAGTGCTTCTACACTGGCTTTATTTTCCTGCCAATTTGCATGGAATATTTTTTCCAACCCCTTTCTTTCATTCTGTGTAGGTCTTTTGTTCTGAGGTGGGTTTCTTGTAGCTAGCATATGTGCATGTCATGTTTCCTTATCCATTCAGCTACTCTATGTATTTTATTTGGAGCATTTAATCCACTTACATTTATAGTTATTATTGATAGGTAATTATTCATTTTTTCCCTTTGTACCTGTGTTCTTCTCTCTCTCATTTTTTTTCTTCACCTTCTTGAAGTAGTCCCTTTAGCATATTTTGAAATCCTGGTTTGGTAGTTCTGTATACTTTTAGCCTTCTTTTCTCTGGGAAATTCCTTTTTTTGCCTTCTATTTTAATTGAGAGCCATGCTGGGTAGCGTAGTCTTGATTACAGGTCTTTACTTTTCATTACTCAGAATATTTCTTGCCATTCCCTTCCGGTTGTAGTGTTTCTGTGGAAAAGTCAGCTGCTAGCTCTATGAGGGCTTCCTTGTAAATTACTTCCCATTTCTCCCCTACTGCCATTAAGGTTTTCTCTTTGTCCTTGATATCTGCCATTTTAAGTATGATGTGTCTTAGAGTGAGTCTCTTTGAGTTCCTCTTGATAGGACCCTCAGTGCTTCCTGAACTTGTGTGACATTTTCTCTCCTCATTAGGTAAGTTTTCCACCATTACTTTTTCAAACTGTTATTCTATCCGTTGCTCCTACTCTTTTCCTTTTGGTATTCCTATTATATGGATATTATTGCTTTCACATTGTCCTGCATTTCCCTTGACCCCTCTGTGTTCTTTTCAAGCTTTTTTTTCATTTTCTTGCCCTTTCTGTGAGTTTTTTTTCCTACCATATTCTTCAGCTTGCTTATTCGATCCTCTGCTTCATCTAGCCTGCTTTTGATTCCTTCTACTGTGTTATTCAATTCAAAAATTGTATTCTCCATTTCCTCTTGGTTCCCATTGAGAGTTTCTATGTCCTTTACCATGCTGATGTAGTTTGCAGTGAGTTCCTCATGGTTTCCCTGTAGTTGTTTGTAATTTTCACTGAACTCACTGAGTTCATTGAACTTCTTTATAACCATTAAGAGACAGTTTACTTGTCTCTATTTTATTTAGTAGTCTTTCTGAGTATTCCTCTATTCCTTTAGATTGGTGGTTGTTTCTTTGTCTTCCAAATTTAGCTGCCAGAGGAAAACCACAAAGCCTAGGAAACAAACACACATCTGCAAAAATAACTCCCCCCTGAAATCTACTAGAGAGTAATGTAATCATGAATGTGCCTCACTTTTAAATGTATACAAAAATTGATAAATGAATCAAAGAATTGTTAGATGAATAGATATAGATAAAACAATGTTACATATAAAATTTAGAATATAGGTAGTTAATTTTCACTATGAAATCACTTCAATTTTTCTATATGTCTTTTTTTATAATAAAATTTTAGGGGGAAAAACTCTCAATGGTTACCACTACAATTGTTTAAAATCTAGTCCCACCAGAGATTCGTTTGGGGAGGAGTATTTTATCATGACACTGTTTAGAATTTCCAGTAGATATTGATTTAAAAAACAGCAGATTGACTTTCAGTCATGTTTACTATTGTTTTAAATTCTAAACAGCAATGTACACTTTTTTTCTTGCACTCCTGGATACATTGTTAGTGTTAGAGTTTTAAAAGCATAGTGGTAGGAATCAAAAGCTAGATCTGCCCAATTCCAAAGATCCATCCTTGCCAATAAACTCTTTCTATATTATCACCCTAACTATGTTTCAAAGTATACAAAGATGAAAAAGATAATTTTTGCCTACAAGGAGATCATAGTATGGTGGGGAGAGATCCATATTTATGTATTTCTAATATAAGATGAGTATTAGATTTTCAAATAACATGTTGGAATAAAATTAGAAAGCTTTTTATAAGAAATGCTGTCTGAGGTGCAACTTGTTCCCCACTTAAGCCCATTTGATGATTTTCTATAGTGTGTAAGCTTGAATACAAAATCCTTCACATGTCTACAAGATCCTACACAATATTTTTCCTTTCTACTTCCCTGTTCTCATCCTGGTCATTTCCCAATAGGCTTCCTCGAAAAACCACACACACACACTACTCTGACCATACTTGCCTTTAATCCATTCCAATTCATTCTTTAGAGCTCAGATAAAAAGTTACTTTCTCAACAAAGACCAATCCCCTTCTCATTTGAGATGAAAGATATAGTTGTAATTACACAATTGGTGTCATTTGAAACCATAATTTACTTGTTTCAGTAAATATGTGTTGAGTGACTTTAACTGAAGGACCCTGTAGATAATCATGAATCAGTGAAAGGTAGGACTTTATCACCTAATTATAGGATGGAGATGGAGAACACCACTCAGAAAGAGGGAAAACCTTGAGCCAAATCCCATACAGAAGAGGTGTGAGCAGAGATGCAAAGATGTGGAATTTAAAAAATAAGCCCTCTAGAGGCTCTCATGTTAGTCCTGAGGACCAGGCATGAATTAGTTTTTATAAAAATCAGGTAGTTTACAGGAATTTGAGAGAGTCTAAAAAATTTCTCACCATCCCTGTCTCTAATTAGCATTTTAAGGAGTGTTTATTCTTACCATATCTCATAACTCCAAAGAAACCAAAACCAGGATATAGTCAAATCCATAGGAATATTCATTTATTCTTTAGTGAATTCTAGCTAGTCTCTTTTGGGCAAATGTGTAGATATAAGGTGACACTGGATTCTCTTCAGGGCATGTGAGGCTTCCCCAAGAAATGTTTCTACATACCCAGTATTTCTTATTAAATAAGTAACTGGTTAATGGTACAATGTGTAGAGAGGTGAATTTTGCCTTTGTATTGTGACATTGATTTCTGTTCCATTTCTTTAGTTCTGTCAAGAACATGAAGGTGCACTCAACAATTTAAATGTTTCTAAAAGAGCTTGAAAATGTATGAAGATTTTTATTCTACAAAGTTGCACACACATTTTTCCCCACACTGTTTAGGCTTCCACTTATTGATCCCCTAGTACATTCCATTCTAAGGATTCATAAATAGGAAAGGAATGGAAGCTAAAACAGTACATACGACAACCCCCAAACCATAATAATATAACAGTGAACACTTGTCTTAACATCTGGGATCCTCTGGGCAACTTTTCTAGTAAAGAAAATCGAGAAATCATTTTGAATTCATGTCCACAGAAAGATTTAAAAATTGTAGGCTTACTTCTCTCGATTTTTTCTGAGATTTCTCTGTGACTAAGTCTGAATTTCAATTTTATGGTGTGTATAAGATTAGGATTTTTACTAATAGAGTTTTTCCTACTCCCCTGACAGACAGAAGAGGCAATGCTAATCTCTCACAGAATTCTTTGCAACACAGTATACCAGGCAGTGACAACCAATCATTTGGCGATTGCAACATAAGTTGCAATCAATGTGTTGTCTAGCCTACAATTCTAAAGCATGCCTGTATGAACAATAGTTTCAAATACAGAAGCAAATCAATTTACAAACTTTCAACTCAGGAACTTTAATAGATACAAATGAATAAACCAGGGCAAAAATGCAACAATTCTATTAAAAACCCTATAGTATTACTTTGATCTTATAAATAGATGGCCATATACAAACTTTTGGTGGACCTTACCAGCTTGTAAATGGCTTTTACACACAGCATTTTTCTTTTCCACTTTAGTCCCCACATCCTTGATTCTTGAAGTCATAGAAACACTCAGGATTGCCTTATTCACTTTGGGTCCCTCATATCTCTGCACTCTGTGCGGCCTTGTGCCTAGCACCATTGGCTCCCCATCAAAATCTGAGAGAAGACCTAATACTTTAGCAAAGCTCAGGTATAGACGATGGTTAAGGTCCAAATGATATTTGCCTCTTAACATATTTGTATTTTTAGGTACAATATTCCAAGCATTTATAGTTATAGAATTATTATATTTTGTTTTCCATTTATAAGAGTTAGAAAGTTATTTGGGAGCAACAGCAAAAGGAATGGTCATATTGGTCCCCCCAAATTATCTCCTAAAAGGGGTGCCTAACCTCCCCCTCAAATACCAGCTTTACTTCCATCTACATTTGTTCTTAAAAATACCTGGAGCACCTTCTCTGAAGACATGGCTTGCAAAACACCTAAATAAGAAAGCCATGGGAGTTTGCTAAATATGCAGATCATTGAGCTCCACCTTTGTACTAAAAATCAGGATCTTTCAGGGTGGGTCCCAGAAAATGCAGGGGATCAAAGTTCCCCTTCCCCACAGGGGAATTTTTACACACAAATAAATTTGAAGATAACTATTTCAAAGTGAAACCTCAGAAAATCTGGCTACATCAACATTTATACTTTTCTAGTTTTCCTGCTATTTCCCAGCAAGACTATAAACTCTCTGAAAGGAAGGACTATAGTCCATACTTTTTAGAATTTCCCAGAGCATCTCTTACCTCATATTTTTTATCATTTCATACTTTGAGCAGTGCTTTCCTAATTAATATAGTAAAATAAATAATATTATCTTTTTAGAGTTTGTGAGAATTCAATGAAATAAGCATTAATAAGACATTTAAATGATGTATGAATTAAGTGGGCATCCCAAAACATAGTAAGTCATTGTTCTTTGTAATTTTATGAACTTTTATTTTAGTACTTGCGTGGGAGAGCCAAATGAAAATAGTAAAATATAGCTTGTTTTCCAGTGTATTACTGTGATCTTATTATGTATTGAAACTGAAAATCATGATCTCATAATAGAGGTTGACTTCCCCCATAATTTATTGAGTATACCTACTCAGTTAAGTGAATTTAAGCCATATTTACTTTGCTCTAAGATGTGTATTTTATATACTTAAATTTCATTCATTTTTCCCAGAGTCTCCATTTTCTTCACTGGTAAAATGAGTAAAATAATTACTGCTTCTAGGATTGGCAGGAAAATTAAGGTACCAAGATATTTTTGAAATTTTAGAACAGGAATTGTATTATGTAGATATATTTGCATTTTGTATCATCTGGAAAAAAGAAATACCACCAATGAACTGAGAAAAGAGCAAGATTTAAAATGATTTGCCCTATTTTTGTGTGTAAAATCATTTGTTTTGTATCATTGAAATTGAAGACTTTGGTCCTTGCCATTTTCTTTCTTTTTTTTAAGTTTAAGAAATCCCTGAAATGACTTAAATAATTGCTCCAGATCCTTTAAAGATTAAGCAACATCTTCCACTTGCCCAAGGAGTGTGCATTTCTTGGGTAGGGAACACCATTTTGAGGCTAACACAGGAAACCACACTCAGGATTCAAAATATAGGCTTTTAAAAAACTTATTTTAGTTTTAGTTTTAGTTTCAGTTTTAGTTTTAGTTATTTTTCTCCATTACTATTTATCCTCACTATATACCCTGTCCAACCTCCATGTACCCTCCATCCCCCACCCCCACCCCAGCAATCACCACACTGTTGTCTGTGTCCATGAGTTAGGTTTTTCATTTGGTGTGATTTTCAGCCCTGTTTTCCTTTTGTGGGTTATACCTGAAGAGAAATTCCTAATCCCAAGACACCAAGATGAAGCAGCTGCAAACACTGATGAGGTGGGAGGGAGATTTATGAGATCATTCATCTGTACAGACCTGGGTCCAGTCAACTTTCTATAAAGGGTAAGATAGGAATATATTGGCTTTGTGGGTCACAAAATCTTTGTTGCAACTAGTCAGGTCTGATGCATGAAAGCAGCTACAGATAGTAAGTAAGAGAATGAATCAAGATGTGTCATAATAATACATTAGTTAAAAAACAGGAAACACACAGCCTACAGTTTGACAACCACCTATATAGACTCTGAAACCCTTCTCATGATGTGAGAAAGAATTTCAGCACTGGTGCAACATATGTTTGGAGGTTCATGGTAGTCAAGGATGCACTCTCCATATTAGAGTCATCCTATAAAAGTTGGCAAAATTGTCTTACTTTAAGGGCTACAGAGTAACTGGTTCGGTTGTTTTCCATATGGTTTGGTTGTTTTTCATAGTGTCCTCTTATTTTTTTCCTTTAAACATTTCTATGGCTAAACTATTAATGTAATGAGAGAGATAGAGAGGGAAGGGGAAGGTGGAAAAAAAAGACAAAGGAGAACTCTATTGTGCAAAGACATGGACAGACTGGTGGACAAAGCAGCGAAGATAGAAAAGAAGAACAACGATTGGCCCAGTGACTATCTTTAAATGCCATGTGAAAGGCTGATCATGTGAGATTAATGTTTAAGAGTGCAGCCTCTGGAAACAAACTGATCTAAGTTTAAAATCCTGGTTCGGCTAGTTACTGCTAGGTTGATCTTGAGCATAGTGCTTAATTTTGAAACCTTAGTTATCTCATCTGTAAAATGGAAATAAGAATACCTTCACTTGTAGGATGCCTAAATCAAGTAAAAGGTATGTCAAATTTTTAATACAAAATATGTACCCAGTAAATGGAAACCACTATAACAAATAACATTTTGAGCAGGAAATTCATGTCAAGCATAACTAAATATTAAAATATAATTAAAATCCTTGGTAAGTGAAGAAAAAACAGTTAAGGATTGTACTTCTTCCTTAGAATTCTGTTTTCTAGGTTCATTCCTTTTATATTCACCAAATGTTTCTCAATACTTTTTATATTTCTGACACTGTGACAGTTTCTAGGGTTGCAAAAATGAACAAGATTCTGCACTTTTGGCAATAAAATGTTGAAAGGGCTTTAGTGGCTATACTGGTCATTTGTGATAATGGGGCTGACACACAGGAAACTAATTCACCTCTGCCAGTTGCTCCCTATCAGGTTCTGCCAGTGGTATGCCAAAGGGGGGCAGAAAGCTGCAGGAAGGAGAAGGTTTTTTTTACCCCATTTGACTCATGTCACATCAACATTGCCATCACATGGCTTCTTGTGAAACCATGTGATGCCAATCCACATTCCTAGCAGCAGCAATCCACATTCAGTGTTTCTGCACTCCTAGATCCAGCTGCATCACTACTTCATAAAAGCAGAGAGCTACAACAACCTTCTAAGCCCTTCCTCCCACCTGTTAAATTTCAATAATCCCAACCTCTTTCTTTTATTTCCTCAGCAGTACAAATTCTATAGAACAGCTACTTCCTGTACTTACTATCTCTGTTATGTTTCCCCCTTTTGCTTTTTACTTCTCCAACACCGGGTTAATTGTTCTTTATACTAAATTTACTGTTACAGTCATTTTGGTTTCTGCCTCTTGACTGGACTCTGTGTTTGGTGATTAAAGTCTAACTTGCAAAGACCTATTGACAATTTCATAAATTCTGTATCAGTCACATCCAGGGATTAGAATCAGTAAGCATAGTTCTGTGAGCGAATAGCCTTATACAAGGAAGGGAACTTCTTTAAATACAACACTGTAAAAATAAAATGCAGCTTAAACACAAATGCAGAGTGAAAAAGGTAATCCACAGAGTGGGAGAAAATATTTGCAAATCATAAAGTTGGTAAGGGATTAATATCCAGAGTATCAAAACAACTTCCACAACTCAACAACAACAAATAAACAAATTAACTTAAAATGGACAAAGGATTTGAATAGACATTTCCCCAAAGTAGATACACAAATGGCCAATAAGCACATGAAAATATATTCACTATCATTATCAATAAGAAAATGAAAATTAAAATCAAATAAAATGCCACTTCACAACTGTTAGGCTGGCTATCCAAAAGCAGAAAATAACAAGCGCTGACAAGAATGTGGAGAAATTGGAACCCATGTGCACTGTTAGTAGGAATGTCAAATGTTGAAGCTGCTATGGAAAACAGCATAGAGGTTCCCCAAAAGGGCAAAAATAGAATTACCATATTATACAGAAATTCCCACTTCTGTATGTATATCCCAAAAATCTAAATCAGGGGCTCAAATATATGCACCCATGTTCATAGCACCATTATTCCAAATAGCGAAAAAGTGGTAACAATCTGAGTACCCACCAACAGATGGATGGATAAACAAAATATAGGATATACATACAATGGAATGTTATTTAGCCTTAAAAAGAAAGAAATTCTGACACATACTATAATATGTATGAAACTTGAGGATATTATATAAGTGAAGTAAACCACTCACAAAAAGACACAGTATGATTTCACTTCTATGAGGTATCTGCAATAGTCAAATTCATAGAGACAGGAAGTAGAATGGTGGCTGTCAGAAGTTGGATATTTATCAGCATCTGGTTGGTGCTCTCTGAAGAGCAGTGGATTTCCTGGTTATTTCAATCTAATAGGAAATAAAACACATATAATTGAAAGGAATTAAAATTAGAACAAAAAAAAAGGAAACCCAAAATTTAATTGTGCTTAAATTTTGCAGAGATAATAAAGCTGGATCAATTTACTAAATGTTTCGAAAACCATGATAAAGCCAACTCCAATATGTATTTAGGGATCTGTAATATTTAATAACAGGCTTCTCTACCAACATCATGGAAGACTATGCTCCATCAAACTGATACGGATCTATAGGCTTCAGTTTCCTTATTTATACAATGTAAATAACAGCAGTAAATGCCTTTTAGGGTCCATAGGAGAATCAAGCTGTTGGAATAGTACCTAGAATACATACTATGTATTTGTTAAAACAAATAAACATTTGTTTATTTAATAGCAATTAACACTGATTAAGTACTTTATTTTACATCCCAATTTTATATGTATTAACTCACTTGATTCATAAATAATTCTACAATGTAAAAATAGCTTCCAAAATGCTAAAAATAATACTCATACGGTTCAGTTGAAATATTGTAGCTTTGCTGGACTTGCTGAGCCTTATTTTATTTTCCCTCCATACTAGCTATAATGTGACCTTATTCCCCTTCAGTAGTGTCAGTAGAAAAATTCAGTTTCCAAATTCAATAAACAAGCTTTCCAAATTCAGTAATTTAATTTAATGATTAGCTTAATCAGTAAAATAGAGACAAACAGTCATAGATATATGTACCTCATTAATCAGTGTAATTTTACTTCTTCTGGAAAACTTCTATTGGGGCCCACCAAATTTTCCACTGAATTTATCCCTTTATAGTAAACCTCTCACTCCCACCCTGATTTCTAAGCATATACAGCCTAGTAGATAGAAAAACAATTAATTTTGACATCAAAAGAATATTAAAAAACTATGGTACATTTACACAAAGGGATACTATGCAGAAGAAAGGAAGAAAGAGCTACAACCCTTTGCAACAGCACAGATGGAGCTGGAGAGAATTATGCTAAGTGAAATAAGGAAGGTGATAAAAGATATAATATGATCTCACCTATAAGTGGAACCTAATCAACAAAATAAAGAATCTAGCAAAATATAACCAGCAACATTGAAATAAAAAACAAACTGACAGTAACCACAAGGGAAGAGGGACTGGAATTACAGGGGAAAGGGAGGGGAAGGATCATCTAGGAACATGCATAAAGGGCCCATTGACAAAGCCAAATTGGGGAAGCATTGAGGGTGCCATATTATACAGAATGTATACAGAATGGAGGGGGGGGCTGGGGAAAGTGGTGGCTGGAAAATGTTGACCAAAAAAATAGTGGATAGGGGGAGGCTGGGAATAGTGTGGAAAATTAAAATGTCAAAGAACTTGTGTGTGCAACTCATGGACATAGACTAAGTGGTGTGGGGATGATGGGATGGGGTGCAGGGTGGAGGGGATAAAGCAGGGGAAATGGGAAAACTGTAACAACATACTCAATAAAATATACCAAAAAAAAAAAAAAGAATATTCCAAACCAAGTTTTACCACTTTACTGCAAGACTTTGGAAGAATTACCTAGCTTCTCCTGATGTGAAAGTATCCAACACAGAGTAGATAATAAAAACCAGCATGCATTATAGGTTGGATTTTGATTATTTCAAAGTGGATGACAATCACTATTGCTAAGTAAAGTAATCATAAGTGATTAAACTTGCTTTCTGAGATTAATTCTCAAGCTACTGTAGTGATGTTCTCTGTTTACAGTTTGGAAGGGGCTGATATTGCTTATACACCTCACATAAAAATGTGAGGCATTCCATTTGTGCTCTCAAACAAAAAAAAACATTAAAAATACTAAATAAAGTTGTATATGTGTTTCTGGGCATATAACGTGACTGTATCAGCATCTAGAGTGGGTTTTCAAATCATAGAATTCAGAGGATGAAAGGGACCCTGTCTAACCAATCTAATTTTATAGATGAAGAAAACCCAAAATGTTTCAAGTACAAGTCAAATGTTTACTTGATGCCGTATGGTCGCAGAACTCAGGTTGTCATTGCTTCTCACTTCACCACCCATCTGTCCCCTCTCTACTGTCCTTGCTCGTCACTGGAACAGATCAGCCTGCGAGCCTGCACTGTGATGATTCTGTGAGTGATGATTTTCTGTTCACACTCCCCAGACCTTTTGCAGCTGGAAAGGTGGTAGTTTTAAACCTTGACTTACTCAGTTGATTGAGACATTGTTTGATGGAAGTACATGGGCAGGAGGCTAACAGCTCCCAGTTGCCAATTCTCCAAGCAAACATGGTTTTTTCATCTCCCAATGTAGTTTTGGGCGTAATGAGCATGGTTTCCAATTTTCTTTGCAAATCAGCATACTAGTGACCATGGCAACTGGAATACTCAAAGAGGCCTTGTCAAGAGGTTTTTGAAAGGCCTACGGACATTTATATAAGATGGGCCCTGTCACTCTGGCCAGTGCAGAACAAACACCCACTAGACTATGCTCCTCACAATGAAGCACACAAATATTCGTGTTTCATTAGACAGAAATTAATAAGCCTCTAATAGGAAGAAGAAAAGGGACCTTTGTGTATGTGTGTATATATCTATATTATGAGAAATAGAGGGAATGCTCATATCAATAATGATTATACATGTGTGATCAATTTATTTCTTTTACTTTTACATGGTCTCCTTTGACTTTTATTTTGCATCTATTTTTCAGAAATCAGTCTCAGATTTCACAGTTGGCTAGGACAGGGATCTTGTCTTCTCCCTTTACAATACAGGACCCCAAGAGCACTTTTATTTAAAAGCCACCCTGGGTCATTTTTAAGTTATATTTTTGGAAAAAGTAAATGTTCTCTTCCTTGATGACAAAGGACGGGCATCTATTGGTTTGACTTTATTAGAAAGGAAAATGAATTTTGAAAACTCCATGTCTAGAAATAATGTCACAAATTTTAAAAATAGTACTATATATATATGGCTTTTAATGCAGCTAAAGACAAGAAAGATTCACAGAAGATGCAGTACTTCCTCAGGTCTCCACTCCCACCTTTGGTAGGGGGGAGCATTGTTTGCTTCCCGATATCACAGAAGGAAACTGGTATAAGAGACTAGTAAATGTTTTTGAATATAAAAATGGAAGGGAAATAGAGAGAAAAGGGAATGTTAGACAGGATAAGGGCCTTGAGTCTGGGAAGTTCTTGCTAAATGCTATTCCTGCTCAATGTTAAAATGTAGCATAGTATTTTGCAGATACAGATGTAAACAGGATGAGCTTGACAGGAACCCAACCAAAAAAGTATAGCCAACTATAGAGAAAGCAACCTGTAATTGTCAAACTGTATGTAAACCAAGGCTAAGCCTGTGATGGAGGAGACAGAATCAGGAGACAGAGCATTGGCTGTGAATTCTCTCTTCTTTACTTGCAGCAAGTAAATAAAACTACTTTGCAACAACCACACCTCATTCTTGAATGGAACACCCCAAGCTGTGAACCCCTTGATTTCAGAAACAGGAAGAAGCAGCAGCAGAAAGAAGAGAAGGAGAAGAAAGAGAAGAATAAGAGGCGGGACAGATGAGATATTGAGAAATTCCTTAATATGCTGATTGTATATGCTTCATGAAGCTGTGATAATATTGTAGCCAACCAATGGGGTCCTATGACTCACTACCCATAGGCAAAAAACAAAAAACAAAACAAAACAAAACCCTCCAGAGACAGAGTCCAGTGGAAAGGCAAAAGGAATTTTTTCAATTTAAAATATGCACAGCAGGGTTCTTGATGGGCCTTATGTCCACCAGAGAAACACACAGGCTATTGGCTGGTGGCTGCTACAGAGGCTTCCCATGGCTTCACATGTGGGGGAGGGGTGCAGGGCTTGCTGTCCAGCTGTGCTTCCTCCTGGGACGTGCCAACCCACATCTCTTCCCCTCACATTCCCTTCTTACCAGCCTAGCGATAGCATTGCTCTTGGTCAGCCTTGGTATGCCGGGAGAGGGGGTGGGTTTTGTCCCATGGATGCTCTGGGGAGATACTTGACAGGACCACACTGATGCGGTCTGGAGGTGGGTGGTTCCCCATGCATGGCTTGCTGGCCAGTGATGCCCCCTGAGCCTGCTGACCCAAGTCTCCCCCCTGACATCTTACTGGAACCTGCTGCACTTCCATCCAGACAGGCCCTGGAGTCCTCAGGGGAATCCACTCTGCAAAGCCCATTAGCTCTGGAATCTCAGTCTCCCAGAAGTGGACTCACTAAGGAGAAGATAAGGGAGAAAAAGTGCATGACATTTCTGTGTGGTCTGCTTTTAAAGAGCCCCCCATAATCCTTCATATGGCAGAAGTAGATGGGAGGGTGTGTCCCTTTCATCCAAACACCTCTCTAGCCTTTGGCAACAGCCCTACACATCTCTTTTTGCTGTGTTATATACACACTGACCAGGTTTCCAGGGCAAGATACTCATGTGCCATCTTTCATTCTTCTCCACCCCTTCCCATTTCTGTGTATTACCCCCCATTAAAATTTCCCCCTTTAACACTCTGGACACTTGTAATCTTAGAGGGGATGGTGGACAAAAGTCTCATTCTTCTGTAACAACTTCTGCTGGCCAAGGAGCACATTCTTATCTATCCACTGGTCCAGATACCCCTAACAAAAGTGGGCTTGAGTGGAGGGGAGTCTTCACATGAGGGAGAAGTGTTTTGCAAAGCCCAGTTTAGTTGGTTGTCCCTGCAAAATGGAATGCACAAATGTCCAAAGGATCTCATTACTGGACAAGCTGGCATCCTTGTATTCTGGAAGTGACAAATTTGGCAAAAAGGTTACAAGCCACAATCACAACTATACAACTAAATAACAAAGGCAGGGACTAATTTTTTAGTGTCCCTGATTAAGAAAAATTGGTTTCCATGGAGGAAGGTGTGCAAAGTGTGTCACACCTGTCTGAAGCCCTGTTGCATACAATACTCAATTTAATTAGACTGTGGGGCATATACTGATATTCCTCCCTTTAATACCTCTAGACACTTTCTGTTAAACTATTAAGGCAGAAAAGGCAAACAGTTTTAAAGTGAAACCAATTGGCTGCCCCATAATTCACTAAATCAGCCATTTAGTCTAACCAAAACATTGAGTCCCAGGAAGTGATGATACAGATGGGCTTCTTAATTGAGGCCTACAGTTTCTTTAAGTTCAAAGGGCTGACTTTTGAGAAGATGTCCAATGACAAGGACTTTGCTGAAATTACACTAAGAAGTCACAATTTAATATCACCAGGTGAAGCTACTTCAACTCTCAAGTGAAAACAAACTGTGAAGAAAGTAAACTGTACCAGAGTCCAATGTTCATGGCTGAACATTGTGATTTTTCTTTAAACCTGATTCCTCTCCCTAAGATCACCCTCATGGCCATCAAAAAGACTGCCAGTTTTCAACTTTGCCTCACTAATTACATAAAAACAACAAGAGCAGCAATTGATGACAAAAACTGTTCAAATCTGCTTTGCTGTAACTTACACAAGGAACCTTTTGATTAGTGCTTAGTCAGTCCTTCAGGGCACAAAGCCAAGCTCCACCCCTGACATCTAGCTTTGCCTGCAGTACCTGTATTCCTCAAGTCCTTGAGGTTCCCACTGTGTCTTAAGGTTCCTCCTTGCCATCTTCCAGAAAAACAACTTTCATTTCTTTTGTGGGAAGACTGCCATGAACCACACAATGAAACAAAATTAAAGGACACTTCTCTAGTGAGAATCCGTTAGTTTGGAAACTCAATCTCAATTCCTCAAGGCTTTCTGGTAACAACAAGTTCCCAGGCATGCTTCCTTCAAGCATTACATTCTAATCAATGCCTTGGTTATTAAAGCGACAACTTGAAACCAGTTGTATTGGTTTTATGCAAAGGAAATTTTATGTCATTACTCGCTCATTAAGAATGCCAAATTCTAGAGGTAGGGAGACAAATACAAAGAAAAATTAAAATCCTTTTCCTTCCAATACCCACCAAAATTTCATTTCCATGCCTTATATCTTTCATTACCTCCTAAACTAATGTGAAGTTTTAACCCTTAAAAACTTCATTTCTTTTTTTAAGATTTTATTCATTTATTTTAGACAGAGGGGAAGGGAAGGAGAAAGAGAGGAAGAGAAACATCAATGTGTGGCTGTCTCTCACACACCCCCTACTAGGCACCTGGCCTACAACCCAGGCATATGCCCTGACTGGGATTCAAAACAGCGACCTTGTGGTTCTCAGCCAGTACTCAATACACTGAGCCACACCAGCCAGGGTGAAGGTGACTGAATATATAAAAAATAAATACATAATTTTTTATAAATAAATTCTGGAATTTGGTGGGTTTCCCCTCATATAAACTATATTATGGATAATGGGAACCACTATGTGAAAACAAAGTTAATAATGGAAAGGATAAGGACAGAATGAAACCTGTAGTGTAGATTAGAAAATATACCTTAGTAAGACAACAGTAGTGAACTGCGGATAATTTCATGGATAGATAGGTAGGTAGGTAGGTGATAGATGATATATAGATAGTAGATAGATAAAGAAAGAAGAAAGAAAAAACAAGAAAGACAGAGAGAGAGGGAAAGAAAGAAAGAAAGAAAGAAAGAAAGAAAGAAAGAAAGAAAGAAAGAAAGAAAGAAAGAAAGAAAGAGGAAGGAAGGAAGGAAGGAAGGAAGGAAGGAAGGAAGGAAGGAAGGAAGGAAGGAAGGAGGGAAGGAAGGAGGGAAGGAAGGAAGGAAGGAAGGAGGGAAGGAAGGGTGTGTTCAGCGTTCCTTGGACAAGTGTCAAATTTCAGGGCTGGGACAGGGAAAAGATAAGATAAGTTTATAACATCTCATGAAAAATAGAAAAGACCAAAAAATAATGGGAGCATGTGAAAAGGACACAAGGTTCAGCTTAGAGGGGCTTCTAGTAGCTAAATCTTGAGGCATTTGAGTATCAAAATAAATAGGGAAAGTAAAGGATTTTAACATGCAAGGTCTGTCTGGAAAAAGTCTAACCATGTTAATATAATGAGAATGGCTTTCACAACATCATTTTAACCTGACAGCCAGGGACAGTAGACTGTGCAGGTGTGAAAAATGATGACCTCCTGCTGAGGACCTAGCCTTCAACCCAAGTGCCCTAGACTCAGAATTGAACTGGCAACCCTTTGGTTTGCAGGCCAGTGCTCCATCCACTGAGTCACACAAACCAGGGCAAGAACCTCATTTATTTTTAAAACAGAAATGAAAATAACTAAACAAAGACACAGTTCCAAAAAAAGGGAGGGTCTAGAATTAGCCTTAGAAGCTTGTCTCACACCAACTGGTCACATAGATGACCCCTCCAATGTCCAAATGGCACAAATCCCCAATGGTAGAGACATTCTCTTGCCCTCCAGTGCATTCACTGGTCTCCTGGCAAGACGTAACCTCTCACCTAAACCAGACTCTAACCAGCACCAATGGCACAAGACTAGAAAGTAAGCAACAAAAGAAAACCTAAAGCAAAGATTAAACGAACCCAAGCACTGAGGTCTCTTTCTTTTCAAAAAAAAGTTACACTATTCTATGGACTCTACAACCTTCACACGTCTTTCTTTCAGGTTTCTATATGCCTTGCAACTTTCTACATACCTTTTGCAACCCTCACAGGCCTTCTTACTCACTTAGGAATAACCATAACTCACTTTCAATACTTGTCCTTTTTAATGATGGAAAGGACCATGCTCAAACTCAATATTTGTCAGCTCAAAGTCCCCAAATATGCAAACAAATTCACCTAAATAAACTTACTTTACCTTTTTTGGCCACACAATCATTTAAATTTGTTTACAATTTGGAAATAATATAGAAATAACCAATAACAGTGAGACAACATGCTTCCATTTCTCAGGTTCAAGTAAGGAGGTGGATGGATTGGAAATACTGTTAAGGGACTAACATAAATATACTAATACATAAAACTTACACTAGAAACTTTGAAAATCCCCACACTATCTTTAACTTTTTGAAATAGAGGCTCTTTGGTCCCATTCCTTGGTAATAGAGCCTAGAGTATTTCTCTTGGAATGCCTCACTCCAGACTGATTCCACATCATTTTTTCAATAGGCATGTGTTTTTGCAATGGTCTGGGCAGTCTGCTCCTTGAAAATCACACACACCCAGATGACAAACAGCAAACCCCATGAGGTGAAGCTATTGAAGTCTCTTGTGATATTGAGAAATCCTGTAATGTTGAGTTGGTGTAGGATTCCATTTGGGTAATCTTACAAGACTGCTAATCTTCCTACTCGTCTACTTCTTGTTCAAATCTCCAGTTATATTCCCAAATGTAATGTTTAAGTTCAGCAGATAAGGCTTCCAATTCTTCAACCATCTGATCTGATTCACTTGGGGCTACCTCGGCATTGAAGTAGGGTAGCTTGTCATTAATGCACATCATCAGCGAGCATTAACATTTCTCAAGCCTCCTTAGGAATCTCTTTCAAGTTCTTTCCCAGAAGATTTGGTAACAGAGACATGATTGTACTTGAACCAGACTTGTCAGGGTTGATTATAGATATGGACCTAGTAGTGTCCAGAATTTGTTTCTTTCATCAACAAGAACTGTGTGCAAGCTATAACGCACCTGACTAAGGAAAGGATCACAGTGCATCTGTTTAATAGTCTAGGTAGCACTTGCAATACAATTCTTTAAATCTTGTATATCTTGTTCAGCCTCACTCCTCTGCCTGTGAAGACAGGTCTTAACAAAGTTTATCTCCTCACTTGTAACTGCTTAAGGAGCTGGGTGTGCAAGCATTTCCATAGAAGACTGGGAAGATATAAGGGGCTTATTCATTGTCATACACTTGTGTAGATAACATTCTGAAAAGATACTTTAACATCCTGAGAAGAGCTTTCTTTACTTATCATGGAAGAAAGTGGTAATGTCATGCTTGTGTCACTTTGAGATGTCAAAAGGTCTGGGAGTGGAAATCAAGCTGAGTATGAGTCATATTTCATATACCATTCCAGTTTTTGTGGTACAGCTTTTACTTCCTCCTTTAACTTCCAAATATATAGTCTCTTACTTCAAACAAGCTCTTTGTTTCTGCACATGTACCTGTCCACACAAATAATCCGAGAAAATCCCAGTATACTGTGAATTTTTTCTGGCTGAACTAGTGATTTATTCTACTCAAATATTGAGAGTTCAAAGGCCAACATTGGAACTAGTTTCGTAAATCAACTCTCCTCTCCATGCTTCACTGAATGATCAGAAGGAAGCAGCTCAAATTCACCATCCACCAAGGCCTCTTCTAAAATTAGTCTAAGTTGTGATAAATATTTACCTGAAGGGGATACTGACCAAAGGTCTCACTGTCACAAAACTGCTTTTCTTCACAAACCCCTTCATTGAGGAAAGTGCTGTAAATAACTGCACCACTGGATTTTTAGATTTGTTCCTGGGATTGCTGTTAGCAGTAACAGCTAGCTGGGATGAGTCTTCTGCCCAATCCAGGATCTTGTGTGTGAATTGACTCATATCTTGTTGTTGTTCCTCAGTGGACTAGAATGATCCCTTTCAGAGATCCATGGCTGCTAAAGAGTCAACAAGTTTGCAATTTGATTTATTCATCAGAACAAATAAATATTTAAGCTTTTGCATAAACATGATATTTCTCTTTTCTGTGTGACTTGGATAATTTTCAAATACATCTGTGGTAGACTGTAGCTGAGGATAAGTCTTCAAAGTTCAGACAATTGAGAGACCGAATAACAGCACTAAACAAACATGTATTGCCAACATTTTTCAGCCCAACTGGCCAACCAGTAAATCACTTCCAGTTGTTGAGATTGGGGTTTTCTCCCCAGACATCACCGTGTTTTATCCTTGAGAATTTAGTTCCTGCAGACATTACCCCATGCATTCTATTAAGATTTCTTCCATCAGCCTGAACTTAGGTGTACTTCAATAGATTCAAAGCAATGACATTGTGAAAATGATCTTGTTTTCATGAGTAAGGCCTATTACTTTTGCTAATATTTTTTGTTGGCAGCACCCCATTTTACTTCAGGTGGTTCTGCAGCACCAATGTTTTGACTAGGCTCCTTAACTCTAGTATTAGTGAGAAGACTGACTTTCTGAGTGCTGTCACCATTGCTGACCTTCAGATCTTCATGAAGGAAAGAAGAGTCCTGAGTTCCCATGATTTCTCTCAGCTGACTTAATATCATTTGGCAGCCTGAGGCTCCTCTCACCACATCATCCTGCTAGAGCTCTACAGACACAGTGGAGCACCACCAGCCCAGCCTTACAGAAGGCTGGGGAGGAGTTATTCCTTCTCTCAGTCTTGTATCCCCTGGGTTCAAGGCATTATTGAGATTTTCCTTTGTCTTACTTTTGGGGAGGGGTTTTGAGTCCATTTCCCTTCTCTACGCCATTGAGCAGTTCCCTACCTCTGGCTAAACCTTATTATGCAATGAGATAAATACTTAATGTAAGGAATCTCATCCCATTTGTGTAATCTTTGGCAATACAGGTTCAATCGAATGATGGTACAGTGATTTAGGGGTTAGTTTTTCCTGCAGTCTAAAATATACATAGCTCATACATTGTTTCAGTAAAAAATCAATTCCTCTAAAATCTGACTCTGTTGGCTCCCTCCAAGAGTCAAAGATAATGGCTACTGATAGTCTGGATGTACAGGCTGTTATGATGAGACCCCAGGCAAAGTGGGAACATATAAACACAGCTAGCATGAATTACATTATTCTAAACTAGTGCTAGAAAGTGAGTTTTCTACCAAGCCACTTCACAAACAGTGATCCTATAGCAATGGTTCCCCAAAACTGAGCCAATTCTCATTCTGGATCCCAGGTCACAGCCCTAAAACTCAGGTGGTCGTTCCTCCTTCCCAGAGTCTGTTTCCTTTCCACCTGTCAGGCATGTTTAAGCATCCTATGCCTCTAATGTGCATGCAGAGAAATTCCCAGCACCTCGGAGGCCCCACAGTCTCTCTTCTTGGGGATATCAACCTGCCACAAGTGGCTAGTGCCCCATGTCCAGCACCACTATTGTAACTAAATAACCAGCAGTATCTTACTGTATGCCACTCATAAGCAAAAAAAGAAAAACAAAAACAAAAACAAACAAAAAACCCTCTGATACAGAATCTAGTGGAAAGGAAAAAGGATATTTTATTTAAAATATGCACAGCAGGTTTCTTGATGGTAACCCCCCACAAGAGGGGACACACAAGTGGATGTCGGTTGGTTGCCAATGTAGCTTCCCATGACTTCAGGTGTGGGTAGGGGAGCGGGGTTTGCCACCCAGCCAAGCAACCTCCCAGACTGCCAAACCAAGACTCCTCCCCACATTCTTCCTTATTACCAGCTTAGCACCTGGAGCACTTGGAAAGAGTTATGGGAATGTACCTGAATGACCTGCACTGGCATGGAGTATGGGCAGGCAATAGTCACCATGGCTTCCTGTCTAGGGAGCAAGTGTGGGGTTTGCCAGGCCCATGCCAGAGGCATGGGCTATGGAAGGCAACCACTGTAGCTTCCTGTCTGGAGAAGGGTCATGGAGCTTGCCAGCCAGCCATACTCCCTGAGACCACTGACCTGAGCTAACCTCCTGCCCTCCTACCAGAACCTGCTATGCTCCCAGTCAGGCAGGTCCTGGAATGTCTGACAGGGGCACAGGGAATCCTCCTGGCAAGGCCCATTGACTCAGGAACCTCAGCCCCCCAGCCACAGACCCACCAACCAGGGGATAGAGAAGCGAAAACACTATCATGTTACTGCATGCTCCACTTTAAGGACTCCTCCAAAACCCCGATGCAGTGGAAGTAAACGGGAAAGTATGTCCCTCCCATCCAATTACCTCTCTAGATTTGGGCATCAACGTTGCACATCTCTTTTTGCTGTGGCATGCACACATCATTCCAGCTGCCAGGACCTTCTTTCATGCTTCTCTGTCCATCCTCATTTTGGGGGGGTGTTCCCCTAGTTATATATAGTATCCCTCTCTCATTTCTTAGGCAGATCCATCTAAATGTTTTTCTTCAAAGAAATTAGCAACAGAAAATGTGGGAGTGGTGGAACTAGCTGGGCTTCCAACTCAGCACCCAGATATAAACAAGCTGTGCTTTCATCATAGAAACCTTAAGTTAAATTAATTTTTATTGGTCACAATTCTTCTCCCCTAATCTGTCATTCTAGGCTTTTTGGATAGACATCCCAAATGATCACAGCTCCCTTTCATTTTGACTGCTTGACATTTTGGAATTTCTCCCTTTTCCAGACTTACCCAAAACATTACTTTCTACTCTTAAGAGCTCACTCGCTCCTTTAAGTCAGGTCTGCTTCTTCTCACCTGCAATATGCCATTCTTGTAGGAAACTTCTATTTTCCCCTAAACCTCCTCCATCTTTCAGGTGGAAGTTGATTACAGACTAGGTGGGTGAGAGGTAGATCATGGAAATATTTCTCTTTCTACATATAATTATAAAATAGGAATTTTTATGCTCTTTGCAAGCATATTTCCAGCTATGCAAATAAAGCAATGCAATGTTAGCAAAAGTGTAAGGTCTCTTTTAGCACCTTCCAGGACTAACCAGCTGTTGGGGAGTGACACCCAGAAAGAAGAGAAGCACACTTTTTAGGTGGTGATTGACACCTAAAAATACCAACTCCACTATGTTTTTAAAAAAAACCATAGACATTGCACCAAAATTCAATAAATTGCTGAAATAATTTATAGCTGACTTGGTCCCCTAGTGTTTTTCCTCATTGCGAAGATGTATTTTTAACCATAATGTGAAGTGAGAAACAAATTCAAGTGAATAAATAGGTAAGTTTTTCAATTGTGTGATTTGCAAGCTTACTGGTAATCGTGCTGAAGAAAAATTACAAACACTTCAAGACTTTAAGACTGTGATATGCATTAATCAAAGTAAGAAAATAATCAGTTAACTAAGATTCTAAGTTTTATTTTGTCCTTATTTCACTGTTGTATTAGTTAACTCTTACTGCACAATAAATTGCCCAACACTCAGCAGTTTAAAACAACAAACATTTATTATGTCACAATTGCTATGAGTGAAGACTTTGGGGGCTACTAGCTGGGAACCTCTGATTCAAAAGCTTTCATGAGGCTACAGTGAACCTGTCAATGGGGCTTTGATCTTATCTGCAGACTCCAATGGGGAGGTTCCAGTTTCAAGCTCACTTACCTGGTTGTTGTCACACCTTAATTACTTGTGGTCAGTTGAACTAAGGGTCTCTGGTCACTACTGGCTATTAGGTGAAGGCCTCCCTCAGGCCACTGCCACATGAACCTCTCCACAGAGATGACTAAAAACATGGCTTCTAGCTTGTCCAGAGTGAGTCATCTGAGACACAGAGACAAAGAGAAATAGAATGAGAATACTGAAGAAAGAAGCTACAGTCTTTTTATAACTTTATCTGATAAACAACACTCAATTACATCTATTTTATTCTTTGAAAGTGAGTCACTAAGTACAGCCCACACTCAAGAGGAGATTACACAAGAGGAAGGGATAATTGGAAGCCTATTAAAGGCTTCCTACCACTGCCAATATTTCTCAATATTACAGTGTATAATCATTGATGCAGAATGTCTTATACTAGAGCACTGAGACTCATGCAATAATAGTTATCATAAGCATATTTAGTTCCCTTGGAAATGTATTATATTGCAAACACATGCTTTTAGGTGAGTGAGTTTATTCCCCTTTCCCCTTACTCTCTTTCCTCATTTTCTAATTTATACATACCTTCCATTTAAAAGCCAATCTTTTAACTTGGATTAGTATTATAAGGAATTAAAAACAACCAACCAAACAAAATACTGACTGACTTTATCTCAACTGGTTCTTTAGCTTTGGTATAATTATTTAACTCTCCAGTCTTAGTCCTTTTATGTACTGAAAGAATCAAGTTATCTGAGAGAACAGTATTCTCACAGGTCTCTCAAAGCCTTAGAAGTATATGAGATTGTGATCCTATATGTGCATACATGGGATGAAATAAAATGTGTGACAGAAATAAGGACTTCAAAGATCTACAGTGGAGGTTAAATGGATGAGGTTTGGGGATTATATAAAGCACTTTGTACATTGTAAAATGCCACACACATTATTAGTATTTAACCTTTATTATGAAGATATCAGGGTAGAACAGAGTAATTAAAAAAGTCTTACTTTTTATCCTGTAGGTCTCAGGTGTCACTCCTTTGGATCCATTTTCTCACAAAGAAACATCAGCATCAACTATGGAGTAAGAGGTAAAAAAAAAAATGATTTTCCTCCTTCCTTCACAATGAACTCTTCCTTTAGTTCAAAGTATGCTGGGATGCTGGGCACTCAGAAGTTCTCCAGTTTACCTATCTTGGCCCTGATTTCCATTCACGTTTCTCAGGCTGTCCTCTCCACAGCAAGAGTTTCTCTCCTCTTCCCTCTTCTGCAAATTCTTTCCTCTACCATCTCTCTATTCTGCCTTTTGTCCTTTGGAGCCCTTTGCTCTGAGATCTCACTATCCCTTCAGTAGTGACTCAAATGTGGATCATCAGTCAGTGGCAGCTCCATCTGGTCACACAGTAAGTTGCAAAATATGAAGGTTTCTAATTTTAATTGAATATAGATTTTACACACAGAAAGGAACTTTCAGGTTTGGGCTTGCCTATAAAAAGCAATATTAGATTTGTTAAAATTGTATTAAAATGCACTTCATCCTTAAGCTTTTGAGTGCATCATATAAATCACATTATTTTATTTATAAGTCTAGTAAACTTTGGCAATTACTGTCAATGGTCCCTTGAATAATATGGTTTCATTTCATAAACCAAGTTAATTAAACACCTTTGAATTTATTTATGAATGTATGTATTTTTCAGTACTACTTGAATTATTTAATGACAAATCTTCCCAAGCATATAAGTATGTCCCATAAATCTAATGATGCAAATTTTTAAGTTGGTTAAGCTTCAGTTTAATAAAATGTTTCAATATTGTTTAAAAACTTAGTAAATATGTTAGTCAATATAGGCTAGATTATGATGTGATAAGTAATAAAACTAGAAATCATGATGGCTTTGTAACTGGTGGACACATACCCCTGAAAGGGGAAGGTATTGAGCTGCACATGTGTGACTAGAGATTTTGTGCCCTTGCTAAACATGGCAGTCAGAAGAGTGGCAAAGGTAAATATGTCCAAAAACAGGGGATTATACTAGTGACCTGAGGAGCAAAATGGGAAGTAGAACTATCAGAAAATTCTGCAATTCTCATCAAACAGAATTCAGCCTCTGTTTTCATTCAGCTGCTCCTCCTGGTCCCATCCCCTTGGACCAGTCTTTCACCAGTTGTAGTTCTCTGATATGCTGTACAGGCTCCCCAGTGACTGGGCCCATGGACCATTTTCTTTCCAGAATCAGCTCAGATACTGACTTGCTCTCTGACAAAGAGACAATTCTATCATCATTCCAGATCCCAGGGTTCACATATATAAACTGCAAGTAATAGTAATACTCCTTCCCAGGGATGCTGTGAAAAGTAAATGAGCCCTGGCCAGTGTGGCTCAGTTGGTTGTAGCTTTGTCTCATCCCTTGCACCAAAATGTTGGGGATTATATTCCCATTCAAGGCACATAACCTAGGTTGCAGATTTGATCCCTGGTTGGGGTGTGTATAAAAGGCAAGCAATCCATGTTTCCCTCTCATATCAGCAACCCCCCCACTTTCTCTTCCTTCTTCTCTTTATAAAAAGGAAACTAATGAGATGATTCTTGTGAAAGCATCTAATAACTATCTATAAAGCACCAGAAAAATGTGAGGTGGTGTATGATGACAGCAAAATAAGAGGATATTTGGGATGAATGCAGGAGAGGGAGAATAGTGGATGGATCTATTCCTGGAGCTGGTCATTCAGCATGATGCTATGGCAAAAAAATTAAGTGTAGACCATGTTCAAGGCCAGCAGTGAATTTAAAGCACTGCAGACAGTAGAATGTGCTGGAAAGTACATGAGATTTGGACTTGGCCAGGCTTGGGTTTTATTCCTAGCTTCACTACTGTGTAACTCTGTAGCCTTGAAGAAGTTACCTAATCTGTAGGAGACCCCATTACTTTACCTGCTGCATAAAGATAACATCTCCTCCTTACAATATTTTTGTGATAATTAAATGAGTTAACACATAAGTATGGTAGAATATAGAAGGGGTTAAAAATGTTGGATTTCTTCTTTCACTCTTATTTTCTTTCTTCCTAAAAAGTCCCAGCAGAAACTCAGCTTTTATGGGGGCTGCTTTCAGAGAGGAAAATATACTATATGAATTTTCATCTTCTCCTTTCTATTGCCAGGAGTGGACACCTATCAACCAGAAAAATTTTGAGTAGACTCAAGGGCTTAGATTATTCATAAATACATGAAATGCTCATGAGAGCACAGTGAGTCAAAAGAACAATGGGCTCAAGTAAGTCAAGTGTTTTGTGTTACTTAAAATACATAATCATAAACCAATAATCTCAGTAATTTCTGTACAATTGTTATCCATCAGCACTAATTCATTGTTCAATAAAGTTTGGCAAATTTACCTTATGCAGGGGTAACTTCAGTCAAATATTTTGAGTTCTCAGGACATCAGTCTGCCAAATGTGGATGGAGATATAATAATTCTTTATAAAGTAAGTAACCTCACTAATTAAGAATACTGAAGATTGGGTATACAAATGGATCATGCTGCATCTCAAAAAAGTTGTCCTATGGAGTTTTCCTTTTAAATTTTATTTTTCACTTATAGTTTACATTCAATATTATTTTGTATTAGTTTCATGTGTATAGCATAGAGGTTAAATAGTCATATACTTTAAAAACTGATGCCACCAATATTTCAAGTACCCACCTGTAACCAAACATAATTATTACAATATTTTTATGATATTCCATATGCTTTATTTTATATACTGTTGGTTATTTCATAATTACCTTTTAGTATTTCTTAATCCCTTCACCCAGCTCGCCAACCTCTCTCTGCTCTGTCACTATCAGTTTGTTCACTGTATCTATGAGCTTGTTTCTATTTTGTTTGTTCACTCATGTAGTTCTTTAGATTTTTCCACATATAACTGAAATCATAGAGTATCTGTCTTCCTCTCTCTGGCTTATTTCATTTAGCACAATACCCTCTAGGTCCACCCATACTGTTGTAAATGGTAAGATTTCATTCTTTTTATGGTCAAGTAATATTCCTTTGTATAGATGTACCACTTCTTTATCCATCTATTGATGGGTTGCTCCCATTTTTGGCTATAGTAAATAATGCTGCAAGAAACATAGACGTGCATTGTATTCTATTGAATTAGTGTTTGGGGTTTCTTCCAATATGTAACCACAAGTGGGATTGCTGTGTCATAAGGTAGTTCTATTTTTAATTTTTTGAGGAACCTCTACACTGTTTTTCATAGTGGCTGTACCAATCTTCATTCCCACCAACAGCACATGATAGTTCCATTTTTCCATATCCTCATCAACACTTGTTGTTTGTTGACTTATCGATGGTAGTCATTCTGACAGATATGAAGTGATATCTCATTGTAGGGTATTTTTTGGTATATTTTATTGATTATGCTGTTACGGTTGTCCCATTTTTTTCTCACCTTTCCACCCTCCACCCTGCACCCAATTCTACCGCACCCCCCCAACCTCCTAGTTCATGTACGTGGTGTACACATCAGTTCTTTGGCTTCTCAATTTCTTATACTATTCTTAACCTCTCCCTGTCTGTTTTGTTTTGTTTTGTTTATCAAAATTTTCCCACCACCACTTTCCCCAGTCCCACACATGCCCAACTCCAACCCTCAAGCCTTGCCCATTTGGCTTTGTCAATGGGCCCCTTATGCATGTTGCCTGATGACCCCTTTATGCATGTTCCCTGACAGCCTTTCCTCTTCTTTCCCCCATTATCCCCCTTCCACCCCGCTGGTAAATGTCAGTTTGTTTCTTATTTCAATGTTGCTGGTTATATTTTCCAAACTTGTTTGTCTTGTTATTTCATTCCACTTACAGGTGAGATCATATAGTATCTATATTTCAACGCCAGGATTTTTTCACTTAGCTTAATGCTCTCTAGTCCCATCCATGCAGTCACAAAGGGAAAGAGTTCTTTCTTTCTGCTGCTTTGTATTCCATTGTGTAAATTTACCATACTTTTTTTATCCACTTATTTACTATTGGGCACTTAGGTTGCTTCCGGTTTTTGGTAATTGTAAATTGTGCATCTATGTACATTGGGTGCATATCTTCTTTTGAATTGGCGTTTCAGGATTCTTAAGGGATAATCCCAGCAGTGGAATTGCCAGGTCAAAAGGCAGTCCCAATTTTAGTGTTTTTTTTTTAGGAAATTCCAAAATGTTTTCCACAGTGGCTGCACCAGTCTGCAGCCCCACCAACAGTGGACTAGGGTTTCTTTTCAACACATCCATGCCAGCACTTGTTGTTTATTGATTTGGTTAGGATGGCCATTCTGACTGGTGTGAAGTGGTATCTCATTGTGGTTTCAATTTGCATCTCTCTCTGATGTCTAGTGATGCTGAGCATCCTTTCACATGTCTCTGGGCCATGTGTATGTCCTCTTTGGAGATGTGCCTGTTCAGGTCCTTTGTCCATTTTTAATTGGATTGTTTGTCTTCCCAGAGTGGAGTCATGTGAGTTCTTTATATATTTTGGAGATTAAACACTTGTCGCGGGTATCATTGGCAAATAAAATTCCCCAAGCAGTTGGTTCCCTTTTCATTCTGCTGATGTTTTCTTTCACCATGCAGAAACTTCTTATTTTGATGAAGTCCTATTATTTATTCTTTCCTTTATGTCCCTTGTTTCAGGGGACATACATGTGAAAATATTGCTGCATGAAATATACTAAATTTTCCTGCCTATATTCTCCACTAGGATTTTTATGGTGTCAAAACTTATATTTAAGTCTTATCCATCTCGAGTTTATTTTTGTGTGTGGTGTAAGTTGGTGGTCAAATTTATTTTTTTTTCGCTGTAGCTGTCTACATCTCCCAACACCATTTGTTGAAGAGGCTATTTTTACTCCATTTTATGCTTCTGCAAACTGTGTCAAATATTAATTGACCATAGAGACAAGGGTTTATTTCTGGGCTCTCTATTCTGTTCCATTGATCTATGTGTCCATTCTTGTGCTAGAACCAGACTGTTCTGTTTACAGTGGCCTTACAATATAGTTTGAGGTCAGGTATTGTGATCTCTCCTACTTTGTTCTTCTTTCTCAAAATTGCTACAGCTATTCAGAGTACTTTATGGTTCCATGTAAATTTTTGAAAAGCTTGCTCTATATCTCTGAAACATGTCATTAGTATTTTAATAGGGGTTGCATTGAATCTATAAATTGCTTTTGGTAGTATGGACATTTTGATGATGTTAATTCTTCCAATCAAAGAACACGGTATATACTTCCATTTATCTGTGTCTTCCTTAATTTATTTCTTCAGAGTTGTGTAGTTTTCTGAGTAAAAGAATTTTACCTCCTTGGTAAGTTTATTCTTAGGTACTTCATTTTTCTTGTTGCTGTAGTAAAAGGGACTTCCTTTCTGCTTCTTGATACTGATATTTCATTGTTAGTTTACAAAAATGCCTTTGGTTTCTGAATTCTGACTTTGTATCCTGTTGTTTTGCCAAATTCACTAATTAGGTCAGATAGTTTTTTGGTGGAGTCTGTATAGATTTGTATATGCACTATCAGTTCATATGTAAGCAATAATACTTTTACTTCCTCCTTTCCAATATGGGTGACTTTCATTTCTTTTACGTGTCTGATCACTATGGCTAGGACTTCTAATACTATGCTGAACAGAAGTGGAGAAAGTGTACATAGTTGTGTTGTTCCCAATCTTAGTGGGAAAGCTTTTAGTTTTTGCACGTTCAGTATAATGTTAGCTGTAGGTTTCTTGTATATAGCCTTTATGATGTTGAGATATGCCCCCTTTATCCCACTTTGCTGAGTGTTTTGATCATAAATGGGTGCTGTACCTTATCAAATGCTTTTTCCACAACTATTGATATGATCATGTGATTTTTGTCTTTCCTTTCATTTATGGGATGTATTACATTTATTGAGTTGTGAATATTGTAACATCCTTGCCTCCCTGGGATGAATCCCATTTAATCATGGCGGATGATCTTTTTAATGTACTGCTGGATGTGGTTTGCCAATATTTTGTTGAGGATTTTAACATCTATGTTCATCAGTGATATTGGCCTGTAGTTGTCTCCCTTTGTTGTGTCTATATCTGGTTCAGGGACTAGGATGATGCTGGCTTCATAAAAAGAGTGTGTGAGTATTCCTTCTTCTTGGATGATTTGGAATAATCTGAGATGGACAAGGGTTAGCTCTTCCTTAAATATTCTTTAAAATTCTCCTGTGAAACCATCTGGTGCAGGGCTTTTGTGTACCTGGAATTTTTAGATTACTGCTTCAATTTCACCAACTGTTATCAGTTGATTCTGGCTTTCTCTTTCCTCTTTTCAGTTTTGGAAGATATTTTTCTAGAAATTTGTCCATTTCACCCAGGTTTTCAAATTTCTTGGCATATAGATTTTCATACTAATTTCTTACTATTCTTTGTATTTCTGTGGTATCGGGTTTAAATTTTCCAATTTCATGTCTGATTTTATTTACATGAGTCCTCTCACTTTTTTTATTCATGTGACTGCTTAAAGGTTTGTCGATTTTGTTTACCATTTCCAAGAATAAGCTCTTGGATATATTGATACTTTGAATTGTTCTTTTAGTCTCCATGTCATTCAATTATACTCTGATCTTGATTATTTCCTTCCTTCTGCTCTCTCTGGATATTGTTGTTGCTTATTCAGTTCCTATAGATGTAGGGTTAGGTTGTTTAGTTGAAGTGTTTCCATCCTTTTCAGGTAGGCTTGTATTACTATGAACTTTCCTCTCAGGATTGCCTTCACAGTGTCTCATTGGGTTTCGATTACTGTATGTTCATTTTCATTTGTTTCTAGAAACTTTTTGATATTTTTTTCTTTGATCTCATTATTGGCCCACTCATTATGTAACAGCATGCTATTCAGTCTCCATGACTTGGAAGGTTTTTGAGTTTTTTCTTAAGGTTGGTTTCTAGATTTAAGCCCTTGTTGTTTAAGAAAATGTTTGATATGATTTCAGTTTTCTTACATTTGTTGAGGCTTCTTTTGTGTCCTATCATGTGGTCTTCTTTGAATATTTCCGTGTGCATTTGAAAAGAATGTATACTTTGCTTCTTTGGGATGAAAGATTCTGTGTGTGTGCGTGTGTGTGTGTGTGTGTGTGTGTGTGTGTGTGTTCAGTTAGGTACATTAAATCTAATGTGTCATTCAGTTCCACAATATCCTTGTTGACATTTTCTTTGGATGATCTATTCTTCATTGACAGCGAGGTATTAAAATCCCCTACAAGTCTGTTGCTGTCTATATTTTTCTTGAAGTCCTCCAGAATTTTCCTTATATGTTTGGTGCTCCTATGTTGGTTGCATATACATTTACAATGCCTATGTATTTTTTTTCATATTTTATTGAGTAAACTATTAGCTTGGTCCCATTTTTACCCCATTATTCCCTCCACCCTGCACCCCATGCCATCATCCCCACATCTCTTACTCCATGTCCATGGGCTGCACACATCAATTCTTTCGCTTTCTAATTTCCAAACTACACCCAGCCACCCCTGACCACTTTTTTTTTTTTTTGGTCAATATTTTCCTGCCACCACTTTCCCCAGCCCCACCCATCTTAGCCTCCCACACTTAATCCTTCCCAAATTTGGCTTTGCCAATGGGCTCTTTCTCAATGTTCCTTGATGATCTTCCCCTCCCTTTCCCCTGTCATCCCCCTCCTCCCCTCTGGTTACTGTGATTTTGTTTTTTATTTCAATGTTGCTGGTTATATTTTGCTAGATTCTTTATTTTATTGATTGGGTTCCACTTAAGATGAGATCATATGGTATATGTCTTTCACCACCTGGCCTATTTCACTTAGCATAATACTCTTCAGTTCCATCAATGCTTTTGCAAAGGGTAGTAGCTCCTTCTTCCTTTCTGCTGCTTAGTATTCCCTTGTGTAAATGTACCACGTTTTTTTGATCCACTCATTTGCTTTTGGGCACTTTGGTTGCTTCCAATTCTTGGTTTTGTCAATTTTGCTGCAATGAACATTGAGGCACAGAGGTTCTTTTGAATAGGCTGTTTCAGAATTCTTAGGGTATAATCCTGGCAGTGGAATTGCTGGGTCAAAAGGCAGATTCATTTTTAGTTTTTGAAAAATTCTAAACTGTTTTCCACAGTGGCTTTACCAGTCTGCTTTTCCACCAACAGTGCACTAGGGTCCCCATTCCTCAACATCCTCGGTAGCACTTCTTGTTTGTTGATTTGTTTATGATGGCCATTTTAACTGCTGTGAAGAGGTATCTTGTTGTGGTTTTAATTTGCATCTTTCTGATGGCTAGTGATGCCAAAGATCCTTCCATGTGCCTCTGAGCTCTGTGTACATCCTCCTTGGAGACGTGTCTGTTCAGATACTTTCTCCATTTTTTAAATTCTATAGTTTGTCTTCCAAGAGTGGAATCATGTGAGTTCTTTATATATTTTGGAGATCAAATCCTTGTCTGAGGTATCATGGGCAAGTATATTTTCCCATACGGTTGGTTTCTTTTTCATTTTACTGATGTTTTCTTTAGCCATGCAGAAGCTTTGAATTCAAATGCTTTTTCTGCATTTATTGATGTGATCAAAAATCACATGGTCATATCAATAGATACAGAAAAAACATTTGATAAGGTTCTGCACCCATTTATAATAAAAACACTCAGCAAAGTGGGAATATCTCAGCATAATAAAGGCTATATATGAGACACCCAAATCCAGTGCTATACTGAATGGACAAAAACTAAAAGCTTTCCCTCTATGATTGGGTACAAGACAAGGATGTATGCTTTCACCACTTCTATTCAACACAGTATTAGAAATCCTAGCCACAGCCATAAGGCAAGAAAAAGAAATAAGTAGCATCCAAATTGGAAAGGAGGAAGTAAAACTGCCATTGTTTGCACATGACATGATAATACACATACAAAACCCAATAGACACCACCAAAAAACTTCTCGAGCTAATAAGTGAATTTGGCAAAACAGCAGGATACAAAGTTAATATTCATAAATCAAACATGTTTTTGTACACCATCAGTGAAATATCAGAATCGGATATCAGGGAAGAAATCCTATTTACTATGGCAACAAGAAAAATGAAGTACCTTGGAATAAAGTTATCCAAAGAGGTAAAAGATCTGTACTCAGAAAACAACACAACCCTGAAGAAAAAAATTAAGGTAGAAACCAATAAATGGAAGCATATTCTATTATCCTGGATTGGAAGAATTAACATCATCAAAATGTCCATACTGCCAAAAGCAATTTATAGATTCAATACAACCCCTATTAAAATACTAATGACATGTTTCAAAGATATAGAGCAACCTTTTCAAAAATTTATATGGAACCATAAATGACCCTGAATAGCTGCAGGAATTTTGAGAAAGAGGAACAAATAGGAGAGATCACAATGCCTCACATCAAACTATATTATGAGGACACTGTAATCAAAACACTCTGGTACTGGCATAAGAACAGACACATATCAATGGAACAGAATAGAGAGCCCAGAAATAAATCCATGCCTCAATGGTCAATTAATATTTGACAAAGGGGCAGAAACATAAAATGGAGTAAAAATAGCCTCTTCAACAAATGGTGTTGGGAGATGTGGACAACTACATGCAAAAAAAAAAAAAAAGAAATTTGACCATCACTTACACCACACACACACACACACACACACACACACACACACACAAACAGATGAATACAAGAGTTAAAAGTTTTGACATCATAGAGTCCTAGAGGAGAACATAGGCCAGAAAATCTGAGATATTCCTCACAGCAATATTTTAACTGATATGTCCCCTAGAGCAAGGAATAAAGGAAAGAATGTTTATATCTTCTTGATGAATTCTTCCTTTGAGTATTAGAAGTGTCCTTCTTGTTCTCTTTTTATGTCCTTTCTTTCGAAATCTATTTTGTCTGATATAAGTATTGCTACTGGTTTTCTTTTTCCTGTTCATTTGCTTGGAAAATTTTTTTCAAACCTTTTATTTTTAGTGTTAGTAGGTCTTTTGTCCTGAAGTGGGTATCTTGTAGGAAGCATATGTGCACATCATGTTTTCTTATCCATTCACGTACTCTATATCTTCTAATTGGAACATTTAATCTATTTACATTTAAAGTTGTTATTGAGAGGTACTTATTCCTTTTTTCCCTTTGCACTTCTGTTTCTCTCTTTCACTCTTTTTCTTCATCTTTTTAAAGGCAGTCTCTTTATATATCTTGCAATACTGTTTTGGTAGAGGTGTATTCTTTTAGCCTTCTTTTGTCTGGGAAATTCCTTATTTTGCCTTCCATTTTAATTGAGAGCAGTGCTGGGTAGAGTAGTCTTGGTTGCAAGTCTTAGCTTTTCATTACTCAGAATATTTCTTTCCATTCCCTTCTGGCTTGTAATATATTTATGGAGAAGTCAACTTCTTGCCTTATCGGGTCTCCCTTCTATGTTACTTCCTGTTTCTCCCTTGCTGCCTTTAAGATTCTCTCATTGTCCTTGACAGCAGCCATTTTTATTATGATGCGTTTGGAGGGTATCTCTTTGGGTTCCTCATGACTGGGACCCTCTGTGCTTCCGGGACTTGTGTGACTTTCTCTCCTCGAATTAGGGATGTTTTCCATCATTACTTTTTCAAATAGATTTTCTATCCCTTGTTGCTCTCTTCACCTTCTGGTATTCCTATTATATAGATATTATTATGTTTCATGTTGTCCTGTATTTCCCTTAACACCTCTTTGTTCTTTCTGAGCCTTTTTTCATTCCCTTGCTTTTTCTGGGAGTTTTTTCTCTACCATGTCCTCCAGCTTGCTGATTCAATCCTCTGCTTCATCTAACCTGCTTTTGATTCCTTCTACTGTGTTCTTCAATTCAGAAATTGTATTCTTCAATTCCTCTTGGTTTTTATTGACAGTTTCTATGTCCTTTTTCATGCTGACATAGTTTGTAGTACATTCCTCAGTTTCCCGGTATTTTTTGGTAATTCTCACTGAGCTCACTGAGTTCATTGAGCTTCCTTATAACCATTGTTTTGAACTCAATATCTGATAGTTTATCTGACTCTTTTTCATTTAGTAGTCTTTCTAAGGATTCCTCCTTTCCTTTTGATTAGTGGTTGTTTCTGTGTCTTCCCATTATTTGGCTGCCAGAGCAAAACCACAAGTCCTAGGAAACAAACCCTTGACCTCAAATATAGCACCACCCTGAAATCACACTATCAACAGCTAATGAACCAGTATTAGTAAGGCTGTAAATATATTAGGACTCCTATAAGAAAGGAGATAAATTATACTGTAGTATATAATCTAGTGATTTCATATGCACTAACTCGATGGACAAGAAAAGAATGTTAGAAAGCTATGTAGTAAAGAAAATATTTCAAATCATGGAGAAGACTACAGTGGATTTTGTCTCTGTAGCCTCTAGTATTTACCACTGTTTTTTCTTTCTGGACCCACCTCTAGTGATGTCAGATTTTGACTCCATCTGACCTTAGGCCAACTGTTGGAGACTTCCAGGGACCTACTGTCTGTGGTTCTCTACTTCATTTGGTAATGCAGTCACTTTGCACTCAGCAGTCAGGATTAAGTACCATAGATGGGGCAGACTCCCTCCTGGAGTTTGGGCTAATGTTACCCCTCAGGCTGCTGCTGCTCAGAGGGGAGTGGTCTGTGTGAACTCTGGTTGCTGCCTTACAGGAAAAGATTCAGCACCAGGAACCTGGAGGCTAATTTCTCAGTTCTCTTCTCAGAGCCTCCAGCCCCAATCTCTCCTCAGACATGTTTAACCTACTCTGGGCCTTTGCTGGAGCCCAGGGTGAGTGACTACAAATGAAAATTTATGTGCTGGCCCTTTAAATGGCTATTTGAATCTCCTGCTGCCCATGTCTGGCAAAGATCAACCTTGCCACTTTTTGAAGCTGGCTGTTATCAGTGTGCTTTTTAGGCTCTCATGCTATAGGCTGGGGATCCCCACTTATGGTTCAGACCCCACTCTTCTCAGTGGGATCCAACTGCCTGCTTAAATATTCCTCTGGTGCTGCCACCTCAGGGTGCCCATCCAGTCTTCTCATGCCTCCACCACACTCCTTACCACTCAGACTATGCTGAAACTGTTTCTTCCATCTGTCTGAGGTTGTAAGGCTTCTCTCTTGCTATTGTTGCTTGTTCTGGGCATTTTCTCTATAATTTTGTTGTAATTCTAGGTTAGTCCTGGGAGGAGGTCAGTGTGACTTGCATTTACTCCTCCTCCATCTTGCCTCCGACACCTCACTGCAGTTTCAATTTGTATTTTTCTGATTATTAGTAATATTAAGCATTTTTTCACATGCCTGTTAGCTACTTATATGTCCTCTTTGGAAAAATGTCTATTCAAGTCCTCTCCCCATTTTTATTGTTTAATTCTCACATGAGGACTCATCCATTGATTTTAGAGAGAGAAGAAGAAAGGGAGGGTGGGGGAGAGAGAGAGTAGTAAGACAAAGAAATAAACATTGATGTGAGACAGAAGCATTGATTCGTTGCCTTCGATACTTTCCCTGACTGGGGATCAAACCCACAACCTAAGTATGTGCCCTGACCAGGAATTGAACCCCTGCAGACATTTGGTGTATGGAATGATGATCCAAACAACTGAGCTACCTGACCATGGCTGCCCATTTTTTAATTGGATTGTTGGGGGGGGGGTTGATTTGTATGAGTTCTTTATAAATTTTGGATATTAACCCCTTATCATATATATTTTGGTGAGTATGTTTTCCTATTCAGCTGTTTGCCTTTTCGTTGTGTTGTTCTTTTTTAAGGCTTTATTTATTTTATTATTTGTAGACAGATGGGAAGGGAGGGAGAAAGAGAGAGAAAGAAGTATCAGTGTGTGGTTGCCTCTCACTTGCCCCATACTAGAGGTCTGGCCCACTACCCAGGTATAGGTCCTGACTGGGGATCAAACCAGTAACCCTTTGGTTCACAGGTTAATGCTCAAACCACTGAGTACAGCAGCCAGGGGTGATTTTTTTATACTGTGCAAAAATATTTTATTTTGATGTAGTCCCATTTATTTTTTTCTTTTGTTTCCCATGCCCAAGGAGATATATTAGAAAAAATATTACTAAGAGAAATATTGAAGAGTTTACTACCTCTTTTCTTCTAAGATTTTTACAATTTCTGGCCTTTACATTTAAGTCTTTAAATGTAAATTTAAATTTTGAGTTTATTCCTGTATATGGTATAAGAAGGTGATCTAGTTGCATATTTTTGCATGTACCTGTCCAGACTTTCCAACACCATTTATTGGATAGACTGTCTTTACCCCGTTATATATTTTCCTATATTATCATTGATTAAATTAGCATATAGGTATAGGTTTATTTCTGAGCCCTCTATTTTGTTCCATTGATTACTATTGACTTGAAGTATAGTTTAATAGCAGGTAGCATGATACCTCCAAATTTCTTCTTGCTCAAGATCTCTCTGGCTATTCAGGGACCTTTGCAATTCCATATAATTTTTGGGTTATTTGCCCTATTTCTGTAAAAAATGCCTTTGGGATTTTGTAGGAATTTTGTTGAATTTATAGATTTCTTTGTGTAGTATGGGTATTTTAATTATGTTAATTCTTACTATCCATGAACACAATATAGGCTTCCATTTATTTATATGATGTTCTTCACAACTCATAATTTCTTTCTGTAATGTATTATAACTTTCCAAGGTCAATTATCTCCTTTGTTAAATTTATTCCTAGATAGTTTTTATACAATTGTAAATGAAATTTTTTTAGTTTATATTTTGATAGCTTATTATTGGTGTATTGTAGAGAAGTTTTTTGCTCAAAACTAAGAACCACTAAAGATAAGGGATTAATAGGAAATGAAAAATAACTTTTATTCCTTTACTTAAACAGCATTGCATTCTCACATTAATATTTCCACATTCAGAACTTGGGTGCAGAAAGAGAAACTTGAAGGGTGCAGAGAAAGGGAGAAAAAAGGAAAAGAAGAGATGGAAGACAAAAGAAGGGCCTGGAAAACTTCACTTTATTCACACTCCAGTTCCCAACTTTTTCTTCTTCTGGCAATAATTGGACACTGGTGGAGAGAAAAGAGCAGATGAAAAGGGGGAAGAAGTAGAAAAGAAAAGATAGGAATAAAGAATAGGAGAAATCTGGAAGGTATAAAAAAGAAATGTAGAAGACATTAAAAGAATGCATGTCCATTGTTGCTGGACTTAAAGTTAAACTTGGTAAGTCTAACAAACAAATTGAAACCCTAGTGAGTGCCTGGTACTGTGCTGGGAGCTAGGAATATAGAGACAAAGAAGACATGCTCACTACTGTTGAGATGCTCACAGGAATGAATCATGGTTCAGAAGAAATCAAGTGAAAGCCAAGAAAATTTATATTGATTATTAGGAGGCATAAACAGGGTCAAACACTTTTTCTCTAAGCACTTTCAGTATTGAATTCCCTTTTATTTAATGTGAATTATATTAATATTAGCTTTTAGACTTTTTCAAGAGATTCCTTATATCTACTTGTGTAGTCTAGAGACTGGCGGTTTGTGACTTTGCAGCTAGCTCAGCAATTTTCATTCTCCTATTCAAACAGATGTTTGGCTAGAGAAGCACAGCATAAAACAAAACTACTGAATTTCACATTAAATTGTCCAATTAATCCATGCTGAGTCATGTAAAAGTAACAAAACTGAATTACTATTGGATGCTGTTCCAAGGACAGTGTCTGCTAAATTGCTCATCACTGTTTATCATCATATTCTATATAGCCACTAGGCTACACTCCCTTCCCTCAGATCCCTGTTCTTTCCATTGATGTGGGACCAACCCTGCTGGATGCCTGGCTCTTAGTGGACTTCAAACATGAAACTCTTAAGATGAACCTGATACAGTGCCTTCCAGAGTACCTACCCTGGGTCTGGAATAATGAGAACTGAGGGTCTCTCTCCTGCTTCCTCTCCCATATCACTTACAAACTTTGGAAATCTCTCTATTTCCCTTTTTATATCTCCCTTCTCATTTTCCCTTGCCTTTTCCCTTGATCACATATACTTTTTGCTGGTGGTAATCTCAGGAGTTTCCATACTTTTTAGGCTAGGTCAGTAGCTCTCTACCTGTTAATAAGAAATACCTAACTCAGGCAGGCAGGCCCAACCACTTATTCTAATTAAATAAATTTGGAGTATAGCCAGAAAAATCAATGTGTTGAATGCTCACTCCTTCCCAGGTGATTCTGACAAAGATGTTCAATTAGGCAAACACTAGAAACACCCTGAGGATTGCTGGTATGCACAGTTCAGAGGACAGCTGGATAGAGATTTAATACCAGCATCCTGGTTTCCCTCTGACCTGTCTGACCCCTCTTCTTTCATTCCTCTTCCTGTACCTACCACTTTGATGTTGATAATCCCCAGGGTTCTATTCTAAGTCTATTTCTTTTATTCCACACTCTTTCTAATGGCTCTGTTCCAGTCTTGCAAGCAGAACACCTATACTACATGGATGATTTAAATGTTTATTTCTAGCCCAGATCTCACTTCAAAACTCCAGACAGCTATTTCCACCTGAATGTCCCACAAGTACCTCAGCTTAACATGCTCAAAACTTAATTCATGTGTTTTGATTCTGGATAAGATGGCTAAGCACACTTTACCCACCCTGTTTCTCTCACTAAATGCAGCTCTAAAGCCTGAATGAGATGTTTGAGGCCTCTGAAATGTAGCAGGTAACTTGGGAAAGAAGGTCAGAATCCAAAGTAGCAATGAACTGGTACTTTGTGGCCCCAAGTCTGGATATGAGATATCCTGAAACCTAAAAGTGGGAACCAGAATGCCCACAAAGTGCTCCAGGAGATACCCCTTAGCCCTACACTAAAGAGTAGGTAAGGGAGTTCCTAAGAGAAAATCTCCCATTGTTTTTCCTTCTTGCTGTTCCCCTGGTGTCCAGCCCCAAACAATCCCCCTCAGAAGTGAGAACTGAGACAACAAGGCCTACAAGAGCAAACACTTTCTACCATTCTGTGACTTGGTTTTATTTTCTTAATGGTGTGTTCTGAAAGACAGATATTAATTTTGAGAAAATTCTATGTTTATTTTATATTTACTCAAAATTTACCATTTTCACTGTTTTTTAATTTCCATCTGCTATTAATTTTTCTCAGCCTAAATAACATCTTTGAGGATTTCTTATAGTGTGGGTCTGCTGGCAACAAATTCTTTCAGCTTTAGTTTATCTAAAAATATATTTATTTCACTTACATTTAAATTAAAATTTTCGTTGTGTATAAAATTTTTAGTTATCAGGTTTTCTTTCATCAGTTTAAAAATATAGTTTTATCCAGTCAAGATGGAGATGTAGGTAAATGCAGCTTGCCTCCTCACACAACCACAACCAATTAGAGCTAAACAACAGAACAAATATCACCCAGAACCATCAGAAAATAAAGCTTCATGGAAGCCTGAAAACTAAGAAATTAAAGAAACCACATTCATCCAGACAGGTAGGAGAGGCAGAGGGGTGGAGACACAGAATGGGCTGGTCCCAAACCCATGTGCAATGCATATAAAATGAAGGGATATCTTGGGTGTGAGGGATCCTGGTCCCACACCAGATGACCCAGCCCAGGGTTTCAGTGTAAGGAACATAAGTCTCCATAACTCCTAGTTGTAAAAACCAATGTGGGTTGGGTTGGCAGAAGAAACTGCAGGATTCTTAGGTATCTCCTCTTGGGGGATCCTGCACAGAGATATTCAGAGTCACTCCCTCTGGGTTCCAGCACTGGGACAACACATTGAAGGGCACCAGGGCACACGAAGAGGAACTGAATTGTCTGGCATCAGTTCCTCCAACACAGAACTGTAGACAGTGGCCATTGTTCCTTTCCTGAGCCCTCCCCCACAGAGGACCACAGTGGAGAGCCACCATATCTGTCTCCATCAACCTTGCTCACACTGTTATACACCCCGACAATTATTTAAGGCTCTGCCCCATCCAATTTATGGGCCCACCCTAGTTGGTAAGTGTCTTTTCCATATGAATGACTGGGTTAGGCCCAGACTTCAGATCTCTTAAATCCACTCAAGCAAGCAACAGCTGAGCTCAGCCCCCATACCTCTCACTGAGTGGCCCCAGGCCCAGCACTAACAGTAGCCATCTGCAGATTGCTTATGCCAAGGGACCCCACACAGAACACAGGTTGAGGCTTACGTTGGCCTGCAGCACTTAAGAACCCAAGCATGTACGCCCAACAGGCAGTTACAGAGAATGTCAAAGCACCACTACCCAACCACCTCCACAAAGCATGGAGGGAAATGGTGGCTGGCCAGGGGTAATAGACAGTCCTATCAACTATCCAGCCTGGGTAAATCCGTGCCATTGACCTGCTGACAGCAATCAAGACTCAACTAAAAGAGAAGAGAGTACTCAGGCCACATGGAGGGTTCACCTTAAATACCCAGCTTGGAAGACAAGAGAGGCTGTGCCACTGAACCCTACAGGACACCTACTACATTAGGCTATACTATCAAGACATGGAGTCAAAGCAGCACTACCTAATACATAAGAACACATACCAGGAAGTTGTCAAAATGAGGAGATAAAGAAGTATGACCCAAATGAAAGAACAGAACAGAATTCCAGGAAAAGAATGAAACAAAATGGAGATAAGCAATTTATCAGATGCACAGTTCAAAAGACTATTTATAAGGATGCTAAAGAAACTCATTGTATTCTTTAACAGCATAAAAAAGATCCAATGAGAAATGAAGAAGACACTAATTAAAGTAAAGAAAAATTTGCAGGGAATCAACAGCAGAGTGGACGAAGGTGAGAATCAATCGATGATTTGGAACATAAGGAAGAAAAAGACATCCAATCAGTACATCAAGAAGAAAACAGAATCCAAAAAATTAAGGATAGTGTAAGGAGACTGGAATAACTTTGAGCATGCCAACATTTGCATCATAGGGTTGCCAGAAGAAGAGAAAGCACAAGAAAATGAAAACCTGTTTGAACACATATTAAAAGAAAACTTCCTCAATTTGGTGAAGGAAATAGACACACAAGTCCAGAACGCACAGAGATGCCTAAACAAGATGGACACAACAAGGACCACAAGACACATCATAATTAAAATACCAAAGGTTAAAGATAAAGAGCAGATCTTAAAAGCAACAAGAGAAATGCAGGTAATTACCATATTTTGCTGTGTATAAAGCGCACACATGTTTTTGGCCCAAACTTTCAGAAAAAAAAAAGTTTTGTTTTAAGTTTTAATTCAATTTTTATTTACTTATATTTATACTTTTATATTACAAAGGAATTTTAGCATTTATTTTTTAACATATTATGGTACAAGAGATTTCACGTAACCAATAATCACAAAACACAAGAACGGATACAAGTTTTTTCAGGTACTACCCATGTATGGTGTACATCCTTATTTTTCCCTCAAAAATTTGGGCAAAATGTACACATTATACATGGCAAAATAGGTACCTACAAGGGAGTTCCCATAAGCCTGTCAGCTGATTTCTCAAAAGAAACTTTGCAAACTAAAAGTAATTGGCAAGAACCATTCAAAGTGATAAAAAGCAAGGACCTACAACCTAGACAACTCTATCCAGCAAAGCTATCAATTATAATGGAAGGACAGATAAAGTGCTTCCCAGACAAGATAAAGCTAAAGGAGTTCATCATAACCAAAACATTATTATATAAAATATTAACAGAGCTTATTTAAGAAAAATAACAATTGAATCTAAAACACAAACTAAACAAATAAGCAGAACAGAAACAGAATTATAGACATGGAGAACATTGGGATAGTGGCCAGTAGGGATGGGAGTTTGGGGGAATGGGGGAGAATGTGAAAGGATCAAGAAGTAAAAATTGGTAGTTACAGAATAGGCAGGGGGCTGTTAACATATATAGGAAAGGGAGTTGCCAAAGAATTTATATGCATGAACCATTGCCATGGAAAAGGAGGAGAGCTCTCTGGAGGGAGTAAAGGGGTACACTAGGTAGAGGGGGGCAAAGGGAGAAAATTAGGACAAATGTTACAGCATAATAAAGAGAGAAAGAAAGAAAGAAAGAAAGAAAGAAAGAAAGAAAGAAAGAAAGAAAGAAAGAAAGAAAGAAAGAAAGAAAGGAAGGAAGGAAGGAAGGAAGGAAGGAAGGAAGGAAGGGAGGAAGGAAGGAAGGAAGGAAGGAAGAAATAGTTTCATGCTCTGCCTGGTGTGGTTCAGTTGTTGGGTTTCATCCCACAAAGCAAAATGTCACCAATTTGATTCAGAATCTGGGTATATGCCTGGGTTTCAGGTTTGGTCCATTAGGGTTTGGGAGTGTATGAGAGGCAACCGAACAATCTTTCTCTCCCTCCCTTTCTCCCTCTCTTCTCCTCTCTCTAAAAATAAATAAATTAAATATTTTAAAGATATAATTCTATGTCTTCTAGCTTCATTTCTTTTTAAAATGACAAGTAGCCATCATTTATATAATTATTTGCTCTTATATAATGTCTTCTTTCTTTGGGCCCCATTAAGATTTTCTCTTACTCTTTGATTTTCAGCAATTTGAGTATGATATGTTTCAGTATTCTTTCATTTGCACTTATTCTGCTCAAAGATTGTTGACCTACATGGGTATCTTGATTGCAGTTTTGAACCAAATTTAGAATATTTATACCAGTATAGTTGCAATTATTTCCTGTGCCATTTTTCTCTCTCCCCCTTTTTTTCTCTCCCCCTTTTTTCTCTTCCTTCTCCTTACATATCTGTTATATTTTTGAGAAACTCCCATTACTAAATGAAGCACTGCTCATTTTTAAAAAGTACCTTGTTCTGCCTTTCAACTTAGATGATTTTTATAAGCCTATCTTTAAGGTCACTGCTCCTTCCTCTTTTTATAAGTAATATACTGTCAATCCAAGGAAATACATTTTTTAGATACTGTGTTTTTCAATTATTGGGTTTAAAATTTAATTATTTAATTTTTATTGTTCAAGTACAAATTTGTCCATTGTTCTCCCTCACCTCTCCACCTGCCCCTCCCATCACCACCCTGCACCCTTGATCCCACCCCTCTTGGTTTTGTCCATGAATCACCCATATCTGTTCCTTTACCACACTCTTCGTTCCCTCCCTGTTCTCTTCTGTTCACTGTCAGTCTGTTGTTCACTTCAATGTCTCCAGTAACATTTTACTTGCTTGTTTGTTCTGTTAATTACTCTCCACTTATAAATGAAATCATAGGGTATTTGTCTTTAATCACCTGGCTTATTTCAGGTAGCATAACACTCTCCAGATCCATCCAGACTGTCATGAATGGTAAGAGCTCATCTTTCTTTCTGCTGTGTAGTATTCCGTAGTGTAATATACCACAGTTTTTTTATCTGTTCATTTGCTGATGGGCACCTAGGTCCACCCAACACTTGGCTATTGAAAATCATTCTGCTATGAACATTGGGGTGCATAAGTTCTTTTGTATTGTTTTTTTCTGGATTTTAAGGTACAATCCCAGCAGTGGAATTGCTGGGTCAAAAAGTTGTTCCATTTTTAGTTTTCTGAGGTAATTCCACACTGTTTTCCACAGTGACTGCACCTGTCTGCATTGCCAACAACAGTGTACTTGAGCTCCCTTTTCTCTACAGTCTCGCCAGCACTTGTTTGTTGATCTGGTTAAAATGGCCATTTTGACTGGTGTGAAGTGGTATCTCATTGTGGTTTTAATTTGTATGTCTCTATGGCTAGTGATGCTGAACATCCTTTCACATGTTTCTGGGTCCTGTGTTTGTCCTCCTTGGAGAAGTGCCTGTTAAGGTCAATTGCACATTTCTTAAATGGGTTATTTGTCTTCCTGGAGTGGAGTTGTGTGAGTTCTTTATATATTTTGGAGATCAGACCCTTCTCTGATGTATCATTGGCAAGTATATTTTCCCATACAGTTGGTTCTGTATGGGAAAATACACAGTAGATGTATTCTTTCAGCCTTTTGTCCGGGAAACTCCTGATTTCCTCTTCCAATTTAATTTTGAGCCTTGTTGCGTAAAGTAGTCTTTGTGGCAGGCCTTTGCTTTTCATTACTTGAAATATTTCTTACCATTCCCTTCTGGTTTGTAGTGGTTCTGTGAAGAAGTCAGCTACTAGTCTTATCGGTGTTCCCTTGTATGTTACTTCTTGTTCTCCCTTGCCACTTTTAAGATTCTCTCTTTGTCTTTAAGCTTGGTATTTTAATTATGAAGTTTCTTGGAGTTGGCCTCTTCGGGTTCTTGATTGGGACTATTTGTGGTTCCTGAACTTGCATGGAATTTTCCCTCTGCAGGTTTGCAAAGTTTTCTGTCATTATTTTTTGAAACACAGTTTCTATCCCATACCCCTTTTCTTCTCCTTCTATTATTCTTATGATTTGATGTTGCATTTCATTTTGTCTTGCATTTCCCTTAAGGTATTTCATATTTTTTGTCTCTTTTTATGCAGCTGCTCTACATATGTATTTCTTTCTACCATGTCTTCCCACTCTCTAATTCGGTTCTCTGCTACATCCAGCCTGCTTGTAGTTTCTTTTAGAGAATTATTTATTTAAGAAATTGTACCCTTCATTTCTTACTGTTCGTGTTTAAGGTTTCTATCTCCTGTTTCATACTGTTGTAGTTCTCATTCAGTTCCTTGTAGTTGTCTCTGAGTTCCTTGAGCATCCTATCACCATTCTTTTGAATTCTATATCTGTTAGTTTGCATGCCTCCATTTCATTTGGTTCTTTTAGTGGGGAGTCTTCCTTTCAATGGCTGGTTCTTTCTTTGTCTCCCCATTTTCAGTAACTTTTTTGTTTGTTTCTGTGATTCCTGATGTTCTACTTTGCCAGCTATCTTTGTTGTGTGAAATTCTGTAGTAGGAGTTCTCTGGTACTCAGTGGTGTGTTCTCTTTGAACATCTCTGGATGCTCTAGGTTTGCCCTTTCTTCTGCTTGTGTGGGGTCTCTTGTTGTACTTGGGTTTTAGCTGTTAGTGGCTCCTTTCTTGGTGTGTTCTCTTCTGCAGCAGGTTTTCTGGTATTCACAACTCTCCCCTTATTTTGTATGTGATCAGGGGCAGGGCATATGTGATGTGTAGTAAGACAGTGGAGGACAAAGTGAAATTTTTTCTCATTTCCTGGTGTTAGGCCTGTGATCTCTGTCTGGAAACATCTTTGTTCCTTTCACAGCTCCAAATCTTGTTGTCTTACATGTCTGTTTTCTAACATCCTCTGCAATCTTTGGCTTCCAAATTTCAAATAAGCTGGAATTTTGTTGGCTGATCACTGAGTTCTTCAGAGTATCCACTAGGTGTCCCAGTTGGGAGCACGAGCAAGAGGATTCAGCTCCCACCTACTTCACTGCCATCTTCAGACCTTCTGCATTTAAATATTGTTTTTTAAAGTTACATGTCACTCCTGAAAATTCCCAATCTATTCACCCATTATACTCATGTTTTATGTAAATTTATTAATATATTCATTATAATTATGTTAAAATTCTTGTTTTTTAATTTCAACATCTAGCTGGTCTATGATTTTCTTTCTATAATTGTCTTTTATCTTTTCTATGTGTCACATTTTCCTGTATCCTTTCATGACTACTTATAGAAAATTTGTAAATGACATTTTGTAGAAATTTTGGATGTACTCTCCTCTGAAAATGCTGTCTTTTCCTTTAAAAGGCAGTTAAGTTACTGGTGGATAACTCTGATTTACAAAGGTTTGATTTTAAACTTTGTTAATGAAGCTCTATTTTAGTTTTACCACTAGCCTGGAGGAGCTGATGGACTAAAGGATAACTCACACCCAAGGACTGACACAGCAGGATAATGCAATGTTTTATTATGCTACTCATAATGGTGTGCAATTTAAAACATAAATTATTTTTTCTGTTTTTTCTTTTTTTATTGTTCAGTTAGAGTTGTCCCAATTTTCGCTCATTTCTCTCTCCTGCCTTTCCCACCACCTGCTCCCACAGTTACTCCCCACCCTGCTGTCCATTTCTTTCATTCATTTATATTTGTTCTTTAATTAGACTCTTCCCCTTCTGAGATTTTTCATTTAATATTTTCGTATAGCAGTTGACCATGAGTGACTAAAACCACAGAAAGTGATATGAAGGATAAGGGGTGGACTTCTGTATGTTTGTAGCACAGAGCTGTTGAAAACAATGATCAGGTCTTTCAGCTTTCTTGCTGTTGTTTCTTCCTGAGCATATTGGAGTCTCAGCCAGTGTACATGTATCCTAGGGATCAGCCAATGATTTGAGTTGAGTTTCTACACAAATTTTGGGTCTGCCCTATCTGGGATTTCCCACTTCCCAATGCCCCCCACCCAAATTTTAAGTCTCACCGGTAGTCTCAAATTCCATCTTCTCATTACTCAGTTGGATAAGACTGCCACTTTCTGTTTCAACTCTATCAGCAACACCCTGACAGACCTGGAAGTACTCTTTGGGGAAAATCCACATAAATGTGAATCTCACTTAGTAAAGATCAAATATTCACCAGTTTCTGCCAGATTTTGTTCCTCTCCCAGTTTGTTCATTTTTCCCCCAGAGTTTATAACTGTTATCAGTGGACAAGTATCCAAATATCCCATTCTCCCATTACTCTGGTTTTTATAATTTTCATGTGTTTTCTTCTGTTTTATGGACTGTATAATTTCATCATATATATCCATGCATTAATTTTCTTTCTGGCTTTGTTTCAGTGACTGTTTTATCTGTCAATTGAGTTTTTAATTTCAATAATTGCGTTTCTTACTTATAAAAATCCTTTTTCACATCAGGCTTTTTTTTCCCTCCAAGGGCCTTATCCCTTTCTTTAATTTCATATTAAATTCCTCATTATTTCAATCTTATCGATTTCATAGCCTCTAACAGGGAGTTGTATTATCTGCATATCCTGGAGGATCAAATGAAATTACTTATTTGGTTAGTTCACTTCTACTCATGGTGGGTTTTATCATTATGTGCTTAAGGTTTTTACTTAAATTTGGATTTAGAGTTTATGTTCCACTAAGTTTTATCTGTGTAAATTATCTGCAATTTTTGGTGAAGGATATAGCCCTGCAAAGAGGTTTTCCATTAAATTGCTCTGAGTACACTTAATTTTGACTAATTTCTTAGATTTAGGATTCCTGTACCTTAGCGTACTTTTTTCATAACAAGAGTCTAAATTAAAATAGACAATTCTCCTTGACATATCTATACACTGATGGGTAGATGTATTTGTAGTTCTGTTATTTAATGAGGGATAAGCCATTTTAAGAATACTAACTGTATAGGTGGTTTTGCTTTCTTCTGAAAAATCTCAATACCTATTCCTAAATGAATGGTCATTAAAACCCAATCCTCTTCACATCTATTGTTGGCTTGTATTTACAAAAATTAAGACCAAACAGAAAACTAATTGTTGACATGGGTGTGGAGAATTTGGGAGGTTTGTGTACTGTTAGTGAAAATGTAAAATCATGTAGCCACTGTGGAAAGAGTATAACAGTTCCTCAGAAAGTTAAACATAGAATTACTATTTAACCCAGCAATTCTAATTCTGAGTATATACACAAAAGAATTAAAAGGAGGGAGTTAAGTGCTACTTGTACACCACATTTATTGATAGATGAAACTTTCACAATAGTCAAGAGGTAGGAACTACACATCCAAGTATCTGTCGGTTGATGAATGAAGAGGTAAACAAAATATGGTATATAAATATATGAAATATTATTCAGGTTTAAAAAGAAATAAAATTGATACATGCTAAAACATGCATGAACCTTGAAAACATTATGCTAAGTGAAATAAAACAATCACAAAAGGACAAATATTGTATAATCCCACTTACATGATTTAATGTAAACTCATAGACAAACTCATAGACAAAGAAAGCACAATTGTGACTGCAGCAGCCTGGGGAAAGGGAGGGATGGGAAATTGTTTAATGGGTACGGAGCTTCAGTTGGGATGATAAAAAAAGTTCTAGAAATGCATGATTATGGGTTGTATGATATGAATATATTTACTACTGAATTGTACAATTAAAAATGGTTATGATGATATTTTTATGTTATTTATATTTTAGCACAATAAAAAGGAATTTAAAAAGCACTCAAATCTCTTAGCTTCTAACACTGGAAACTACCCCCAAATCCCAGTAAGGCACACTACTCAATGAATTTATGTTACTCCTTAAAAAACTTACATATACATTTAAACAATATTTTAAACATTTTAAGCTACAATTACTACATTTTTAAAAGAATATAGAACATTGCACTGATAATCAGAACACCTGAATTCTATCTCCAGACATGTGTTTTACTAGCGAAGTACATCATTACGAGAAAGACCAAGCGGCAAATTTAAACTCTGGGTCTCTACCTCTGACTTCTTTCTTTCTCTACCTGCTGCCATTTCTTCTTTGTTCTTTCTATTTCATAGATATGTAAAATTAGGTGGGTCATTTCTTAATCTAATGAGCTTCTTTCAAAGCATCCTTGCATTTGGAGAAACTTAAAAGATCAGAAAGAGTAACCAGATAGCTAGTGTCCCTTGTGAAGAAAATTATAGAAATTAAAATACAAACATACAAAAAACAGCCTTCATATCAGAGAAAAGCATAATTATCTCTGCCATTAGTTGTCAGCTCTTTTAACTGGTAAAAATCTCCCAGTTTTGCAAATGTTGTCAACTAATTCACTTAAAACTCTATGTGGGTAAAAAAAAAACACATTTATGGACCTAATTTAGATTATGAGCCACTAATTTAGAAAAAGAAATTCTAGATAATGGAAGGATATTTATGTGATTTATATGTTTAATAAGTTAGATATATTATACCTCAAAATCTAGCACTTAATTTTATATTATATTCTCTAATGAGTTCATACATAAATATCTAGTTTCTTTTTATTCCAAAAGGGAAATCAAGTCATTTATTTATTTGTATTTCCTCATGAGAATCTAGCAGGATGTGTGAGGTAAAGAACATTTGCTTAATCTAGCCAACGTTTTCATGAAATTGTAGATTTAGGAAATACTTCAAGTGCTTCTGGTCCAGAGATGGCATATAGCATGGCACATATCCTCTATCCTCATGACAGACATTGCCTGAAACAGTATCTGAAATTTCCATCCTGAGTTTATTCCCTTTTATTAAAGTTTAGAAAGGGTTCCCTGAATCCTCTGTTTAAAGAATAGCATATCTGAACTTGTTGTCTTTGAACCACCAGTTTTGTGTAATAGTCTTAAGAATTTAATAGTTTCTATAATTACAAGTCAGTTACAACCTGGATTTACTCTACCTAACTTAGATACCAAGAGAATAATAACATTATCCTCATTATTATTATATTACCCTGGGAGACTAGACATCTATGTTACCCAGCCAGGGATAATACAGCCAGGGCAAACAATGCCCAACTACCCTGTGGCACTTTTCCAGCAGAAACATCACTGTTATTGCCAACAATTGCCACTTCACAGCAATGACACTTGAGAATGGACACCAGAGACACTTCACAGCCTCCTTAGGGAAACCAGACACTTGCAAAACTGTCCCGATTGAGAGCTGCAATTTCCCCCTAATGTGCTCACTTCCTCTACCATGTATGCCCTGGGCACACATCCGATGGGTCTTATGTATGTCATATGCCTGCATCCAGCTTCCAGGAGAGTCCTGGGAAATGTAATTTTTAGAAAACAAAGGCACATACAGTGTAAGGGGGATTAGAGTGAGAGGTGAGTGAGCCAATCCACAATATCTGCCACCATATCGTTAGTTTAAACTAAAACAGCAGTCATTGCTAAAGGTCTTTTTATAGATTTAAAAGGATATTATTCTGACTATCCAAAGTGGGTTTTTAAAAATTGTATTACCATAAAACATATTTTCCTAAACTTCCAGAATTAGTATGTGCTATGGAACACAATTTGAAGATTGCTATATTATGCTATTAATACTTCAAATGTGAGTTTACTAATGGCAACAACCCATCCCTGAAAATGCAGAAGGCTTTGAAAAATTTTAACAGACAGGAGAGCTAGGTGGTCAACGTCTTCAAGTGATAGACTTGGGTGTACAGCTATGGTGGGGACCATAAGAAGCTCTGAGCCACCAGGACCTTATGAATTAATTTGTATGTCCTGGTGGCATCATTCCTGCATAGTGGTTTCTGTATACCACAGGTCATTGTTGTATGTAGATTAGTGAGCAGATCAGGGACTTTTTCATTTAAACTCTGGATTTAACAGTATTCCCAAATGTGAAGTGTCATTTTCTTTTCTACTAATGGTTCACCTGTTGAGAGCATTAGTTTACAGGTTATTGACAAGAGCATTTACTAGTAATTTGCAACACATTATCACCTAGGACTCATATTACACATAACGAGTCCTTCATAAAAAAGATTTAAGATTTAACACATTACTCAAGTGATATATGTGCTTTTTTTTTTTTTGCCTCCACTAGCATAATGTTACATGGGTTTGAGTTGTGGGACACCATCTTGATGAATCATAGTTGCTGAAATGAAATATACTCAGTCCAGAAAGAGTTAGCATTAGTTCCTACCCAAAAAGGTCACTGCAAAAAAGATATGAGATACAAATTGGAGACAGGATGAGAAGCATGACTGGTTGATGGAAATAGAATCTGTGGGATGAGTATGCAGAAGGAGCATGAGAGTCTGTGGTCAAGCACAGAATAGCCAGGGAGTCAGCAAATGCTATACTTTGTTTTCCTCTCCACTCCAGTTTTTCCATTTTCTTACTGGTGGGTCCCTGCTTTCTCTACCCTGAGTTAGAACTAGTGATGATTCATAGTTTTACGTGTCAACTTGACTGGGCCATAGGATGCCCAAATCCTTGGTACAACATTATTCCAAGTGTGTGTGTGTGTGTGTGTGTGTGTGTGTGTGTGTGAGTGTGTTTCTGGATGAGATTAAAATTGAAATTCATAGAATGAGCAAACCAGATTTACCACATTTTATATATATAGTGATATAGATATATATCACTTTAGAAATTGATTAGAAAAAAGAAAGAAATGTTTGAAGCACAAAAATAAAAATATATTTTACCAACCACTGGAGAAATGATGTCATGACGCATAATTTATTTCTGGAAAATTCCACTGTACAGCAATGACAGAATAAAAGCAAAAGACAAATGCCATCTTAATTTACATGACAATAATTTTGACCTCAGAGGCCTCCAGAAAAGTCTTGTGGACCTTCAGAATTCCCCAGACGCTCTGTAAACCACTACTCTAGAGAATCTGCAAAAGGCCTTCCTGCCTGCTATCCTGGATCCATTTTCTCACATCACTGCCTCACTGATCTTATTAAAACACACATTTAATGGGACATTCCCCTGGATAAATTATAAGCCTAAGCATGGCACACAACAGCCATAATCTGGGCCATGCTCATCTGTCTGAAAAACTCCCATCCATTCTTTAAGTCTCAGCTCAGATAACTAGGAAAGTGTGACACTTTCCAAAAATATTTTCCCTGAAATAAAATATGATAAATATAAAAATTCACTGAATTGTTTTATGTACAGATATCTTGAGGATAAAAAATAGGAGGCGTGGATCCTCAGCACTTCTTTGAGGCCTGTGATATACATTTCTGCCCTTTTTAAGAATTTCTGGGCTACCCATCAAGATGGTAGGGAAACTCTGTGCTCATCTCCTCCAATGACCACATCTAAAGTACAACTAAATTATAGAATCCACCCTTGAGAACAATCTGAAGACCAGCTCAACAGAACATCCTTTTTTTTTTAGTTCTAGTTTCTGTTTATTGTTCTTCTCTGAAAATATGAGACATTTAATGTTCACTAAGCTGATTCATACAATTACCCTGAGACTACTAAGTATCTCCTAAAATACCAGCTCCGTGTTGTTTTATAACATCATAAGAAAATATGTATTCATTCATCAAATATATTTTTTAACTGCACTATTTTTTATTTTTTATTTTTTGACACAAAATTCATCTGTATTCACAAAAATATTTTTGAAGATAATTTTTGGGAAACGTTATCGATTCTGCTATTACAGTTGTCTCATTATTTTCTCCACTTTATCCCATCAGCTCTGAACCCCATCCCATTATCCCCACATCAACATTTTCCCGCCACCACTTTCCTCAGCCCTAACTCTCCCCACCTTTCACCCTCAATCCTTCCCCCACTTGACTTTGTCAATGAGTCCTTTCTGCATGTTCCTTGATGACCCTTCCCTTCCTTTCCCCTTCTTATGCCCGTCCATCCCTCTGACACTGGTTACTGTCAGTTTTTTCTTTTTATTTCAGTGTTTCTGGTTATGTTTTCCTTTCTTGTTTATTTTATTGATTAGTTTCCACTTATAGGTGAGATCACATGGTATCTGTCTTTCACTGCCTCATTTCATTTGGCATAATTCCCTTCAGTTCCATCCATGCTCTTCTGAAGGGCAGTAGCCCCTTCTTCCTTTCTGCTGCATAGTATTCCAATGTGCAATTTACTGTTGGGCACTTAGGTTGTTTCTAGCACTTGGCTATTGTAAATTGTGCTGCTATGAATATTGGCGTGCATATGTTCTTTCAAATTGGGGTTTCTGGATTCTTAGGGTATAATCCCAGCAGTGGAATTTCTGGGTCAAAAGACAGTACCATTTTTAGCTTTTTGAGGAAATTCCTAACTGTTTTCCACAGTGGCTGAACCAGTATGTACTCCCACCAAGAGTGCACTAGGGTTACCTTTTCTCCGCATCCTCGTCAGCATGTGTTGTTTGTTGATTTGGTTAGTATGGACATTCTGTCTGGTGTGAAGTGATATCTCATTATAGTTTTAATTTGCACCTCTCTGATGGCTAGTGATGCTGAGCATCCTTTCATGTGCTTCCGGGCCCTGTGTATGCCCTCCTTGTCTGTTCAGGTCCTTTGCCCATTTCTTAATTGGATTGTTTGTCTTCCTAGAGTGGTGTTGTGTGAGTTCTTCATGTTTTGGAGATCAAACCCTTGTGTAATGTATCATTGGCAAATATAATTTCCCATACGGTTGGTTCCCTTTTCATTTTGTTGAGGTTTTCTTTAGCTATGCAGAAGTTCCTCATTTGGATGAAGTCCCATTTGTTTATTTTTTTCCTTTATGCCTCTTGTCTAATGGACTTATTGGTAAAAATACTGCTATGTGGGATATCTGAGATATTCCTGCCTATGTTCTCCTCTAGGACTTTTATGGTGTTGTGACTTATATTTAAGTCTTTTATCCACCTTGAGTTTATTTTTGTGTGTGGTGTAAGTTTGTGGTCAAATTTCATCTTTTTCCTTGTAGCTGTCTAGATGTCCCAACACCACTTGTTGAGGAGGCTACTTTTAGTCCATTTTATGCTCCTGCCCCCTTTGTCAAGTATTAATTGACCATAGAGACATGGATTTATTTTGGGGGCTCTCTATTCCGTTCCATTGATCTATGTGTCCATTCTTATGCTAGTGCCAAATTGTTTTGATTACAGTACCCTTGTAGTATAGTTTGATATTGGGCATTGTGTCCCTCCTATTTGTTCTATTGCAAAATTACTGTAGTTATTCAGCTGCATTTATGGTTCCATATAAATTTTTGAAATGTTTGTTCTATATCTGTGAAATATGTCATTGGTATTTTAATAGGTATTGTTTTGAATCTATAAATTTTTTTGTGTAGTATGGACATTTTGGTGATGTTAGGTTTTCCAACCATGAGCATGGTTTATGCTTCTATCTATTTGTGTCTTCCTTAATTTCTTTCTTCAGTGTTGTGTAGTTTTCTCAGCACAGGTCTTTAACCTTCTTGGTTAAGTTTATTCCTAAGTACTTTTTTGTTGTTGTTGCTATAGTAAATGGTATTTTTCTCTGATTTCTGTTTCTGATATTTCATTGTTGGTGTACAAAAATGCCTTTAATTTCTAAATATTGACTTTGTATCCTGCCGTTTTGCCAAATTCGCTTATTAGATTGAGTAGTTTTTTGGTGGAGTCTATAGGGTTTTCTATGTACACTATCATGTCATCTGCAGTTGATGAGTTTTACTTCCTCCTTTGCTATTTGAAGACTTTTATTCCTTTCTCTTGTCTGATGGCTGTGGCTAGGATTTCTAATACTATATTGAATAGACATGGAGAAAGTGGACATCCTTGTCTTGTTCCTGATCTTAGTGGGAAAGCTTTTAGTTTTTTCCTGTTCAGTATAATGTTGGATGTATGAACAGAAATTCTGTAACCAAGGATATAAAGAAAAAGCCACATTGAGATACAAAACATGCTGGCCCCACACCCACATGTAGTGGTTAAGAATCAGGAGGGATTCAGTTGTGAAGGTGACCCCTAAAAAGTAAGACATCCCAGCTCCACAGTAGTCTCCCCAGTTGGACCACCACAGTCAGAAAGAAGAGTCCCCACAACATCTTGCTGTGAAAATGAGTGAGGATTTCAACCAGGTGAAATGTAGGGCTTATGGAATCCCAGTAATCGACTTGTGTGATCTGAGTGCCAATGACACAGCATCAGCTTGAAAAGTGCCAGAGACATAGAAAGGAAGGTTAGAATGGTAGCTTTTTCCAGAAAGAGAGATCAAGGCAGGTGCCATTGTTCCTTTTTTGAGCCCTCTTCCACCCAGTAATGAAATATACAGGGACACCAAAAATTAGTCTCCATTAATCTCACCACACCTTAGTTATTTCCTGAGAAACCATGCAACCAAACACACACAGAGGTACGAATCACTTTCAATTGCTGTTACCCATAAGCAGCTGGCCTCTGCTCATATTATGGACTTCCCTAAAATCTCTGAAATGTCCAAGAACCCCAAACAATCAGTGATTGGCATTGGCAAGCCCTGTACCTCTTACTAAGTGGCCCCTAGCATGGCACTAGAGGCAGCAGGCCTAGGTTTGCCACATAGCCTCGCTTAGGCAGCTTCAAGCCCAACCCAGGAAGCTACCAACCATAAATCACTTTTGTAGTTCCAATCATGTGGCCCTGGGTTGGGCACAGGCTGAAACTGACCTGGGCCTGCAGAAGATTCCCCCCTAAGGGGCCCCAGACTTATAACCAGCTTCAGACCACATGAGAGCAACACCTAATTAGCTCCACAAACATCAAGCCCAAAGGGTGGACTCAGCAGGCACTAGAAATCTGCTATAGTAAATCCTACTCTGTGGGGTGAGCTCCCAAACAGTAGCTTATTCTCTATAATAACAGCCAGACCTTACAGCCAGTCAACCTGAGGATCGATCCAACCCACCGACATACCAAAAGCAATAAAAGATCAACTACAATGGATAAGCACACACAACAAACACAAGGGACACCCTTGGTTCACCCAACTCAAGTAACCAAGGAGACTGACACTGGGCACCATAGTACGTGTACTAGATAATGCCACTAGGCATTATGCCACTGGGGCATATGCCAAATGTACTTAATATAAAAAAACAAACACAGGGAGGCAGTCAAGGCGAGGAGACAAGGAAACATGTCCCAAATGAAAGAACAGAATAATACTCCAGAAAAAGAAATAATATGAGGCCAAGTAATCTATTAGAAAAAGAGTTCAAAACACTGCTTATAACAGTGTTCAGAGAACTTAGAGGAAGAATAGATAAACTAAGTGAATACTACATGAAAAGATAAAAACCATTAAAAAGTACCATAAAAAAGAAACACTGAAATGAAGAATACTATAACATAAATGAAGAATAAATTAGATGGAATCAGTGGCAGATGAGGTAATACAAAGGATCAAATCAGTGACTCAGAAGACAAGGTAGTAGAAAACACCAAACAGGCAGTAAAAAGAAAAAACAGTTTAAAATTAGGATAGTAATATCCTCTTTTGTGTCTTGTACTCTGGGACAACATCAAATGAACAATATTTGCTTCATAAGGGTACCAAAAGGAGAATAGAAAGAACAAGGTATTAAAAACCTATTTGAAGAAATAGTGACTGAAAATTTTCCTAACCTGGTAAAGAAATTCACATACAAGTCCAGGAAACACAGAATCATAAACAAGATAAACCCAAAAAGGCACACACTAAGACACATCATAATTAAAATGCCAAATCTTAAAAAAAAAGATAATCTTAAAACAAGCAAGGGAAAATCAATCAGTTATCTACAAGGGAGTTCCCATAGACTTTCAGCTGATTGCCCTACAGAAAACTTTGAGATCAGAAGAGATTAACACAAAGTGTTCAAAGTGGTGAAAAGCAAGGACCTACTAAGAAGATTACTCTATGCAGCATGGCTATCATTTAGAACGAAAAGAGAGATAAAGATGCCCCCAAACAAGAAAAAGCTGAAGAAGTTGATCCCCACAAAGTCAAAATTAAATGAAATATTAAAGGGAATTCTTTAGGAGAAGAAAAACAAGTAATAAAATGGCAATAAATACATACCTATCAATAACTTCCTAAAATGAAAATAGATTAAATGCTTCAATCAAAAGATATAAGGTGGTTAAATGGATAAGAAAGCAATACCCATATATATACTGCCTATACAAGACACATACTTCAGTTAGGAAAAATTCACAGACTGAGATTAAAGATATTTTTTCAAAAAGATTTTATACAAATGGCAACAAAAATCTGCAACAGCAGTACTTTTATCAGGCAAAGTAAATTTTAAAATAAAGAGTGTAACAAGAGACCAAAAAAAGGAATATTACATAATGGTAAATGAGTCAATCCAACAAGAAGACATAACTCTTGTAAACATTCATGCACCCAGCCTACAAGTGCCTAAATATATAAGGCAAATCTTGACAGACATAAAGGGAGAGATACACAGTATCACAGTCATTGTAGTGAGTATAACACCCCAATGACACCAGGAATGTGAAAGGAGCTAGCATCACTTTCACAGGCAGTGGCTGAGATGGCCACATGGCTTTGGGAGCTACCCCAGAGAGGAGTGAAGCTTGTACCTCAGACTGGGCTCAAAGGCACAGAGATATGGTGTTGGGATCACCTGTCCACATGGCATCCAAGGGTGAAAGGCTATGTTTTGTTTTGTTTCATTTTGTTTTTGCCTGCTGGAGAAAGATGGAGCCTGCTAGAGACAAAATCACCTTTTTTTCTTTTTCCCCCCTTCCTTTTATTCTAAAGGACCAGTACACAGGTTTCAAATTTCCAGTCACTCACCTTTGGCTCATGGGAGTCTGGATTGGGAGGCCTGGGGGACAGACATAGGGGAAGAGCTGCTTGGTTCCAAGTGGTAAGATATAACACAAACCTAGTAGCCATTTTTCTTGAGAAAAGCAAGCCCAGCAGAGGGGAAAAATAACTACCCAGTCCTGTGGAGAAAACAACTTGTCACAACCTCAGGAAGCCTCTTAGTCCCATCCTCTGGAATCCCACTTGTCACACCCTTTGCATTTCAGCTTGCCTCACACTGTATCCTTTGTTTAAAAGAATACACTTTCTTTCTTACTTTCCTCCAACATGCATCTTATCTCCTGCTGAGGGGACACCAACATAGGTGGACTCAGAAGTGTTAGAGATTGGCTTGAGGGCATGGCCATTCCATACACTTTCCCAGAAACCAGATTGGTGCTTCCCTTTCCCCAGGAAGCCAAGCAATGCTATCCCAGTTTTTGGTAGACTAAAACTCTGGGCTCTAGGGTCCCAATTGGCAATTCCACTAGAGGTTTCACCTTACAAAGCTCAGGAAAATAGTCTAGGACAGACTCAGATGTGTGAACATAACCACCATCATCCTTGAAGTCTGAATAGTACTCCCTACAGGAGATTCATGGGTACCATCCTCCCAATTCCACCAGAAACCCTCTCACAGATGGGTCAGCAGCAAGACTAAGACTAATGACAGGACTGAAGTCAGAGACAGGTGGAGGCAGTACCTGTAGTGCTTTTGGTTGTTACTAGACACACTCCTGGGCCTTATGCTGATAAAGAACCAGCAGTGCAGAGCAGTGAAGACCATCTCAGATACAGCCAAACCAGAGGGAGCAGCCATAGACTGTGGATCACTTGTAGCTTTGAACAGGCTCACTAGAGCTAATTGTGACAGCATTTGACATGGGCTTATACCCACTTCAAAAAACACCAGAGTCATATATAGAAGGGGAACCCAGAAGGCAAGCACCAAATTCTGCTGAGATGAAGTCACTTCATTCTTTTCATTATTTGCATTATTTTTTGCATAATTTTTAAACATTTTTCTTTCTTCAATTTTGCTCCCATTTTTTCACTATTTTTTATTTCAGATCCCATATTTTACTCTTCCTTTTCTTACTCTATTTTGCCTTCTTCCTTCCCTTTCTTATTTTCATTTTAAATTTTATTTTTCCCTTTCTTTGATCTTTTGTAGTGATTCCTCTCATCTAATTCTTAACTCTATTATTTTGCTCCCATCTATCCTCTCACAATTACTTTTCTTCCCTTTAGTCATCTCATATTCTCTTTCTATTTACTATAATATTCTTGTTCTCCCTTCACCTTCACTAAGTTTTCTCATTTGTCTTTGCCATTGCTATTGTTGTTGGGGGATATTTTTGCTTGTGTGCATTTTGTATTCTATGCTGTTTTGTTTGTTCAGTCAGTACCTATAAAGCAACATACAAGACATGGTGGATCTTGAGACTCTCAGTCAGTCAGCTAGAGGGGAGAACCCACCAATGAATGGACCAAGAAGAATTAAAACTAAATACAATAGGAGGGCCCACATAAAATGCATACAGCGTAACCCTAGAGCATCCAGCTCCAAAGATCAATGAGATTGTACCACTGAGTCCCACAAGACTACTATGACAGAAGGCTACCCCATGAAGACAGGGAATCAAAGCAAATCAACCTGATATGAAGAAACAAAGAAAAAGTCAGCAAAAATGGGAAGACAAAGAAACAACCCCCAATCAAAAGTAAAGGAGGAATCCCCATAAAAAGAGTTAAATGAAGTTGAGGCAAGCAATTTATCAGACACAGAGTTTCAAAGTAATGCTTTTAATGATGCTCAAAGAACTTAATGAGAACTTCAAGGAACTCTATGGAAACTACATCAGTATGAAAAAGGGCATAGAAACTATGAATAAGAACCAGGTGGAAATGAAGAATATAATATCTGAAATGAAGAAAACACTAGAAGGAATTAAAAACAGATGAGATGCGGCTGAGGATTGAATCAGTAAGTTGGAAAACAAGGTAGAAAAAAACTCCCAGTCAGAGCAACAAAACAAAACAAAACAAAACAAAACAAAACTTAAAATGAATGAAGATATTTTAAGGGAGCTTTGGGACAAGAAATATTACAATATTCATATCATAGGGATACCAGAAGGAGAAGAGGTACCAAGTTTGAAAACATACTGACAGAAAACTTCCCTAACTTGGTGAAAAAAAAGTCATGCAAGTTGAGGAAGCAAAGAGAGCCCTAATCAAGATGAGCCCAAAGGAGCCCACTCCAACACACATCACAATTAAAAAGGCAAAAATTAAAGACAATGAGAGAATCTTAAAGGCAGCAAGGGAGAAAGAACTAATAACATATAAGGGAGCTCCAATAGCTCTATCAGCTGACTTTTCAACCGAAACACTACAAGCCAGAAGGGACTGACACCAAATATTCCAAGTGAAAAGCAAGGACCTGTAGCTTAGACTACTGTATCCCTCGAGGCTCTCATTTAAAATAGGAAGTGAAATAAAAGAGCTCCCTACACACAAAAAAAAGGCTAAATGAGTATATCCCTACAAACTAGTATTTAAAGATATGCTAAAGGGACTGCTTTAAGAAGAAGAAGAAGAAGAAGTAGAGAGAAAGAGAGAGAGGAACACAGGTACAAAGGGAAAATATAGCAATGAATAAGTACCTATCAATAATAACCTTAAATGCAAATGGATGAAATTATCCAAAGATATAGGGTAGCTGAATGGATAAGAAAAGACAATCTGCACATATCAGTATACAAGAGATTCAGCTCAGAACAAAAGATTTACACAGACTGAAAGTGAAGGGATGGAAAAAATATTTCATGCAAATAGATATGAAAAAAGCTGGGGTAACAAAATAGATTTCAAAACAAAGGCCATAACAAGAGACAAAGAAGGTCACTACATAATAGTTAGGGGAACAGTCCAACAGAGGATATAACCCTGGTAAACATACATGCACACCATATCGCAGCACCTAAATATACAAAGAAAATCTTGGAGGACTTTAAGAGAGAGATTGTCAACAATAAAGTCATTTTAGGGGATTTTAACACCCCACAATGGACAGATGATCCTCCAGGCAAAAAATGTCTACAAAGATATAGCAGCATTAAACAGCATTCTATATCACATGGACTTAATTGATACTTAGAGAACGTGTCACCGCAAAGAAGCAAAATATGCGTTCTTCTCAAATACATGGATCATTTTCAAAGGTAGACTACATGGTAGGACACAAACAAGTCTCAATACATCAAGAAAATAAAAATCATATCAACACCTACTTAGGTCACAGTGATTTGAAACTAAAAAACCAACCTCAAGAAAAATATTCAAAAACATTCAGATATATGGGTGCTGAATAACATGCTATTAAATAATAAATGGGTTAATAATGATATCAAGGAAGAAATCAAAAGGTACTTGCAAACAAATGAAAATCAATACACACAGCACAAAACCTATACAACAAAGAAAAGGCAGTCCTGAGATGGGAGTTCATAGTGTTACAGGCCTACCTAGAGAAGATAAAAAGATCTCAAATAAACAACATAACCCTACATCTAAAAGAACTACAGAAACAACAATAAACAGAGCCCAGAGTGAACAGAAGCATGGAAATAAGATCAGAGCAGAATTAAATTACATAGAGATTAAAAAGCAATTCAAAGTATCAATTAATTCAGGAGCTGGTTCTTTGAAAAGATAAACAAAATTGAAAAACTTTTAACCAGACTCATTAAGAAAAAAACAGAGAGTGCCCAAATAAATAAAATCACAAATGAAAAAGAAGTAACAAATCACACCACAGAAATACAAAGGATTGTAAGAAATCCCTATGCCAAAAAATTGGACAACATGGGCAAACTGAATAAATTTCTAGAAATATGCAATCTTCCAAAACTGAATCAGGAAGAAGTAGAAAACCTGAATAGACCAATAACATCTAGTGAAATTGAAGCAGTAATCAAAAAATTCCTGTCACACTAAAGTCCTGGGCCAGATGGCTTCATAGGCAAATCATACAAATCATTAAAAAACTAACACCTATCCTTCTCAAATTATTCCACAAAATTCTAGAAGAGGGATAATTCCCAAACTCTTTTTATGAGGCCAGTATTATCCTAATTCTAAAATGAGATAAAAACACAATGATGAAAAGAAAACTACAGGCCAATATCTCTGATGAACATAGATGTTAAAATCCTCAAAAATATATAGGTAAACTGGATCCAGCAATACATTAAAAAGATCATACTCATGATCAAGTGGGATTTCTTCCAGGTTTGCGAGGATGGTACAATATTCACAAATCAATAAATGTGACACATCACATAAACAATGAAGGACAAAAAATCACATGATCATATCAATAGATGCATTAAAAGCATTCTATAAAATCCAGCACCCTTTTATGATGAAAACACTCAGCAAAGTAGGAATAGAGAGAGTATACCTCAACATAATAAATGCCACTTATGAAAAACCTACTGCCAACATCACTCTCAATGGGCAAAGAATTATTTCTCTTAAGATCATGAACAAGACAAGGGTGTCTGCTTTTGCCATTCTTATCCAACATAGTACTGGAGGTCCTAGCTGCAGTGATCAGACAAGAAGAAGAATAAAAAGCATCCTAATTAGAAAGGAGGAAATAAAACTGTCATTATTTGCAAATGACATGATACTATATAAAGGGAACCCTAAAGATTCCACCAGAAGTTATTAGAACTGATAAATTAATTCAGTAAAGTAGCAGGATACAAAAGTGAATTTGGCAATACAGAGGGATACAAAATTAATATTCAGAAATTAATGCATTTTTATATTCCAATAACAAAATATCAAAGAGAAATAAAGAAAAAATCTCATTTACAATTGCAACAAAAAATAAAATTCCTGGCATAAATTTAACCAAGGATTTGAAGATTTGTTCTAGGTAAATTATAAGACATTGAAGAAAGATACTGAAGAAAATACAGGTAAATGGAAACATATACTGTGATCATTGATAGGAAAGAATAACAGTTAAAATGTCCACGCAAGCCAAAGAATGTATAGATTCAATACAATCTTTAACAAAATACAAACGGAATTTTTTACAGAACTGACAGTATGGTACTGCAATAAGAACTGACTCATAGATCAATGGAAAAGAATGGAGCACAGAAATAAGTCCATGTCTGGACGATCTATTAATCTATGACAAAGGAGACAAGAACATACTATGCAAAAAGACAGTCTTTTCAGTAAATGATGTTGGAAGAGCTGGACTGGTATATGTAAAATAATGAAACTAGACCACCAACTTACACCATATACAAGAATAAATTCAAAATTGGTCAGAGATTTAAATATAAGACCTGAAATCATAAAATTCTTAGAAGAAAATATAGATGGTAAAATCTCCAACATTGCTATTAGTAATGTTTTTTTTTTAATCAACATCCCCCAATTAGGGAAACAAAAAATATATGAATAAATTAGACTAGATCAAACTAAAGTTTTTGAACAGGAAAGAAAGTACCAACACTACAGAAAGACGACCTAGTGAATGGGAGAAGAGGTTTACCAATGATATATCAAATAAGAGGCTAATGTCCAAAGTATATAAGGAACTCATACAACTTAACACCCAAAAGTAAAATGATTTGATTTAAAAATGGGCAGAGGTCCTGAATATACATTTCTCCTAAAAGGACATACGGATGGCCAATAGCATATAAAAATATGCTTAATGTCACTAATTATCAGATAAACAATGCAAATTAAAACCACAATGAGATATTACCTCACACCTTTTAGAATGGCTATCATTAATAAATCAATTAACATGTGTTGCAGAAGATATGGAGAAAAGGAACCTTCATGCATTGGTGGAATTGTAAATTGGTGCAGCCATCATGAAAAACAGTATGGAGGCTCCTCAAAAAATTTAAAAAAAAACTACTTTATGACCCCAAAATCCCACTTCTAGGTACTTATCCAAAGATATATGAATCCCTATGTTTATTGCAGCATTATTTACAATAGTCAAGATATGTAAGGCATTTAAGTGCCCATCAATAGACAAATGGATAAAGAGGTGGTACATATATACAATGGAATATTTCTTGGTCATACAAAGAAATGAAATATTTCCATTGGCAACAATATGAATGGACCTAGAGTGTGTTTTGCTAAGTGAAACAAGTCAGAGTAACAAATACCATATGATTTTCCTTATATGTGTAATCTAATGAAAAAGTAAACATACAAACAGAACAAAAACAGACTCATAGATACAGAGAACAAACTGATGGTTGCTGGATGGGATGAAGATTTCGGGACTAGGTAAAAAAGGTGAAGGAATTAATAAGTACAAATTGCTAGATACAAAACAGTTATGGAGATGTGAAGTAGAGCATAGGGAATATAGTCAACAATATTATAATAACTATATATGGTGCGAGGTGTGTTCTAGACTTATCAGGGGGATCACTTCACAAGGTTTATAAATATCCAATCACTATGGTGTACATTTGATACTAATATAATATTGAATGTCAACTGTAATTGAAATTTTAAAAAAATTTTGTTGTGTTGCTTGTTCATTTTAAGACAGTGACTTTCAAAAAGTTTGTTCTCAAGATGCCTTTACACTTAAAAAAATTATTGAGGACACCAATGATATTTTGTTTCTGTAGATTCAATTTATAGATATTTACTGAATTGATAACTCAAAACTGAGATGCTCAAAAATTTTATTAATTCATTGACAAATAGTAACAATGAACACATCATAAATCTCTTTTATGTTGGGCTTTCTTAGAAGATGGCTGGGCTCTTCTCTCAGCTTCATATAGCCTCTGGAAAATACCACTGTATGCTCATGAAAGAGTGAAAGTAGAAAATAACATTTCTGAAAGTGGATCATAGTTTCAGAACCACAGACTTAGGTTCCTCTTACGTTGTTTATGTGATTAACCAAAACAGTGGCTGACCTGTCAGTCTCAGGAATTTTGCTTTAATTTGATAACAATTCCTAATGAGACTATAAATAAAGGAATAATCCTTTAGGTTAGGGATGTAGTTGTCACTCCAAACACCATTTATTGATGCCCTAATATTTCATAGATGGTAGCCACTCAAAGAACCTTATCATATACACACACATAAAAACATACACACAGACACATACATATGAATAGAAATTGATGGTCAAGTTGTCTGTGAATGCAGATGTAATACCTTCATATATATATATATATATATATATATATATATATACGCATATATATATTTACATTTTTACTAAACAAGTGATTCATGTTCATTGTAGAAAAATATAGGAAGTGCCAGTATACAAAGTAAAAGATAATCCTTAGTCACACTACCCCAAGTTAATCTCTGATAACATTTTGGCTACATATCTGTATAAATATGTTTGTTTTAAAACAAAAGTGAAAACAAGCTTTCAAAAAATACTTTACTACACATAAATATCTATCTTGTAAGTAACATATATGTCAACAAACTTTAAGGCAAAAAAATCTGGCTTTGGTATTAAAATTTTACATTAGGAGTCATTAAATTTTAAAATTTGATGCCAAGTGTGCATTATATAGTTTAATTTAAGGGTCTTTAAGACAGTACCTTTACCAGTAGATCAATCTCTCATATATATCCAACAGTGGTTTCATCTATATACCTAGGGGTTCTAGAATAAATGTATGTTACCGACAAATGCAAATGAACAAATAAAAACCTTCACTCAAATATCATCTCATGCCTTCCTTCCCATACCTTCCACCACCATCCCCCACCCACCAACGGTCTTCCCATGAACTTCTAGCAAATTTGGATGTCCATCTCCTTCACAAAGAATATGTAAGCCATTTGAAGACATAAATTGTTTTCATTAATATTTGTAAGTAGACTTCAGTATAGTGACTGGAACAGTTCCTGAGACATAGTAGACTCTCTAAAAATGCTTGTTAATAAATGACTAATATAAATCAGACTTATATGTATGTTGTTCATGACAATCATTTTCCCTACCTCCATGTTGTCTTCTAAAATAGCTGTTCTTCCTTTCATCCAAGATTTTGTTCTTGGCAGCATGATACTCTCAAATAGTCATTCCCAGAACTTCATTCACCAATGAATCCTTCCTCACTCCCAACATTCTATCTTTGCAATGTCTCTCACATTGTCTCCTTCCTACCATCCCTTACCACAGCTATATTTTGCTTACTTATTATCTCAATTTATCAATAGTATAGCTTCTTCATCATTTCACAGCAATAGCTCCAGTTCCCAGACAGTGAGCTTTTTGAGGGCAAAAGATTTATCCCTTACCTTCCTCTTGACATATTGCACAGTACTCGAAAATGTATTTTGAATAAGATGTGAACAACCCTCTACCTCTCCCTAAAAAGGTAATCTTTTTAAAGAAACACCTAATCATGTCTTTTACCAATCCAAGAAAAAATGTTTTCCATTAATTTACAAATGTAGGGGATGCAGTTGATTTCCTGGGCCCATGTCCTCTTACCTCTGAGAAGTCATGGAGTACAGTAATCCACTTTACTTTTATCCATGGACAATTATCCACTTTAAATTCCTCATCTCCTCTCTTTTCTTACTGAAAATTTCCTCCAGCATCAAGGGGGTTTGTTCTGCTAGACTTACAACCCAAAATTTAGTAAAAGTCAACGCCCCTGAGGACAGCCCTCAGCCCAAGTGGGTTGGGAGTCATTGGCTGAATCTCTTAGTGTCCTCATCCCTCTAAAGCATTTCTTCAGTTTCTCACCATCCAGCAGGATTGAGCACCAGTTGCCCACATCAGTAAATCACTCATTAACAAACATTTCATTGGCTTATCTGCCTTTCCATTTTACTATCTTCGCTTCTTCCCTTATGTCGCCTATGATCACCTCACAAGTAAGCCATAATAGCCCAAACAATGGCACTGAACAAAATATAAATTTCTTAACTTGTTATTTAAAGCATCCCATAACTTGATTCTAACCTACTTTTCTAGGTTATGTCATCTATTCTTTACAGATATTGCACTCTCTGGCCTAAATTGTTCCCAAACCATCTCACTCCAACTTATAATAATTCTGTACTTTCATTAATCAGTAACGGAGTGAGATCACTATGGTTCCCTTATGCCAACAGTTTCTCTCCCTACTGTGGGGAAGGGTTACCATTCCTTTTCGGAAACCACTCAGAGGAGAGTGAACACACTGTGGTCCTGTAAGCAAGTGTCCTCCAAACATGTAGCAGGAAAGTGAAAAGAAAAAAAATAGGTGGTCACCAGATTCAACACAAGATGCTGGAGATGTACTGAGGGACAAAGTGAGTTATCTGACATTTACACCAGAAACAGACACTTTATAGGTGCCCACTGCCCTCAGACCCATCCCCAGCAGCTGCTTTTCTGATCCTGCCATAGACTCCTCTCAATGAGAGCTCACACTGTGCCCAACTGAACACATGTCGTGGTATTGCCAAGAACCCTGGGCCTCTGCTGTGACTGTTCCTACCAGAGTAAGGACCACAGGTCTACCATTCCCTGTTTTTCAGAAGTTGCCACCCCCTGCTGTAAAGCCTCCTTACAAAGCCACAAGCTCCAGCTTCAATTTAGAAACTCACTCCTGTGTTTTGTTCAGTACTTGACTTTTTGTTCAAATTGGAAGTAGAGAATTTCCAGATATGCTATGGAGCTGCCATGGGCTCTAAGATGTTAATCAAACATCCACTGAAAGTGCTTTGGAAGCACTTCTGATATTTTGCTTATCAATGTGCTCATGTTGAGTAAAAATGGATTTCTGGTCCAATCATAAGTTCATTTTGAGAGATATTAAAAATGATTTTTTTCTGGATGCTTACTTTAGAATATATGTCCCTCGAGACCAGATGCTTTTCATGGCCTCTTAGAGGCCCATAAGCCATGATGGAAAAATGCAGCTGGGCAGCTCACATTAAAATTAAACATATTGAACTTATAGTTGCATATTTGCCTTAATTTAGGCTGGTTATTGATTTTTCTAGGGTGCTCACTTCATATCTTCACTCAGCTCCCTTAGCTTGTTCTCATGCCAAAGGAAGAGGAGCACTGGGAATTTTCAAGCACATTTTCTTCAATAAAGACCTGTGTACCCCAACTAAGTAAAGGACATTTCCTTCCACAGAGCAGGTCACTCTCAGGAGAAGCGTTTAAGACAATTTCTTATGGGCACAAATGGCAGCTAGTCCCAGAGACACTCACAGATAGATTAGTTCACCATTTAATTAAAGAGCCTGAACCCTCACTGATCTGCCACTTCTCCTTAGTGGTGACCTAAAAAAAGCCACTTGAACCCTCTATGCACCCTTTCTCTGATCTGCAATAGGGAATCAAACAAGCTGTTCAAACTCCTTCCCTGGGTCTTTGTCATTTAACCCCTTATCTGTATCTGTGTAAACAGTTAAGGGCTTTATAAAAGTAAGTTTATACTTTATACTCCTACCTGTCCTACATCTCTGAGTGAACTGTTACTCCCTATAAAATGGCAGTCTTCAGATGTGCAGATTAGCACTTTTATAGTGGATGACAGTAGAGGACTCCTTTTTCTTTTCTAGATTTAACATAATTGTGCTTCTACTTGTGCCAGTTATAGGAAGAGAAAGAACAACTCTTCAGTGTACATCATGTACTCTGGAAGTGCCATGACTCTTATGTCACTAGTACACCCTTTGGTCCACTACGGCCAGTTTGCCAAGGTGTAATCTACCAGGTTCCTGCCCACTGACCCAAGTTGAAGAGAAGTAACTCACTCAGATGTGATATCACACCATTTGGAGAAAACTCAGATTCAATAAGCATTTTGGGTTGGAACAAGTGAGACACAAATATAGATGCACCAGCAATAAGGAATGGGGTCAAACACTTACTAGAATTTCAGTCATTTAACATCTTGAGGTATTTTATTAACTTAGAAGATGCAACAGTTAAGAATAATGGCAGCTAATATAATGTTATTTTCATAGAGTTTATTGATTTTGGGGTTGATGGGGAGCTTTCTCCTAGAGTTTTGGTATATTGGAAGTCAAATATGGTAGTAGATTTTGGAGTCAACATGAACCACTGAAAATTGGATATTGGAATTTGTAAATTAGAGTACTGAAAGTTCGTTAAAGCTTCATCTCCAGTTGTAAAAAAAAAAAAGGTCATCCAAAAGAATTTGGCAACATCTGGGGGATTAGGAAACTGAAAAGCTAAATGGCAGATTAGACATCTCATCACTGTTGGACAGGCTAGTTGGGGAATACACCAACACTTGCTACATGTTCTCAGATAACAGTGAGTTAGTATTATAGGTGTGGCCACAACAACCCCAGACCCTTTATCCTATGCTTTTATCACCTAAAGGCAGATACACCATTAAAACAAAAATAGAACATAGTAACTACTGAGATAAAATAAATCCACCAATTATGATTGCTTGTAAAGATTCTACATAAAGGACCAGCATTAAGGTAAGAATTAGGTGTGGAAACGAATGTAGCTATAAAGTGATTTTGAATCAGAACATGCATGATGGAGATCTAGCAGAATCATTTTGTATGGTCAGCTTTACAAATATGAATTCCATGGTCCTAAGGTTCTGGAAGAAACCTGGCTCTTGGAATTTACATAGGCCCTATCCCCATCATGGAGAAGCCTAACTTTTCCACTTTTGGTTCCTCCCACTTCTAGTAGCAAGCTATTTGTTTTTCCATATGCATAGAGAACTGTAAGACTCCAATAGAAAGGACAGGACAAAATATGCAAATACCTAGAAGCCTCTTTGACTGGTTATTTTTAAAACCTGAACACATGGACAAGGGCTTATTTTTAAGCTTTTATTGTACAACATTAATGCTCTTTACCATGAACTAGATTAATCTAGAACTTGACACATAGTAGCAGCTCAGTAAATATTCATTAAATGAAATAAATAACCCTTGGATTCAGTAGGAGAAATTCAGAAAAGTAAAAACTGGTGAGTAAATAAGGAAAATTTTCTGGAATTATACTACCTGAGTTTGAATCTCAGTTCTAACACTTGTATCTCTTTGACCTTGGGCAAGTCCCCTAATGTTTCTTTGTCTCAGTTTATTCATCTGTAAAAAGGGGATAATAATTTTAATGTATTAATAATGAAAAAACTATTAAAATGGTATGATTAATTTAAAAATCATATGAGGAGCTAGTATATTTATAGATAGTTTGACAAAGAAATATTAGAAGATTTGGGAGTTAGATATAACCTGGGTAATGTCCAACATTACCATAAGTCATTAGAGTTACATTGTTTCACTCATGAAAAATTATTTATAAATCTCTTGATTCAAAGTCTTCAAATTAATAAGTGCCTTCCATAAGTCTGGGAACTTTAATCAAGATTTTAAACAATGAGGCAAGCCAAGGACATTCCTCTGGTAAATCTTAGTTTGGGCTTTGCCCTGTTGTCCTGAGAGGATATGCTGTCCATCATTTTGCTTCATTATAAATTTTTCTGGCAGCGCCTTCCTTATTGAGTTATTGTGAAGATTAAATGAGTTAATATATGTGAAATCCTTAAAACAGTGCCTGGTGTTTACTTAGTAAATGCTATTAAATTTATTCTGATGATGAGTTTGCACAAGTCTGCAACAAGTCCAATTAATAATGTCCTGGAAAAAATTTAGAGCAAAAATAAGAAATGTTTTTACTTGCAGCATTGCTTTTACTTTTCCACACAGGAGAGACTTCTTAGAGGTAAATCATTTGTTCAGAAATGAATAACATTATCTGTTGTAATTACCAACATTAAAATTAGCATTTTATGGTGGGAGAGTTGGCAGGATGGGGGCTAACAGAGAAATCAAAGTGCCAAGCCCCTCACCTGCCACATCCAGTCAAATTCCTTGAGAAGTCTTGAACCACCTTTTCCTAAACATCTGCTGTGATTGCCTTTTCCCTGGGGTATTGAAACAGGTTCCTCACTGGGCTCCCTGACTCCCCATGATTCTCCAGCCTCCCCTTCACCTTCCACATGCCACTAGAGCCTATTGCCTATAACATGGATCCAATCATGTCATTTCCCCCTCCCTAAGCCTTCAGCAGTGACCTGTTCCTAGGTATTCCCCACTGTTCATGCTCAAAAGGTCACTTACACACCATGTCCTCCAACTCACTCTGTGGCCTCAGCCCCATTCACACTGGGTCGCCTGCCACCCTTGCCCAGCTCAGGCACTTGCCTCTGCTCATACTTACTGCCCCTCCTCCTCATAAAGCATGCTCACCCTTCACAAACTCATTTGAAAGCAACCTAACCTCTTTTGTGAAACTTTCCCTAAGCCCAGAGGACTGGTGTTCCCCTCCTCTCTACTCCACAGCTCTGTTCACATCACTAGCAGGAGTTCCCTACCATGCAGCACTGGGAGGAACTGAAAGTGGGCTCTGCTTCTAAGTTGTGAGTTTCACTTTACCTCATATTCCCTGCCTCTGGTCCAGGGTACACACAGTCACCAGTACTAAATATGCACTTATTGAGTAGCCTAGCCTTGCTACATCAATTTTCCTGGGATGGAGCCTGGCTGAATGCTTAGAAAACCCATTTTCTCATCATTCAGTGCACATGACTACACCACATTTGTTAGCCTACCCTTGGAATATAGGTGGAAATGTGTGCAAAAAAGCAAGGCAGGTCAGTGACATCCTCCTACATATACTCTGCCTGGTGCCTCTCTGTGTGAGAGAAAACAATGGAAAGTAATACCAAAGCAGTGAAAGAAATGGGAAAAGGGCAAGAAAAGCAGTTCCTAGCACTTAATAGAAAGACCCTCATTGTCCAGTACACTTCTTGAAATTATTTAGGCTTCATCATTAATCTGCTTTCTGCCTCTTCAGCTCCAATATATCACTTAGAGCACAGAACTGCCACACTCTTCTCTGTTCCATAGAGTGAAAAGCAGAGCAGAGCTATATCACTTCAAGGGACCAAGAAGTGGAAATATTATAAGGGAAGAAATATTTCTGAGACGAAAATAGAGGTGAGAGCTCCAGGCTGGGGAACGATGAATGGGGAAGTACCATACAGGTATGACAAGAAATGTTGGGTTTATACTTATAATAATACCAAAGACTAACCTCTAGTGTATGTGATGTGAGGAAGGCAACCTGCTCCCTGTTTGTAGGGTCCTCACCTAGAACTGAAGCCCAAGGAAGAACACAAAGAAGCAAATGTTTCTCTCCTGTGGACACCCTCCACCTGACACGCCTTAGGAACTTGGAGCCAGCCACTCCACCAACTGTGCCTTCTTGTCAACTATAAATAGGATGGGGATTATAGGGTTATATTGAAAAACACAGAGGCTACTAAGAAGTCTGTAGCAGAGTGAGGTTTATTTTCCCTCTGTGTGTCTGCAAATAAATGGTTTTAATTAAGGAAAACATACACCTGTAGTGTCATTTCACTGCCTAACAGTCTCATACACAATATGACAACAGCGTCCAGAAGGTTGTCTGTTTTTCCTGAAATGTTACTTATATGGTACTTCGTGTCTCAGACCTCAGCATGTTTAGTGGAAGTCCATCATGTGGGCACATTAACACATTAATTCTCAGCCAGGGCAGAGAGGACATGCAGCAAGGTCATGGCTGGAGGACTCAGTGGTCCCACCTTTGAGTGCAGGTAAACTGGGAGGAACAACAGCAGAGCGAGACAGAACTTGAAACCCAGGATTCCAACATGGGGAAATAAAGCCTCAAAACCTAAGGTTGTAAGGTCCTAGAATGTACACAAGCCCACCCACCCATGAATCAGCACCTGAAAGGGACCAATTTGCTTGTGGGTAGCAGGGGAAGTGACTGAAATCTGGCAGAGAGCTGAGCAGGTGGTATTGTTCCCTCTAAGACACCTCCACCACATACAGCACCACAACGCAGTAAAGTAGATTGCTGGCACTGGAGAATACCTAAGGCTCCACCCCTTACAATGTAACAGCCATGTGGAGACAAAAAAATATATATTCCCAATGAAAGAACAGATCGTAGCTTCAAAAACAGAACTAAGTGATGAAGAGATAGCCAACCTTTCAGAAGCACAATTCAAAACACTGGTAATAGGATGCTCACAGAAGTGGTGGAGTATTAAAAGAGGAACTTAAAGTGAAGTCTATGCAAAGTGAAATAAAGAAAAATATACAGGGAACCAACAGTAAAGGGAAGGAAACTAGGGCTCAAATCAATTATTTGGAGCAGGAGGAAGAAATAAACTTTCAACCAGAACAGAGTGAAGACACAAGATTTTTTTTTTTAATGAAGAAAGGTTTAGGAATCTCTAGGACAACTTTAAATGCTCCAATGTCTGAATCATAGGGGTGCCAGAAGGAGAAGGGGAAGAGCAAGAAATTGAAAACTTATTTGAAAAATAATGAAGGAGAACTTCTTTGATCTGGCAAAGGACATAGACTTCCAGGAAGTCCAGGAAGCTCAGAGAGTCCCAAAGAAGTTGGACCCAAAGAAGAACACAGCAAGGCACATCATAATTGCATTACCCAAGATTAAAGATAAGGAGTCTTAAAAGCAGCAAGAGAAAAGGAGAGACTGACCTACAAAGGAGTTCCCAAAAGACTATCAGCTGATTTATCAAAAGAAATCTTACAGGCAAGAAGAGTCTGGAAAGAAGTATTTAAAGTCATGAACTTTAAATACTTGGATATAGGCAAGGACCTATATCCAAGAATACTCTATCTGGCAAAGCTATCATTTAGAGTGGAAGGGAAGATAAAGTGCTTCCCAGATAAGGTAAAGTTAAAGGAATTCATCATCACCAAACTCTTATTATATAAAATGTTAAAGAGACTTATCTAAAAAAAAGATGATCAAAAATATGAACAATAAAATGATAACAAACTCTAGAACAGGAAGAGAATCACAGAAATGGAGATCATATGGAGGGTTATCAGTGGGGAGAGGGGAGAATGGGGGAAATGTATAGGGAATAAGAAGCATAAATTGTAGGTATGAAATAAATGGGGAGGCTAAGAATAATATGGGAAATGGAGAAGCCAAAGAAGTTATATGTATGACCCATGGACTTGAACTAAGAGAGTGAGAATATTGGTGGGAAGTGAGTGCAAGGAAGAGGGGGATAAAGGGAAGGAAAAAATGGGACAACTATAATAGCATAATCAATAAAATATATTAAAAAAACAAGCAAACAACCAGAACAGGAACAGAATCATAGATAAGGAGACCATTTGAGGGTTATCAGCTGGGAGGAGAAGGGGGAGAATGGAGAAATGGTACTGGGATTAAGCAGAACAATTGATAGGAACAAAATAGGGGAATGTTAAAAATAGAATAGGAAATGGAGAAGCCAAAAAGAATAAAAGCAAAAAACAAAATAATTCTCAGGAAAACTAACCAAGAAAGGACATATGAGACACTGGGGTCAGAGTGAGGGCTAAAAGTGTCCATCTTGGTCCTGGAACAGCTGTTACTGCTCAGCAACTTCAGTGTGCCTCAATGCCGTCCTCTGAAAAATGAGATTCAATGCAGTGCCAGCATCCAGTATTACCATACCTCCCTTTTTTTTTTTTTTAAGAAAATTGAACTTGACATACTAGGTAAATAAACTGTTCAAAAAGTGTAATCATGGGATTCTTGAAAGCAGAAAACCTTATGGTACATATAAAAGAGATACTGACTCATTTAAAAATATACATTTCATTCACATTTCCAAGAATATAATTGTGTCCTACAGAAGAGTATTTTTCTGAGTCACATGCCCTGTTAGTGTTTAATCAATGCTCATTGACTTGATTGCAAGATACTTAAAATATAAACAAAAGAAAAGTTAACTAAGTATCAAAATAATGTTAACATTATTAGTATGAAATGATAGAATGTTAGCTCTATAAAAGGACCTTGGAAACCCTTTTGTTCTAACTTTTCATATTGCAGTTGAGAAAACTAAAACATAATGAGGTAAATAACTGGTCATCTCTAATATTTCAAATTATGTTGCCTGCATAAATATCTTCATTATGTTAGTTAAGGTGGTGATCAGGTAAACTGAAACATCTCAGAACAAAACAGGAAGTATTTCCACTAGTCTTTGTTTCTCAGAGATACCTAGTATTTACACGACTATTTATGTGCTCATTATCATTAACACTCCTTTCTTTTGTGGAAAAAATATGACAAGATCTGAAGGGGAGAGAGTAGGAGTTGTGTGGGAGAGAAGTTTGTTTTCTTTTTTTCAGGTCCTTTTCAATTTTTAATAACGCAATGTGGAATTTGAGATTCCCTTCTAAGCCCACAAGAACTTCACATGAACCAAAATAACACTCCCATTTAAGGAGACCCTGTCTGCTTTTTCTTATTATCTTTGCCATGAAGGTATTTGCCATGACATCTGATGTCACATTTGTTCAGACAACTCTGAGAAATTCCTGGTCTATCAAATACTAGAGAAGAGAAAGTAAGTTTGGGAAAATTTGGAATGGCAAAGAGTGTGAATGGCCAGGTCCTTGCTGGTTAGGCTGGAGTGATTGGCAAATACCAGAAACATCACAACATCTAAGGACACCTTTGCATATTTTTCACATTTTATTGGCTGTTCTCTGACTTCCTTTCTTTATGAAAATGAAATTGTAATAGTATTTTCTACATAAAGAATAGAAAGATGAGTTAATTTAAGCTTTTCTTTCTAGCTAAAAACTTTGAGCTTCACAATTTATTGACAATGTTTTATTCTTTTTTCTTTTTAAGAATTGTTGTTAAATGTGGGCAAACCTCTATCAACTTTCTTTCATGTATGAGCTATAGGATTTAAGGTCATTTTGAGTGCTCTTGTACAGTGGCTAATCCTAAACATTCTTTAAATTAATGACACACATTAAGCAGTGCATCACACATCCATTGTAGTGGTAAATATGTTTCCTGTTTTCTTCATTGGAATCAATATTTTATGTCCAATAGGAAAGAAGTTGAAATCTTTTCAATGTGTTCAATAAATCATATGAATTAGTTATTCTGTATTATTAATTAAATTATAAAATAATCCAAAAATCTACCCATTACTTCTGTCCCATCCTGGAATATATTTCTACATATGAAATATATTAGCTTAATTACTATACAGAGAAGTGAGTGTGTGACATGTAAATATACATCATTAAATACAAAATAATGAATCCCCAATGCAATGTCCCCTTAGCTACTTCCAAAAAAGACTTTTGACACTCACTATAGGGAGAAGTGTGATGGAGGGAAACACTTTGGAAATAGCAGTTTTAACTGATTGTAATTTAAATATCTGTCTTCTGCAAATTTTACAAAAACATAAGATGTCATGAACATATTTTCTCCTCCACAGGACCTGAAAGTTGTAAAGTTTGTTTAGACAGAAGTTCCACTCAGAGTCTAACTGTAGATGACAATTTTTTCAACAGACAGAATTAAATGTAAACACCAGTCTTCTTCTAAAACCCCTAACATGGCCTGTGACTCTCCCAAGAGAAAATCTCACCTATCTTAGTGGCCTCAACGTTAGAGGAAGAGCAAGGGATTTTAGTGACAAGACTTGCCCCACAGCTCTCCCACTGGGGGTACTCAGTTTTACATGGGGGAGAAGGTGTAGCTACACCCAGTGCTTTCCCTGCACTGCCCATGTCGGCACTGTGAATAAGATGTCCACTCCTTTAGAGATGATTTTAACCAAGTGAGAGGGTTCTGTAAGATGGTTAGCAATAGGTTAGACTAGCAATAGTTTATCCTTACTTCCTGAAGGGTGGCTGACTCATCAGCCTAAATAATCATGCCCCTCAGAAGTGGGGGAGTGGGAACTCAGGGTGCCTCATGGATTAATCAAAGGTGGGCAACAGGGACTCAGAGAGGCAGGGGCACCCAGAGAGACTTTTTTCAATAGGGGAACTGAGCCACCGTGCAGGGACCTAGCATGTGCACAGCGGGGAGGTCAACGAGAGGGAAGAGGGTAGGAGTAATTTGCTCCCACTCAGTGAACCTCACAGACTGATCAAAGGGTTGCAAAAAGATGTGGATTTAAAAAGGCGCTGGCCTGGTGCAAATGTGAAGAGTGAACAGTGTCAGCTGCACAGTGCTCTGAGGGCATGGGCTAGAAACTGGGTACCTGTGATTCTGGTAGCCCAGACTAAGCCCCTATCCTTGCAGAACCACAGGGAAGGACAAAACAGAGCCCAGTGGCTCTCTACCTGCAGGATCCAAGAAGACTTACAAAACTAGCTTGGCAAGTTTATAATCAGCACAAGGCTTTCGGGAAGTATTTTTGTTTTGTTTTGTTTTGTTTTTCCAAGAGTATGACAATAAAACCTGGGGCTCTGAGAAAAGGGGAGATGGATCCAGAAAGAAGTCAGAAGGTGAACCCCAACAGCTGAGAAAATTTTCACTTTGCTATCCTTCGGAACTTTCATGTGTTTTTCTCTTCTTTCCATTTACTTAGTTTTTTGTTTTGTTTTTATTGTTTGATTTGTTTTTTTTAATTTTCCCTTTAATATAGCATTTTAATTTTTCTTCTTTCACTTCACTAATATTCCAAATAACACACAGCTCTTGGTCTTACTTTTTATTCTTTTTATTCAGATTATATATTTCTTATCATACTGTTATTTCAAATACAGCACAGCACCCTTCCCTGGTCTTAATCCATTTCACCATCTTCCTGAGCTTTCTTACTGTTGTGGTTGACTTTGTTTTCTCTCACACTCTGCCAAGATTCTATCCCTCACTCTCACTACTTCTCCACCTAAACTCTCATAAGCATCCATCTTATTTAAGTCAGCTCACATTCTTTTTCTTTCTAATAAGAGTCTTATTTCTTCTCATCTTTTATAAACAGTGGTTAGTTGGGTAAAATATCATGGTTATTGCTATAGTTCTCCAAAGGAACTCCTATTTGTTCACTATTTGTGTGTACTTTAAATCCCATAGAAAACTTTCCTCTTCCATTTCACTTTTGACCTACCCCTGATCAGTTGAGTGAGGAATTTTATTTCATTGTTTTCTTTCTATCCCCCCTTTTTTCTTTCTCCCCCCCCCCAATCTGGGCTTTACTGCTTACTCTTATTAGCTTTCTTCTCCCATCCTTTCGAAATCATGTTTCTTTACTGCAGACATCTCATTCACTTTTCACATTTCTATGATATTCTTGTTCCCATTTCACCTTTATTAAACTTCATTTAACTGTTGTTGCTATCTACCCTTTTGCGGTTTTTCTGCAATTTTGCTCCCATTGGCCTAGTACCTTCTCAATTTTACTTGAAACCTCATAGTATACTTTTCCCTCTTCTTACCCCATTGTTTCCATTGCCCTTTCATGTTTTAATTACATTGTAAATTTTGCTCTCTCCCTTTATTCACCTCACTTATGCACCAACATATTTCAATTCTTCTCCCTCTTACCACACAAAAACATTACCCTCTTTCAGTCTTCTTATATACCCTTGGTCATATCTCACAATATCCACAATCACTTTGTGCCATTATTAATATTAGTTCAAATGTGGTTGAGGATGCTTATATTGTAGGATGGTTCTTTTTGCTGCCTCTGGTTTCGTTGTCTGATAATATTGCTTTGTTAACAAACACCTGTGCAACAGTGTACAAGACAAGGTGGAAGTAGCAAATACTAGTAAACTTGTTGGAGGAGAGACCCCACTAACAAAGAAGCCACTGACAGGTGAAGCTCAAGTACAACAAGAGAACCCATAGATATGGAAGAAAGGGCAACACTAGAGCATCCACAAAGAGATCAAAGAGACCACACCACTGAGTCCCACAATATCTGTACCACAGAAGTTCACTCTACAAAGACAGCTGGAAATGCAGAACACCTGTTATCACAGAAATAAACAAAAAGTCACTGAAAGTGGGGAAATAAAGAAAGAACCCACAATCAAAAGGAATGGAAGATTCCCTGCTTAAAGATTTGAATGAAATGGAGGTAAGCAAACCATCAGATATAGAATTCAAAAGAATGGTTATAAGGATACCCAAGGAACTCACAACTACAAGGAACTGAATGAGAAATATGATAGCTGAAAAAGGAAATAGCAACTATAAACAAAAACAAGGAAGAAATGATGAAAATAATATTTGAAATAAAAAATACAGTAGAAGGAATTACAAGCAGGCTGCATAAAGCAGAGGACCAAATTAGTAAGTTGGGAGACAAGGTAGAAAGAAATACCCAGGTAGACCAGCTACATGAAAAAAGATTTTAAAAATATGCAGATAGCTTAAGGGAAACTGCAGGACAACATGAAATGTAATGACATTCAATTCATAGGAATATCAGAAAGAGAAGAAAGGGAGAAGGGTATAGAAAACCTGTTTGAAAAAATGACAGAAAACTTCCCAAACTTGGAGAGGGGAAAAGCCATACAAGTTCAGGAAGCTCAGAGTGTCCCAATCAAGATTAACCCAAAGAGGTATGTGCTAAGAAACATCATATTAAAATAACAAATTTTAGATACAAATAGAGAATCTTAAAGACAGCAAGGGAGAAAGAGCTAGTAACACACAAGGGAGCTCTGATAAGGCTGGCAGCTGGTTCCTTAAAAGAAATATTACAAGCCAGAAGAGAATGGCAAAAAATATTCCAAGTAATGAAAAACAAAGGCCTGCAACCAATACTATTAAACCCAGCAAGACTGTCAATTAAAATGAAAAGCAAAATAATGAGTTTCCCAGCCAAAAGAGGACTGAAAACATACACCTCCACCAAAGCAGCACTGCAAGATATGCTAACAGGACTGCTTAAGGATAAATAAAAAGAGTGAGAGGGAGAGAGGAGCATGGGTACAAAATGGGAAAATTAAGAAGTGCTATCAATTATAATTTTTTTAAAAATTTTATTGTTGTTTAAGACAGTTTTGTCGATTTTCCCCCACAACTCTCCCTCACCCATCCACAACCTCCTCTTTGACTTTGTCCATGATTCCCACATATATATATTCCTTGACCACCCTTCCCATTTCCCCACTCTTCCCCACCCCCCTCTTTGTTCATTGTCAGTTTGTTCTTCACTTCAATGTCTCCAGTTACATTTAATTTGCTTGTTTGTTTTCTTGATTAATCTCCACTTATAGGTGAAATCATATGGAATTTGTCTTTCACTGCCTGGTTTATTTCACTTAGCATATTGCTCTCCAGATACATCCATACTGCTGCGAATGGTAGGAGTTCCTTCTTTCTTTCTGCTGCATAGTATTCCATTGTGTAAATGTACCACAGTTGTTTGATGCACTCATTTACTGATGGGTACCTAGGTTGCTTCCAACACCTGGCTATTGCAAATTGTGCTGCTATGAACATTGGGGTACATAAGTTCTTTTGAATTCATGTTTCTGGATTTTAAGGGTATAATCCCAGCAGTCAATGATAATCTTAGATGTAAATGGGTTCAATGTTCCAATCAAAAGGCATAAGGTAGCTGAATGGATAAGAAAACATGACCCACACATAAGCTGCCCACAAAAGACTCATTTCAGAACAAAAGACCTACACAGACTGAAAGTGAAGGGATGGATAAAAATATACCAAGTAAATGGGCAGGAAAAAGAAACCTGGGGCAGCAATACTTATATTGGACAGAATAGACTTCAAAACTAAGGCCATTCAAAAAGACACATAAGAACACTTCATAATACTCAAGAGAAGAATCCATCAAGAAGACATAGACATCGTAAACATACATGCACCCAACATAGGAGCACCCAAACACATAAGGAAAATCTTAGAGGACTTCAGAAGACACATAAACAGCAAAACACTTATACTAGGGGATTTTAACACTCCACTATCAAAAATGGATAGATCTCCCAAACAAAATGTCAACAAGAACATTGTGACATTGAACAATGCCATACTTCAAATGGACTTAACTGAGATTTTATATATATACATATATATGTTATATATATATATATCAGATATATATATATGAATTTTCATAGCAAAGAGGCAAAATACATATTGTTTTTGAATGCACATAGAATATTTTCAAACCTAGACCACATGATAGGATGCAAAACAAGCTTCAACATATTCAAGAAAATTGAAGTCATACCAAGCATTTTCTTGGACCGCAAGGGCTTTAAACTAGAAACCAGACTTCAAGGAAAAAAATAAAAACCATTGAAACTCACAGACACTAAATAGAATGCTATTAAACAAGGAATGGTGTGATAACGATATCAAGGAAGAAATTAAAAATTTTATGGAAACAAATGAAAATGAACACCCAACTTTCCAAAACCTATGGGACAGAGAGCAGGCAGGGTTGAGAAAGAAGTTCATAGCTTAGAGGCCTACCTAAAAAAGATAGAAACATTTCAAATCAACAACCTAACCAGATATCTACAAGACCAGGAGGAACAGCAATAAACAATGCCCAGAGCAAGCAGAAGGAAGGAAATAATCAAGATTAGGGCAGAATTAAATGACATAGAGACTAAAAGAACAATTCTTAGATCAATAAATCTAAGAACTGGTTTCTTGAAAAGACAAACCATATTGACAAGCCCTTAACCAGAATCATCAAGAAAAAAAAGATAGAGAACCTAATACATAAAATTGGTAATGAAAAAGGAGATATTACAACTGATACCACAGAAATGCAAAAAGTTGTAAGAAATTACTACAAACAACTACATACCAAGAAATGTGAAAACCTAGGTGAAATGGACAAATTTCTAGAAACATAAAATCTTCTAAAACTAAATGAAAAAGAGGCAGAAAGAGTGAATAAATGGATGAAAGCTGGTATAATTGAAGCAGTAATCAAAAACGTCCCAGCACACTAAAGCCCTGGACCAGAAGTTTTCATTTTATAATTTTACAAAACATTTCAGGAAGAGCTAATCCCTATCCTTCTCAGGCTATTCCAAAAATAACAATAAACGTCAAGATTCCTATATTCTTTTCATGAGGTCAGTCTTATCTGAATCCCAAAACCAAATAAAGACAAAACAAAGAAAGAAAAAGACAGACCAATATTGCTGATGAACATAGACACTAAAGACCTCAACAAAAAATTGGCAAACATCATGCAGCAATACCTCAAAAAGATCATCCACCATGATCAAGTGGGATTCACCCTAGGGATTCAAGGATAGTACAATATTCACAAATCAATAAACATAATACATCAAATTTTTAAAAAGACAAAAATCACATGGTCATATCAATAGATGCAGAAAAAGCATTGGATAAAGTACGGCACCCATTCATGATAAAGACAATCACCAAAGTGGGAATAGAGGGAGCATACCTCAACATAATAAAAGAGATATAGGAGAAATTTATAACCAACATCATACTGAAAAGGCAAAAATTAAAATCATTCCCACCAAGACTAGCAACAAGACAAAGATGTCCACTTTCACCACTTCTATTCAACAGAGCATTGAGAGTCCGTGCCATAGTAATCAGCCAAGATAAAGAAATAAAAGGCATTCCAACTGGAAAGGAGGAGGTAAAACTGTCATTGTTTGAAGATGACATGGTAGTACACATAGAAACTCCAATCGACTTCACCAAAAATCTACTCAACCATATAAATGAATTTGGAAAAACATCAGGATACAAAGTCAACATTCAGAAACCAAAGTCAATATTCATAAATTAAAGGTAGTTTTGTACAACAACAAAGAAATATCAGAAACAGTAAGCAGGAAAAAAATCCCATTTGCTATAGCACGAAGAAAAATAATGTACCTAGGAATGAACCTAACCAATGAGGTAAAACATCTTTACTCAGAAAACTACACAACACTGAAGAAAGAAATTAAGGAAGACACAAATAAGTAGAAGCATATACTATGTTCATGGATTGGAAGAACTGACATCGTCAAAATATCCATACTACCCAAAGAAACTTATAGATTCACTGCATTCCCTATGAAAATACCAATGACATATTTCACAATACAGAGCACACATTTCAAAAACTTATATGGAACCATGAATGACCTTGAAAAGCTGCAGTAATTTTGAGAAAGAAAACAAAGTTGGAGAAATCGCAATACCCAATAGAAAAGTATACTATAAGGCTACTGTAATCAAAACAGTCTGGTACTGGCATAAGAACAGACACATAGATCAGTGGAATAGAATAGAGAACTCAGAAATAAACTCATGTCTTTATGGCCAATTAACATTTGACAAAGGGGGCAGAATCATGATATGGAGTAAAAATAGCCTTTTCAACAAATGGTTTTGGGACATCTGGACAACTACATGCAAAAAAAAATGAAATTTGATCATCAACTTACACCAAACACAAAAAAACTCAAGATGGATAAAAGACTTAAATATAAGTTGATACACCACAAAAGTCCTGGAGGAGAACGTAGGCAGGAAAATCTCAGATATTACATGCAGCAATATTTTCATTGATGTGTCCCCTAGAGCAGGGGACATAAAGGAAAGAATAAACAAATGTGACTTCATCAAACTAAAAAGCTTCTACACAGCTAAAGAAAACATATGCAAACTGGAAAAGGAATCAATCATATGGGAAAATACATTTGTCAGTGATACATCTGATAAGGTTTTGATCTCCAAAATATATTAAGAACTCATACAACTCCACTCTAGGAAGACAAACAATTGAATTAAAAAATGGGCAAAGGCTCTGAACAGACACTTCTCCAAGCAGGACATACACAGGGCCCAGAGGCACATGAAAGGATGTTAAGCACTACTAGCCATCAGAGACATCCAAATTAAAACCACAATGAGATACCACTTCACACTAGTCAAAATGGCCATCATAAACAAATCAACAAATCACAAATGTTGGTGAGGATGTGGAGAAAAAGGAACCCTAGTCCACTGTTGGTGGGAATGCAGACTGGTGCAGCCACTGTGGAAAATAGTATGAAATTTCCTCAGAAAAGTAAATATGGATCTGCCTTTTGACCCAGCAATTCCACTTCTGCAATTATACTTTAATAATCTGGAAACACCAATTCAAAAGATCCTATGGAACCCCAATGTTCACAGCAGCATATTTTACAATAACCAAGAATAGGAAGCAATCTAAATGCTCAATAGTAAATGAGTGGATCAAAAAGCTGTGATACATTTACACTACAGAATACTATGCAGCAGAAAAGAAGAAGCAGCTACTGTCCCTCACAACAGCATGTATAGAACTGGAGAGCATTATGCTAAGTGAATAAGCAAGGTGGTGAAAGACAGATACCAATTATCTCACCTATAAGTGGAACCCAATCAACAAAGTAAACATGCAAGCAAAATATAACCAGCAACACTGAAATAAAAAACAAACTGACAGTAACCAGAGGGGAGGAGGGAAGGAGATGACAGGGGAAAGGGAGGAGAAGGGTCATCAAGGAATACGCAGAAAGGACAATCAGACAAAGCCTAATGAGGGAAGGACTGAGTGTGGGAGGCAGCAGTGGGTGGGGCTGGGGAAAGTGGTGGCGGGAAAATGTTGACAAATAAAAAAGGCAGTCAGGGGGAGGTTGGGAGTAGTGTGGAAAATTGGGAAGCCAAAGAACTGATGTGTGCAGCCAATGGACATGGACTAAGAGTTGTGGGGATGATGGGTTTGGGTGCAAGGCAGAGAGAATAAAGGGGGGAAAGGGGGGACAACTCTAATATCATACTCAATAAAATATACAAAAAATCAATAAAATGGAAAGGGAACCAACTGTATGGGAATACAAATTCACTAGTGTTACATCAGACAAGGGTTTGAACTCCAAAATATACTAAAAAACTCACCTGACTCCACTCCAGGAAGACAAACAATCCAATTACAAAATGGCAAAGGACCTGAGCAGACAATTCTCCAAGGAGGACATACACAGGGCCCAGGGACATATGAAAGAATACTCAACCTCAGTAGCCTTCAGGTAAATGCAAATTAAAGCCACAATGAGATAGCACTTCACACCACACAGAATGGCCATCATAACCAAATCAACAAACCACAAGTGCTGGCAAGGTTGCGGAGAAAATGGAACTCTAGTACACCATTGGTGGGGATGCAGACTGGTTCAGCCACTGTGGAAAATAGTATGAAATTTCCTCAGAAAATTAAAAATGGAACTACCTTTTGACCCAGCAATTCCATTGCTAGGATTATACCTTAAAAATCCAGAAACGCCAATTCGAAAGAATTTATGCACCCCAATGTTCATAGTAGCACAATTTTCAATAGCCAGGTGTTGGAAGCAACCTACCTCATCGGTAAATGAGTGGATCAAAAAACTGTGGTACCTTTACACAATTGAATACTATGCAGCAGAAATAAAGGAGCTCATACCATTTATGTCAGCATGGTATAAATGCTGAGATAAATGCTGACATAATGCCCTCCAGAATCTGGAGGGCATCTACCCTCATCTGGAGGGCATTATGCTAAGTGAAATAAGCCAGATGGTAAAAAATAAATATTATATGATTTCACCTATAAGTGGAGAGTAATTGACAGAGCAAAGTAGCAATTAAAATGTACCAGAGGCACTGAAGTGAAGAACAGACAGTGAACAGAGGAGAGGGGAGAGGGAATAACACGGCAATGGTGGTCAAGGAACATATATTGTGGACTCATGGACAAAGCCAAGAAGGAATGGGATGAAGGGTGGGGGTGGCGGCAGGAGGGACGGGGGAATAGGTGGGGGGAAAATGAAGACAACTGTACTTGAACAACAATAAATAAAGGTTTAAAAAAACTATAAAGTACTCACAAAACTCAACACTAAGAAAAGAAAAAATGAGCTAAGGATCTGAATATACTCTTCTCCGAAGAGGACATATCAATGGCCAATAGACATATGAAAATATGCTCAACATCACTAATCAACAGAAAAAAGCAAATAAAAACAACAATGAGATATAATTTCCCACCTATCAGAATGGCTATCATAAAATAAATAAATAAAAAAACAAGAAGTACTGGGAGGATGTGGACAAGGGAAACCCTTTTGCACAGTTGATGGGAATGCAGACTGGTGCAGACCCTGTGGAGAGCATTATGGAGTTACCTGAAAACATTGAACATGGATCTGCCTTTTGATCTAGCAATCTCACTTCTGGGAATATATCCAAAGGAATGCAAAACACTAATTTGAAAGAACATAAGCACTCCTGTGTTCATTGTAGGGTTATTCACAATTACCAAGTTATGGAAGCAGTCCAAGTGTTCATCAATAGATTAGTGAATAAAACAACTATGGAACTTTTACACAATGGAATTCTACTTGGCCATAAAAATAGAAGAAAATTTTACCTTTTGCAACAGTATGGATTGTCCTAGAGAACATTATGCTAAGTGAAATAAGCCAGTCAGAGAAAGGCAAATACCATATGATTTCACTTGTATGTGGAATCTACTGAATAACCTGAACTAGGAAGCAAAACAGAGACAGATTCATAGATGGAGAACAGATAGCTGCATCGGGGAAGGTTAGGGGGTGGAGGGATTGAGCAAAATTAAGGATTCATGGACATGGACAACAGGGTGGTGATTGCTGGGGGAGAGTGGTATGTGGGGCATAAATGGTAACGGAAAAAATGTAATAGGGATTATATATTTTAAAAAATAATAAATAAATAAAATGCCTGCTAGATCCCCAGCTAGAGATATTCTGAAGTCAGTATGGCTAGAGAAGTATGGAGTCCCATGCAAAGATATATCTGGGCACCATTGGTGAATAGCTGGTATTTAAAATTTTCCATTAAGTGTAGATAGAGAAGAGAACCAAGACTGAGCCTGAAGCATCCCCAAATTGAGAAGTCAAGGGAATGTGGATAAACAAGGAAAAAGGTCTTTGAAGTGAGTTAGTGAAGAAGTAAAATCATGCAAGCCTGCCTACCTAAAAACCAAATTAAGAAAGTGATTCCAATTGTAGTTTATTGACATTGTTATGTACCTTAATTTTACTTTAAATACTTTGCTATGAATTAATTTGACATTTGAAGTATCAATTTTATGTGCTGAAGAGTTTTATTTCCCTGAGAGATTTTAGAACTATACATTTTAAGATCTTTCATGTAGGTATATAAATGATTTATAAAAATAAACTGATCTTAACCTTATATTTTGCACTAAATTTTGTTTCCATTATTGAATCCAACCTTTAAAAAAAAAGAGAGTGCTTCCAGAAAGGAGTAATCAATCATGTCAAAAACTGCTGAGAGGTCAAGTAAGATGAAAACTGAGGATCTACTATTGACTTTATAAGTGGGGTAGTTATTAGGGGTCTTGACAAGGGCAGCATTGGTGGAGTTGTGAATATAAAATCTGTTTGAAATGAATATAAAAAGGAATTGTCAGCAAATGACTTGAACAATTGCAGTGAGTTGTTCTTAGGCATAGCAGAGAAATAGAGCACTATTTGGAGGAATAGTTTTCAAAAGATTGGAAATACCATTACATAATATCATGCTAATAGAAATGCCCCTGTTGAGAAGCAAAAATTGATAATGCAGACAAGAGAATGAGTGTAAGAGAGAAGTCCCTGAGTAAATTAGAAGGAAAAGGGGTCAGTTCCTAAGTAGTCAACTAGCCTCAGGTAGGAGCAGGGGCAGAAACAGGAGCAGGTAAGGTCCTCCTTATGACAAAAGGGAACACAGATACAAGGTAAGTCTGCTAGTGTGAAGATGAACATGATAGCTTATGCTTTCCCTGTGCAATTGGAAGCAAGATCATCACCTAAGAATGAGGAAGATGGAGAAGAATCAAGTTTTAGAAGGTGTGAAACAATCCCATTAAAAGGTGAATTGTCAAGCACAACATTAAATTATCTAGTACACGCTCTACAAAAGCACTAGCCCATATTTTATAATGAAAGCCACATATAAAACTCCAATTTTTTAGCAGCCACCATAATAGGTAAAACTAATTTTAATTATATATTTTATTTAACCCCACATATTCAAAATATTATCAGTTGAATATATAATCAGTATTAAAAATCAAGGTATTTTACATTCTTTTCCTTCATACTAAGTTTTTAAAAGCCAGGGAGCATTTTACAGTTTCAGCCCATCTCAATTCAGACTAGCCATATTCAAATGTTCAATACCCACATGTTGCCAGTATACAGTATAATGTGGGTCTAGAAAATGAAGAGTAACATTAATGAATAACACAAGATCACCTTGAGATTAAGAGCCATGAATTGAAGTGAGACTGGCATAACTGTGTTGTTCTCAAGCCACGCTCAAAACCCATGTACATTTAGTAGGCTGTCTTTTTGTTTTGTTGATGGTTTCCTTCTCTGTTCAGAACATTTTTAGTTTGATGAAACTCCAATTATTCATTTTTGCTTTTGTTTCTCTTGCTTGAAGGGACATATCCAAAAATATATTACTCGGACTGATGTAAAATAATTTACTACCTATGTGTTCTTTTAGGAATTTGTGGCTTCTGGTCCTATATTTAAGTCTTTAATCCATTTTGAGTTTATTTTTGTATATAGTACAAGAAAATGACCCAGTATCATTTCTTTGCATGCATCTGTCCAATTTTCCCAATACCACTTGAAGAGACTCTCGGTGTTCATCAATAGATAAATGAATAGAAAAGATGTGGTAAATATATATACTATGGAATATTACATAGCAATAAAAATAATGAAATTTTGCTATTTGCAACAATATGGTTGGACCCAGAGGATATCATCCTAAGTGAAATTAGGCAGACAGAGAAAGTCAATATTCTGTGGTTCCACTTATATGTCGAATTTGAACAAACAAGCAAAACAAAAACAGGTCCATAAAACAGAGACTAAAGGGATGGTTACCAGAGGGGAGGAGGTGTGGAGATGGGGAGAAAAACATGAAGGGAATATAATCAATAATATTGTGATGTTTGCATGGTGACAGATTACTAGAATTATTGGGGTGATCATATTTAAGGTATAAATGTCAAATCACTATTTTGTACAGTAATGTAACTAATATTGTATATCAACTACACTTAAAAAATAAATTTAAAAAATTAAAAAACAATAGAGCCAGCCTCCTTCACCAATAAAACAAAGCAAACTCATATGCAGATGTGGAATAGGCAGAGTTGGTCTTGACCAGGAATGGACTTTGCCAGTAGTGTTCAACTAAAGGGAAATAAGAGAAGGGACTTGGTGGCATACACCACAAAATGTTATGTAGATTAACCATAGAAAGTAAACGACAGTAGTAAGAATTGGGATGGGGGTGTAAAAAGGTCAAAGAAATTTTAGAACTTTAGCTGCCATACAATATAGAAAGATGTCTAGAATAATCTCTGCCTTCAGTTAGCTGTTATTGGACAGCAGGTATATTAATAGCCATGCTATAAGATGGTATATGATAAATGCCTGTGCAATAACACAAATTGTATTTTACGTGAGTTGACAGGAAGACGAGCCCATGTCCTGTTAGGATAATCTGGGAGGGTTCATACAGGGGGTCATGGGCAATTCAGGTCTTGAAAGATGTATAGGGTTTTAACTGGTCTATGGGAAATACATTGCAAAGTAGGGGGAAAGCACAAATACAAATAAGAAAACAAACATTCAATATTTCTTGAGGTAAGAAAAAAATCCTTAATATTTATCGAGAGAGCTACTGATCACAATGGGGAAGGCAGCCTTCAAATAATGACAGGTCTTTAGCGAAGAGTCCTGGGTAATTTCTGTGGGGAAAGACTGCACAATAAAATAGAGTGATATGCCCAAAATACAAAGTTTCCTAGGATTAGTAAAACTAAAAGTCAAAGACTGTTCCTAAAAGATAAATGCTCTTCCTTTCTGGTCCACCCTGCCCACACACACACACACACACACACACACACACACACACACCTCTTTCATCTTTCATTTAGAATTCAGTTTCATATATATAATTTTCCTCTATGGAAATAATCAGTTAATCTAAAGAGAATCAATATATTTATCTTTCATTCTCAGATTCTGGAAGAAAATGTTTGGAAACAATAGGGTTTGAGTTTGTGGGATTTAAAAGGCTTTGATTACTATTAACACTTTATTTTTTAGTAATAGATATACTCTCACCATACAGGCCCAGTGTTTCGTTCCTCGAGGAAACACAGTGCACATATACACTGTATCTTTTTTTCCTGAATATGATGCCACTTCTGTTAAAAATTTAAGGGAAAAGTGGCATTTCAATTTACTTTGATTCTCAACACAGTCATCATTAAACAGGAAATTTAGTTTTTCCTATGTACGTGAGGATCGTTATTGTGGAAAAATACTCAACCTCTCTTTGTTTTACTTTAAATATTTATGGAAATCTGCCAGTATATCCACTCCTTCCTTTTTTTTCCCCACAATAATTTCATACTTCAAGGAGAATATTTAGATACAGTAAGAAGAGGTAGATGTTTCCACATGACTTTAATAATATTGTACTTTGTTACTTAACATATATGTCTTTGGTATTTTATAGTTTGTTATCATTTTAAATTTACAAATCAGTATATGAAAGCATATAGTTTAGAAGCAGCTCTTCTCCTGCCTAACAGTAAATTATTAATGCCAGGAATGGAACTCATAATTGCTGACATATGTGGTCATACAACAGCTAGAGATCAGTTTCATAACTAAAAATAGTACTCAGTAAGTACAGCATAACAATTAATACATATCCCACTTATTCAAGATAATTTAAAGAACCATGGAGCTTTAATCATATAAATAACCATATTAAACCTCACAGGCCTACATTAATATGAATATAGATTTATGTATCATTTGATTTAAATGAATACTTAATATGAATTTAGATAGATAGATAGTTAGATAGATGATAGATAGATATAAAATCCAATAAGTTCCACTAAGTGGAATATATTTCAATCAAAAAGTCATCAAATATGTGAACATATTTAAAAATGTGAAGTAATATTTTATTTTTTATTTATTTTCAGGGGGTACATTTTATTGAGTATGCTATTACAGTTGTTGCAATTTTCCCCCCTTTGTCCCCTCTGCCCTGCACCCCATCCCATCATCCCCACACCTTTTAGTCCATGTCCATGGGCTTCACTGAAGTACTATTTTGAAATTTTTTCAATAACATGCTACAAGAGCGCAGATGCCACTGGTCAGATCACTATATATGTTATCAAGTATCTCTTTAGTGAGAGTAAAAACATCCACTGTCTGCTGATTCAATTAGGAAGGTTAGGGTTCCAGTTCTCCTAGCAGCGCTTAGCTTGGTTTTGATTCCAGAGTCTTGAACACTGATGTCTGGCAGATTCTGTAAGATCTGTTTCAAGGAAGTATAGGCTACCATGTCAGCATCTGAAAGAAGGTTAGTGAGTGACTGAATCAACTTCTTGACTAATTTCTTCAAACACTGGTGGGCAGCAATCAACTTTCTGTCAACCTACTGTGTTTCAGTCTGTAGAGTGTAATACCCACAGGTGTTTCTAAACTCAACACTATCCTGAAAGGAACAGCAAACATAAACAAGCAATTATACAGGTTATTGGGGACATATGTTATGCTTTGTGTACCTGTCTCTTCTGATGACAGCACTCTGATTTTTCACCCAGAGAGCTATTCTCCTCCATTCTCAGCCTTTGTGATTTGACCAAAGCTGACTCAACACCACAACTTCAGGGACCAAGTCAATCAGAGCATATCATGCCTCAGCCACTTGGATTGATCAGGGATGGACAGGTGACCCAACACAGGTCAACAAACCACAGTCCCAGTGTATTTGCTAGACGAAGAAAGAGAAGGCCTCTTTAACTGAGGCTGTTGGAAAACATCTTGCTTCCATAAGGGCAAAATTCAAATGACAATGATACCAACATAGAAAAAAAGTAGACCAAACAAATTAAAAGAGATTGATTTTAATAACATTTTCTGAAACATGTCAACTTAGCTGTATTTAAATAATAAATCCCAGGGGTTTTTGTCTATTTGAGTCAACAAATATCTGTATTTACTTAAGCCATTTGAAGCTGAGCTTCTGTCATTTGCTCCAAAAAGAGTTTTGACAAATACACAAATAGCCTCTGCTGCTATTATTCCATACTCACTGTTTTCGAGATTCCAATATAAGATTTAGTATTTAATGAACATTGTCTCAAGAAATTTCCAATGCAAATTTAGAAAGAATAGTTTCCAGGAAGTTTAAAACAAGGAAGTAATTAGATTTTTAATCCCCAAATTTTTCACATTCTAAAACAATTTGCATGTAAATAGTACACTGAGATTACTCCACATCATATGATTTATTTTTAAATAAATGAAAATGACTTCCCAAACTCATTTTCTGGTTCTGGCAATATGGAATGCTTAGTTTTTCCAAAAACCCTTGCTACTGAATTCTAAATAAATAGAAAAAGCATCCTTTCTGAACTTGCAGGAAAGTAATAAAAATCCTTAAGGACCAGAAATAAAATAAAAAATAGATTACTTTAGCTGCCCACCAATACCCATCAAGAAAAGAGAGTCAGTCACTATTGAGTGCGGCTTGAGATGAGGGTAACTGTATAACTATAGGCCTGTACTACACAGAAGTTTAAGTTTGGAATTGTCCTCTACAACATATACATGTTCTTGAAATCTTATGCTGAGAAATTAACTTAGAAATCAGAGCTGGACTGAAACATCAATGGACACAAGATAAAAGTAAACAAAAACCTACTCCACAGAATATGTCCACAACCCATGCCCTACTGTGGTATTCCCATAAAGAATTCAGAATATAAACTTTTGAATACAATTCACCATGATATGGTACATACAATGTAGGACAATATTAAATTACAAGAATTTCAGATATAAACTATAAAATATGCTGCCAAAGATTAAAGATAGAAAAGAAGGTATCAAAAACATTTTAAGAAAAATCAAGCTTGAAAAAGAATCAACTACTTCTAGAAATGAAACTATCACAACAAATTAAATACTCAAAGGACAGTTTAAACACTTTAATAAGTACCTCTGAAGTGAGCTATAGTAAATAGAGTGACAAATATGAGAAAATTGCCCAGAATACAATATAAAAAGTTAAAGACATTGGGAAATACAAATGAGAGGCTAAACAACATGGACAACGGATTGACGAAGTACAACGAATACGTTTCCAAGAGACACAAGAGAATAACGGATGAGATCCTCCAAAAATGGTCCAAAACATGAATCCTTAGACTCAGGAAGTAAAACGAACTTTGTACAGAGTAGGTTTCAATGAGAACAACATAAAAATCTAAACTCATTAAGGTAAAACTACCTTTTTGTTTTGTTTTGTTTTGTCTTGTTTTTAGAATGGGCTTGCAATAGATTATTTTTTCATTTTTTTTCAAGTACACTTTTGTACATTTCCCCACCACCACTTTTCTGTCCAACATCCCTCAATCCCACCCCCACTTGACGTTATTCATGAATCCCCAATATATGTTCCTTGACTGCCCTTCCCCTCACTGTCTTCCCCTACCACCGCTCTTCTGTTCACTATCAGTTTTTTCTTCAGTTCAAAGTATCCAGTTATATTTAACTCGTTTGTTTTGTTGATTAGTCTCCACTTAGAGGTGAAATCATATGGTATTTGTCTTTTACCACCTAGCTTATTTCACTTAGCATAAAGCTCTCCAGATCCATCTATGCTGTTGTGAATGGTAGGAGCTCCTTCTTCCTTTCTGCTGTGTAGTATTCCATTGTGTAAATGTACCGCAGTTGTTTGATACACTCATTTACTGATGGGCATCTAGGTTGCTTCTAACACTTGGCTATTGTTAATTATTCTGCTATGAATGTTGGGGTACATGTGTTCTTCTGAATTGGTGTTTCCAGATTAAAAAGCTTCTGCACAGCTAAAGAAAACATCAGCAAAATGAAAAGGGAACCAACTGTATGGGAAAATATATTTACCAATGATACAGCTGACAAGGGTTTGATCTCCAAAATATATAAAGAACTCACGTGACTCCACTCTAGGAAGATAAGCAACTCAATTTTAAAAATGGGCAAAATACCTGAACACACACTTCTCCAAGGATGACATACACAAGGTCCAGAGGTATATGAAAGGATTCCCATCATCACTAGCCATCAGAGGATGCAAATTAAAACCACAATGAGCAAGCACTTGTGAGGTTGTAGAGAAAAGGGAACTCTACTGCGCTGTTGGTGGGAATGCAGCCACTGTCAAAAATAGCATGGAATTACCTCAGAAAACTAAATATGGAACTGCCTTTTGACTCAGCAATTCCACTGCTGGGGTTATACCCTAAAAATCTGGAAGGCAAAACTACTCTTAAAAGTAAGTAGAGGAAAAGAAAACAAATGGGTATCAAAGGATGACAAGGTGTGCAGTGAAATTCTAAGCAATAACAATCAAAGTTAGAAAAATATAGAATCATATCCTCAACTGTCAACCCAGAATTTTAAAAAAAGTCTAGGTAAATATCAAGGCAAAATAAATATATCTTCATTTAGAAGGACAAAAGGAGTTACCACAAATAGACCCTCACTGTCAGGTCTTCCCAAAGGTATAATTCAGAGAAAGGAAATTCAATGTAGAAAGAAAGAATGAGATACCAGAAGCAACAGTGAACAAAGAAATTTAAAAATATCGTATAAATCTAAAGAATTGATTGTTCAAAGCAAAAATTAACAACTAATTGGGGTTTACAAAGGCCAGATGATTCTAAAATGCTGAATGGCAGTAACATGTAGGATGGAGATATATTCTCAGGCATTGCATTTAACCAAGAAAAAGGCAGTAACATTAATTAATTTTAGACTTGTTAAGTAGGTATGTGGGAAATGTAGGGGTTATTGTTAAAGAAGAAAAATAATACATAAAACTTCAGAATCAGCAGGGGGAAAAGTATATTGAAACTTTATTGATCCTCAAAGGATCAATAAAAGGTAAAAATGAAATATACAAACATAAAGAAAGGTGAACAGAAAGCACCAGACTAGACACCTTTGAAATATAGTGGTTATCAAATTGTATTTTAAAAATCTACATGCTTCCATATAGCAACACATGTAAAAATAAAAACACCTGAAGATTGATCATAAATGAATACTAACATATTGGGTTGGTCAAAAAGTTTGTTTTGTTTTTTTCCACAGGATGGCTCTAGTAGTGCTTAGTTATCTTTAACTTCATTCAAAACAATTTTGTTAGGTTGTATTGTGGCAGCTGTCATATCAGTGTGGATTTAAAAAATAGTTATCAAAACCGCTGAATTTTTGTGCAGCCATTTTAATATTGAAGATGGAAGAAAATACACGGTTTCAGCATATTATGCTTTATTATTTCAAGAAACATAAAAATGTAACTGAAACACAAAGAAAGATTTGTGCAGTTTATGGAGAAGGTGCTGTGACTGATCAAATGTGTCAGAAATGGTTTGCGAATTTTCATGTTGGAGCTTTCTCACTGGATGATGCTCCACAGTCATGTAGACCAATTGAAGTTGATAACAATCAAATTGAAACATTAATTGAGAACAATCAACATTATACCGCATTGGAGGTAGCCAACATACTCAAAATATCCAAATCAATAAAGTTATTGGTGAAAATGAAAAATGGGTCTTTTATTTTATGGAAAAAACTAAACTAACTTTTTGGCCAACCAAATATATGCCAAGCCAAATTATCCAAAATAAAGCTAGAAAAATCATTTTACATATAAAATAAACCTCAATTAATAAAAGGGAATATTCCCCCAAGAAGATATAACAGTTTTGTACTTGTGTGTGCCTACTATGATAACCTTAATTTACATTCAATCCACAAAGACATTTAGCTCAGCTTTTTCAGAAATTTGACAGGTCAAACAACAAAACAATCAGCCTGGAAAGAAAAGCTTGAAACACTACCCACAACCTTGGCCCAATAAAGATAAGCAAATATACATTATTCTCAAAGATAAAAAATATTTGTGAACTCTATTATAATATGCCACAAAGCAAATATCAATGAATATCAAAAAGGCTATATAATACTAATCACAGTGTAAATAAATGAGAAATCAATTTATTTCCAAAAATATATGGCTATACTTGTAAATAATTCATGGGTCAGTGAAAAAAACTAAAATTTTAAAATATTTTATATGAATAATTGTGAAAATACTAGATCATAAATTTGTGGAATATAGATACGATGAGGCATTCATAGACTTAAATGCTTATGTGACTAAAGAATAATCACTGTAAAACCATGAGCTAAGAATTAAGCTGAATAATTTATGAAAATAAAAATAAATAATTCAGAATAAAATAAAAGGGAGAACTAAATATCAAACCAATGCTTAATAGGGAACTAGAGTTTTTTATTTCCTAATTCTGTATAGAAAAAAAAAAGCTATTCTTTTCCCTAATAAAAACTCTATCACTTGGGTGAGAAGAACCTGGGGTTCTGGCAAAGTGTTTATTAGAGAATATCTTCCAAGAAACAAAACTAACATTGTTTTCTTCAGTTCAGCCAACAATGGCAGTGGGACCCCACTATGAGCTGGGTGCTGGGATGAAAAGCTAAACATGCTACATACAACCCTTTACTCAAGGATTCACAGACTACTACGCTCTTGGGTTTTTTTGTTTGTTTGTTTGCTTGTTTTTGTTTTTTTTCTCTCTTTAAAGCATTCTTGCTTATCTGCCTTTTTGTGTCACTCATTTTTGCTCGGAAGTTATCAAAAGGCTATTTAGAGAATCTGCCCCAACAGGTTCCGGCAACCTATTGCTGGAACATGTTGCTTGGGAATGGGAAAGTAGGGGGAAAATGACTTTGAACTCCTTCCTATACACCCATATCAAGCGAAATTGTCCACTTGCTTTACAGAAGTACCATATTTTGCCATGTATAATGCACACCCACATTTTGTATGCATTATACATGGGTTATTATACCCATTATTACACCCATGGTATGTAATCATTATACCCATGTATAATGAGCATCCTTACTTTCCCCTCAAAAATTTGGGCTAAAAAATGCACATTATACACAGTAAAATCCAAATCTAGGTACAAAGTGGAAGGATCAAAGGCAACATGCAAAGGGAAATTCAAAATAGAAGGAACCACTGAGATATGTATGGATATGTGCCTACTAGCCAGTCTACAAAGGCATTTATCACTCACAGAAGATTAAAATGCTTTTAAAAAAATATTTTTAGGTCCTGGTTGGTGTGGCTCAGTGGATTGATCACTAGCCTGTGAACCAAAGGGCCTCTGGTTTGACTCTGTCAGGGCACATGCCTAGGTTGCAGGCCAGGTCCCCAGTAGGGGGCACATGAGAGGCAACTGCACATTGATGTTTCTCTTGTTCTCCCTCCTTTCCCCTCTGTCTGAAAATGAATAAATAAAATCTTAAAAAATAAAAATAATAATAAATAAAAATATATTTGTGGGCCTAAAATCTGAAGTCAATTTCACATTTACTGTAAAGAATCAAAGGCATTGCCTAGGCAAATTATATATACAATAAATTCCACTGCTAGGCTGTATTGGTCTCTGAGGCCTTGGGTAAACTTCAAATCTTTGGCAAGCTTTTTGAGGTGTCTTTATTTTACTATTTTAGTACAGTATTTTTAATCCTTTCTCAACTATATTAAGAGTCAAAGAAAACAAATTAATAGGAATAGCTTTCCATGGGGCTCTTAAACCAGGAAAGGAAAAAATAAAGCAAGCACTTGTTTGCTTCTCTTACTTTCTGGAAGGTATGAAGGTCAACTATGGATCCAATCACAGTGGCCTCTAAACAAACCTCTACTGATTCTGCTGCATAAGGTCTCCAGAGCCTAAGTCACAATGTTGAGTCAATAGCATATTAAATGGCTCATGGGCTTTCAGTAGAAGCCTGCATGATCGACATTGGTAATGATTTCCTTTATGTGTTTCCATTCAATGGCAAAGCATATCCTCCCAGCAGTTCTTATTTAGCAAGTCCCAGATGCTTCTAGAAATCATGTAATACCCTACACATGGATTTAAGTACTTCACCAGAATTAGAACAACATAGCTGAATAATCTAAAACTGGTTTTAGAATGCCTTATGTAATTTCAGACTCTGGATATAAAATGTATTGATTGCTATAGTGGTTCAAATTAATGGCCAGCATTTACATTTTAAAGTGAGATGGTGACTCAACTAATACACTGGGATAATGACCTCAGCTTGTTTGATTCGGTTAATAAATCAGTTAATTTTATTTCAAATGTGTATCAAGTCTCCACTATCTGATTGACTACACTAAATAAAAAGCAAAAATACAATTTCTTCAGCTAAATACCCAAAAGCAGAATGGCTGGGTAATAAGGTAGCTATAGTTTTAATTTTTTGAAGAACCTCCAGACTGTTTTCCGCAATGGTTACACCAATTTTCAATTGTATAAATGCATGAGCGTTCCATTTTCTCCACATCCTTACCTATACTTGTTTGTCAATTTATTGATGATAGCCATTCCAACAGGTGTGAGGTGGAAACACTAATCCAAAAAGATATATGGATCCCTACATTCACTTACAACATTATTTACAATAGTCAAGATATGGAAGCAACCTAAGTGTCCATCAATAAACAATTGGATAAGAAAGTGTGGTATACATATACAAGAGAATATTACCCAGCCATAGAAAAGAATTATCTTTTGTGACAACATGGATGGAACTTGAGGGTATTATGCTAAGTGAAATAAGTCAGACAGAGAAAGAAAAATACCATAAGATTTCACTTATATGTGGAATCTAATGAATAATATAAGTGAACACACAAAACAGAAACAAACTCATAGATACAGAGAACAAATTGATGGTTGCCAGATGGGAGGAGGTGAAGGGGGCAGGTGAAAAGGTGAAGCGACTAAGAAGTATATAGAGAGCAGGATGACAGATATTTGTGGTGGGAGTGAGTTTTGGGGTGGAGAGATCAAGCAAAAAGGAAGAAGGGATCATGGTCATGGACAACAGGGTGGTGATTTCTGGGGGAGAGGAGTATAAGGAGGTTAGATGGTAATGGAAAAATAAAATTAAATTTTTTAAAAAAAGAAGTACAAATTTGTGTTACAAAACAGTCAGAGGGATGTAAAGTACAGCATAGGAAATATGGTAAACAATATTTTAATAACTATGTATGGTGTTAGGTGGGTACTAGACTTATCAGAGAGGATTACTTCCTAAGTTACATAAATGTCTAACCAACATGCTGTATACCTGAAACTAATATAAAATAGTATCAAATGTCAATTGTAATTAAAAAATAAAAAATAAGGGCAGTAAGATGTGGTACCTAGTCTTTAGAAAGAGCTTATAACCTAGTAAGGGGAATGGGACACATGGAGCATACATATCCAAATGTCCCGTGAAATATGATGAGGGCTATGACGAAAACACAAAAACCCAGTCCTATATAGGAACAGACGTTTTAGACTCATAATCTAAGCACTTCACTAGGTTCATACAAAGCTCCTAATTCTTTCTATAGCACACTAAATGTGTGGTTATCCAAAATTTTGTTGGCCACACTGGAGAAACTCATGTGTTTAGGAGGCAACCCGTGGCTTTCATTTTTAGAACATTTCCAGATTTTTAGCTGAAATCTGCTCTGTGATAGACAGAATAATGGTTTCCCAAAAATGTCCACATCTGGACCAGAATATGGCAGCATGTTACCCTACATGGAAAAAGGGCCTTCATAGATGTTAGATAGGACATGCAGCCCCCAGGCATCTACAAAGACCACTGGGATGCAGAGCAAATTCTTTCACAAGCACTGGACTTGCCATCAGAGCCCTGGTTCTACTCCTCTGACAGGCTATCATCTGTGCACAAGATATTTCACCTATGGGAAATTGAATTTTCTCATCTGTAAAGTGAAAACAATATAGCCACAACATGAAGAGATGTGAACTTAAATTTAAATTAGCTCATAGATATGCAAACTCATTGTATTTATAAAATACTACATCAGTTTAAGATTAAGAGTAAAGTATTCTGCTAGATAAGAGGTCAGTAAGAAGGAGGGAAGGGGAAGGAAGGGGAGAAAAAGAAAGAAAAATATGCTCCATAGAAACTTGAAATCTAATTGGTGATATGAAACTGTTTAAATTGTTCAGTAGAGATGTCACACACACGGAATACGATTAAGGCTAAAAAAGAGTGGCTGAGCTCACCTCAAATCCACTGAGCTGGCTACTGTCAAAAACACTGAAAATAAATGTTGGCAAGGATGTGAAAAAATTGGAACCCATGTGTACTGCTGGTGGAAATGCAACATCATGCCGCCACTATAGAGAACAGTGTGGAGGTTTCTCAAAATGAGTAAAAATGAAGTTAACATATGGCCCAAGAATTCCTCTTCTGTGCATATATTCAAAAGAACTAAAAGCAGGCTCTCATAGCAGCACTATTCCCAACAGCCAAGAGGTGGAAGCAGCATAAGTGTCCATTGACAGATGAATGGATAAAAAAATGCGGCATATAAATATGATGGAATACTATTCAGCCTAAAAAAGGAAGGCAATTCTGACATATGCTACAACATGAATTAAGCTTGAAGGCATTAGGCATGCTAAATAAACTAAACCACATACAAAAAGACAAATACTGTATGATCCCACTCACAAGTGGTATCCAGAGTAGTCAAACACAGAAACAGAAAGTAGAATGGTGATTGCCGAAGGGGAAGGGAAAACAGGTAGTTGTTTAAAGGGTATAGAGTTTCAGATTTGCAAGATGAAAAAACTATGGAGATTGGTTACACAAAAAATGTTAATGTACTTGGCACTAGTGAATTATACATTTAAAATGATAAATTTTATGTTACGTATTTTTCCACAATAAAAAAATTTAATGTGGTTGAATAAAAAAAATGTTGTTGCAGCCATCATAGTGCTACCAAACTTTGCACAAGAGCATGAAGGTTTAGATGAGGCATCAGAGAAATGGTAGGTGGGGTGGACTGTATAAACACTGCAAGATAGGTGGTGTTGGAAAAAGCAGTATTTGAGTCATAAGGAAAAGAGATGGCCTCTGCAGTTGGAATGAATGACACAAACAAAGGTCTAAAGTCAAGGAGGGACTTGGAGGAGACCAGCCAGAAAAGAACAGGCTTTGGTGTTTTGATCCAGAATATAAGCTAGTGTGAAAAGCCTTGAGGGCCCCAGTAAATTCTCTGGAAACTCACAAGCATGAGAGTAACATGGTAAACCAGTACTTTAAGTATGCAGGTCTGGTGCATAAGCCAAGCTCCAAGTGAGGTGCTTAATGAAACTTGTCTCACTCAATGCTCTCAAGATTCCACAATTGAGAGATAAAAAGAAATGTGGCTTGGCGAGATTAAATGATGTACCTAAATCACACAGCAAATGAGTGACAGAGGTGGAATTAACTTCCCTGTCAAAACTCAAATGTTCTTCAAAGACCTGCCCAAATCAGAAACTGGGCCAGGTGCCCTAATGACTCAGAGAGCAAAGCTCACCATCCAGTGTGCGTGACAGAGTGGCAAATGGGAGCAAAGCTATAGAGGTCACAGTGGAATGAACAGGGAAACCATGGGAGCAACCAGAGGAGGTACAAAACTAGCTTCGAGAATGAAGCAAAAATGTCTATAAGTGAATTCTTGTCATATGCACACTGTTTTTTAAGGTTAACTGAGTGTTATAAGTGTTACAAAGCTAAAATTGGCATTGGTCATATCTAAATAGAATAATGTCCTATTGGCCCATTTCTCTTTTCTGCAATGTAATTGAGAGGAGCTCACCATCTGGAAGATATGCAAGACATGGAAACTTTTGCACGCCATGTACAGCCGACTCCTAGCTAATCAGAGACATAGCTGGAGCTCTCCCTTCTTCTGCTCTGTTCTCTCCTACCTTGTATAAGGGAGGTCTCTCAGAAAAACCACGCTTGTACTTTTCTGCATTATACATTATGTTTGTTAGGAATACACCCATCTGAACACCTTGAGGAACTGAAAATGGACCTGCAAAGTCCAAAAAGGAAAGAAAAGTTAAGCTTTTTTTAAAGCTTTTTACTGAAAATAAAGAATCCCATCAAAACTGAGGACTTGAAGGCAAAAAGAATTTGGCAGCAGAAGTCAGTTTCAAACCTTGTTTTCTGAAACCAATACCTATGGGTAATAAATTCAAAATATAATATGACTTTATAGGCTCCAACATGAAGACAACTTTTAAGCAACCCACAAGGGATGTTATTGTTGTTTTCCTACTATGTCACCTTCAAAATCACTTCTAAAGCTACACGAACCATAAATCAGTTCATAATCCCTTAACTGGTGGCTTTAAAATAGGTTGGTTCTTTTCATTTCTTACAATGGCTTCCACAAAATTGTTTTTTCTCATATTTTCCCCTCACACTCTCCCCGAATACCTAATGTCTTCTACAGAGAGCTGTAGAGAAAGAAAGATTTTTCCAGCTTTCTGTGATGGAGCCTGGCCTTAATGAGCTTTAGCATTGCCAGCAGACCATTCTCCACTAGAGCCACCGAGTGCTAGCCCTACAAAGAAACACAAAGTGTCTCCACAAACCCCTTACAACCTTCCATGCTGATGAGTACATAATATAGGAATGGTGTTTCTCTACTTAGAGTGATGTTGTGAAAACCATACTATCAGGAAGAGTATGCATCAAATTGCCCCAACTTTACTCGTTCATCAATATATGGTTTTGAACTACAAATTGACAGGTCCTGAAGTAGTCACCAGTTACCTGAAACCCAGATCAACCTCAAATACATATGCAAGTGCACATTAATAAACCACCCAAAGAAGAACTAAAGTATCTGCCATTCACCATAAAAAGTCTATTGTCCACAGGAAATTAAACATTTTTACTTGTGCTGTACCCAGCACCAGTGTTCACAAGTAACAAAGTTTCCTTATGCATTTGCTTTGAGTTCATCACCATCTTCTTTAGAAAAGCCTGTGAAAACTTTGTGATGGATACAAGTACTTGATGTAGATATGCTTATGAGGCAAACCCCAAACTTGTAAAATAGAGCACAGCAGCATTTCCACCAAGATATTAAACATAACTAGTTTTTATAGGCATTTCTGCAATATCTTGCAAAATTGTCATTTCAGGAAGTTTATATATCCTGATTCATACCATTCACATTATAAGGAATTACAAACTATAATTAAGCTACTTCTGGAGCAGTCACTGGGCCTTTTTCTAACATATAAGCACAATTTTGTCTCAAGTCAATAACAATCCCTGGCTCTGGCTATTAATCATATGACCATGGGCATTTTTGTATTCAACAGTATGTGAATAATTTGTGAAGACACAATTCCCAAACTTGCAGAAATTGGGTTCACTAATTAATGTTTGTGGGGGAGACACTCATCATCAATGTATTCACCTAAGTAACCCAATATCCACATCTGCATTTTGCAAAGAGCATTACAATGATTGTGTAACCAAAGACAAAAGTGCAAAGCACTGCTTTTGCTTTGTAGAATTAAAAAAAAAAAAAGTGAGGACTACCGAATGTGATAGAATTTGGTACCAGAATTCCAGAATTAGCTAACTAAAATGGGTAAGCTCACAGGCAAGTTAAATATGTAATGGCAGGAAAGTTCTTCTGCCTCTGAAAGTTGGCATTGGCCAACAGTGTCCATGACACTTGCTTCAGAACAGAAAGAACTCTTGTTAACTATAAATATTTTTAACTCTCAAAGGAAGACAGGCAAAACACAATCAGTGACTTCATAACTGGTTCATTAATAGTCTCTGAGTTGATCATTTTTGGCAGTTTTTAAAATCCTAGCTGACTTCTTTCTGGTGTCCCACACATTTCTATGGGTGGCAGGTGCCTAAAGCATTCTTGCAAGGATTACTAGTTTGACAATTATTTCCTACATTTATGCTGTGCTTTTTGTTACTATGTAAAGTGGCCATGATGGAAGGAGGTACACAAATCACCCAGCGTTATAGGCTAACATGTGAATTTGTGCCCCTCCAAAATGCATGTTAAAACTTAACTCCCTTGTGACTGTATTTTGAGATAGGGCCTTCAGAGGGGTAATTAAGGTTAAATGAGGTCAGAATGTGGGGCCCAGGTCCAATAGAATTGGTGTCCTTTGAGTAGGAAGAAGAGACATCTGAGATATCTCTCTCTCTCTCTTTCTCCTCATGCAGAGAGGGAAAAAAAGTGAGGAAACAGTCAGAAGATGGTCATCTACAAGCCAGGAACAGAGCCCTCACCAAAAAGTAAATTTACTAGCACTTTAATCTTGGACTTCCCAGCCCTCAGAAGAGTGAGAAAAGAAATGTTTGCAGTTTAAGCCACCGAATTAGTGGCATTTTGTTATGTCACCCAGAGCTAAAAGACTACAGTGTGACTATGACATCCCAAGTGGTGTGTAGTGTGCATGTATGACTATGTCCTGTCAACTACACACACTTACAAACTTTATTTCAATGTAATGTTCAACACCCCTATGAGTTAGCAGTGTGATTTCATAAAAAGAGTCACACAAAAACATGGACCTTCTCTTCACAGAAGCAGGATCTTCAGCAATGTCCTAATTTACTCTGAACATCAGTTTCCTCCTATAACAAATGTTTCTCAAACTGGTTAACTCCATTTCCACCAAATTAAACAAGCCTCAGTACTATTCGTTTTTCAATTGTGATTACTTTTTAAAATTTTTGATTGCTATTCAAGTACAGTTTCATCCATTTTCTGCCACTACTTGCCCCTCCACCCATCCTCAACCCTACACCCCCAACTTCATCCATAGTCCCCCATATATGTTCCTTGACCACCCCTCATCTGTTTTCCCCCATCTTTCCCTCCCCCTCTCTTCTGTTCACTGTCAGGCTGTTCTTTACTTCAATATCTTCAGTTACATTTAACTTGCTTGTTTGTTCTGTTGAGTAGTCTCCAATTACAGGTGAAATCACATGGTATTTGTCTTTCACCGCCTGGCTTATTTCACTTAGCATAATGCTCCCCATGCTGTTGCAAATGGTAGGAGCCCCCTCTTTTTTTCTGCTGCATAGTATTCCATTGTGTAAATGCACCAGTGTTTTGACTGACTCATTTACTAATGGGTACCTAGGTTGCTTCCACCACTTGGCTATTGTAAATTGTTCTGGTATGAACATTGAGATACATAAGTTCTTTTGAATTGGTGTTTCCCAGTTTTTAGGGTATAATCCCTGCAGTGGAATTGCTGGGTCAAAAGGTAGTTACATTTTAAGTTTTCTGAGGTAATTCCATACTGTTTTCCACAGCGGCTGCAACAGTCTGAATTCTCACCAACAGTGTACTAGAGTACCCTTTTCTCCTCATCCTTACCAGCACTTGTGATATGGTTTTGATGGCCATTCTGTCTGGTGTGAACTAGTATCTCATTGTGGTTTTAATTTGCATCTTTCTGATGGCTAGTGATGCTGAGCATACTTTCACATGTCTCTGGGCCCTGTGTATGTCCTGCTTGGAGAAGTGTCTGTTCAAGTCCTTTGACGATTTCTTAATTGGGTTATTTGTCTTCCTGGAGTGGAGTCATGTGAGTCTTTATATATTCTGGAGATCAAACCGTTGTCAGATGTATCATTGGCAAATATATTTTCCCATATGGTTGGTTCCCTTTTCCTTTTGCTGATTTTTTTTAGCCATGTAGAAGCTCTTTAATTTAATGAAGTAACATTTGTTTATTCTTTCCTTTATATCCCTTGCTCTACAGGACACATTGGTGAAATATGTTGTGTGGAATACCTGAGATTTTCATGCCTATGCTTCACTCTAGAATTTTTATGGTGTTAAGACTTATATTGAAGTATTATATCCACCTTGAGTTTATTTTTGTGTATGGTATAAATTGGTGGTCAAGTTTCATTTTTTTGCATATACCTGTCCAGATGTCCCAACATCATTTGTTGAAGAGGCTATTTTTACCCCATTTATGCTTCAGCCTCCTTTGTCAAATATTAATTGACCATAGAGACATGGGTTTATTTCTGGGTTCTCTATTCTGTTCCACTTATCTATGTGTCTGTTCTTATGCTAGTACCAGACTGTTTTGATTACAGTAGCCTTGTAGTACACTTTGCTGTCAGGTATTGTGATCCCTCTAACTTTGTTCTTCTTTCCCAAAATTGCTGAAGCTATTCAGTCATTTATGGTTCCATATAAATTTTTGATTTGTTTGTTCTATATCTGTGAAACATGTCATCGGTATTTTAATAGGCATTGCATTGAATCTGTAAATTGCTTTGGGTAGTATGGGCATTTTGATTATGTTAATTCTCCTGATCCATGAACACGGTATATGCTTCCATTTATTTGTATCTCCCTTAATTTCTTTCTTCAGCATTGTGTAGTTTTCTGAGTACAGGTCTTTTACCACCTTGGTAAATTTATTCCTAGGTACTGTATTTTTTTGTTGCTATAGTGAATGGGATTTTTATCCTGATTTCTGATTCTTATATTTCATTGTTGGTGTACAAGAATGTCTGTGATTTCTAAATATTGACTCTGTATTCCACTGTTTTGCCAAATTCACTTATTATGTTCTGTAGTTTTTTGGTGGAGTTTATAGGATTTTCTATTTACACAATCATATCATCTGCAAACTCTGACAGTTTTACTTCCTCCTCTCCTGCTTGGATGCCTTTTATTTCTTTCTCTTGATGGCTATGGCTAGGACCTCCAACACAATGTTGACTAGAAGGGGTGAAAGCAGACACCCATATTCTCCTGATCTTAGTAGGAAAGACTTTTGTTTTTGCCAATTAAGTATGATATTGGATGTAGGTTTCTCATCTATGGTCTTTATTGTGCTGAGCTATGCTCCCTCTGCTCCCACTTTGCTGAGTGTTTTGATAATAAATGGGTGCTGTACTCTGTCGAATACTTTTTCTGCATCTATTGATATGATCATATGATTCGGTTTTTCCTTCGGTTTATGTGATGTGTTATGTTTATTGATTTGTGACTATTGTACCATCCTTGCATCCCTAGGATGAATCCCACTTGATCATGGTGGTTGATCTTTGTAATGTGTTTCTGGATGTGGTTTGCCAATATTTTGTTGAGGATTTTAACACCTATGTTCATCAGCAATATCGGCCTATAGTTTTCTTTCCTTGTGGTGTCTTTATCTGGTTTTGGGATTAGGATGATGCTGGCTACATAAAGAGTTCGGCAGTCTTTGCTCTTTTTGGATTTTTTGGAATAGTCTGAGAAGGATAGGTGTTAGGTCTTCCTTAAATGATTTGTAGAATTCTTCTGGGAAACCATCTGGTTTGGGGCCTTTGTGTGCTGAGAGTATTTTGATTACTGCTTTGACTCCCCCATCTGTTGCCAGTCTGTTCAGGCTTTCTGCTTCTTCTTCCTTCAGTTTTGGAAGATTATATTTTTCCAGGAATTTTTCCCTTTCACCCAAGTTTTCAAATTTCTTGGCATAAAATTCTTTGTAGTAATTTCTTACAGTCTTTTGTTTTGTGTGGTATCAATTGTGATCTCTCCTCTTTCGTTTCTGATTTCATTCATTTAGGTTCTATCCCTTTTTTTCCATGATGAGTCTGCTTAAAGACTTGTCAATTTCGTTTATCTTTTCAAAGAACAAGCTCCTAGGTTTACTGATCTTTTGAATTATTCACTTGATCTCTAACTCATTATTTCTGCTCTGACCTTGGTTATTTCCTTTCTTCTAATTGCTCTGGGCTTTGTTTGTTGTTGTTTCTCCAGTTCTTGTAGATGTTGTGTTAGGTTGCTTATTTGAAATGTTTCTATCTTTTTTAGGTAGGCCTATATTGCTTTGAAATGCCCTCTCCGATCTGCCTTTGCTGTGTCCCATAAGTTTTGTACCATTGTGTATTCATTTCCATTTGTTTCCAGAAAGTTTTTGATTTCTCACTTGATCTCATTATTAACCCATTCATTGTTTAATAGCATGTTATTCAGTCTCCATGAGTTCAAATGTTTTTGAGTTTTTTCCTTGAGGTTGGTTTCTAGTTTCAGGCCCTTGTGTTTGAAAAAACGCTGATATGATTTCAATTTTCTTGAATTTATTGAGGCTTGTTTTGTGTCCTATCATGTGGTCTGTCTTTGAAAATGGTTCATGTGTATTTGAAAAGAATGTGTATTTTGCTTCTTTGGAATGAAAGGATATCAGTTCAGTCCATTTGAACTAGGACATTGTTTAGTGCCACAATATCCTAATTGATATACTTTTTTAGAAGATTTATCCATTGTTGACAGTGGGGTATAAAAATCCCCTAATATAATTATGTTGCTGTCTATATCTTAAAGTCCTCCAAGATTTTCCTCATCTATTTGGGTGCTCCAATGTTGGGTGCCTATGTATTTACAACATTTACATCTTTTTTTTATTATAACATTTTGGAATTTATTGTCAATAATCACATTCTTCCCTTGAGTATTATGCAGTATGCTTCAGTTGTTCTTCTAATGTCTTTTGTTTTGAATTCTATTTTGTCTAATATAAGTATTGCTACCCCAGTTTTTTTTTTTCCTGTCCATTTGCCTGGAGTATTTTTTTGCAACCCTTCACTCTTAGTCTCTGTATGTCCTTTTTTTCTGAGGTGGATCTCCTGTAGGCAGCATTGTGCAGGTCATGTTTTCTTATCCATTCAGCTACCCCATGTCTTTTTATTGGAGCATTTAACCCTTTAACATATAAGGTTATTATTGATAGGTATTTATTCATTTTTCCCTCTTTGTACCTGTGTTCTCCTGCCTGTCACTCTTTTTCTTCCTCTTCTTGTAGCAGGCCCTTTAGCATCTCTTGCAGTGCTGATTTGGTAGACATGTATTCTTTTAGCCTCCTTTTTTCTGGGAAACTCCTTATTTCTACTTCCATTTTAATTGAGATCCTTGTTGAGTGGGGTAGTCTTGGTTACGGGCCATTGTTTTTCATTACTTGGAATATTTCTTGCCATTCACTTCTGTCTTGTAGTGTTTCTGTGTTGAAATCAGCTGCTAGACTTATCTTTGCACCCTTTTATGTTGCTTTTGTTTCTCCCTTGCTTCTTTTAAGATTCTGTGTCTTCAAAACATGGCATTTTAATTATGATGTGTCTTGGAGTAGTCCTCTTTGGGTTCATCTTGATTGGGACACTCTGTGCTTACCAAGCTTGCATGGTGTTTTTCTCTCCAGGTTCAGGAAGTTTTCTGTTATTATTTTTTGAAACAGAGTTCCTATCCCTTGCTCATTTTCTTCTCCTTCTGGTGTTCCTATTATTCGGATGTTATTGCGCTTCATGTTGTCTTGCATTTCCTGTAAGGCATTTTTTTTTTTTGTCTTTTTTCATGTAGTCGCTCTACCTGGGCATTTCTTTCTACCTTATCTTCTAGCACACCAATTCGGTTCTCAGCTTCATCCATCCTGCTTGTCATTCCTTCTAGTATATTGTTTTATTTCAGAAATTGTATTCTTCATTTCTTCCTTTTTCTTGTTTGATATTTCTATTTCCTTTTTTATTCTGTTATAGTTCTCATTCACTTCCTTGTAGTTGACTGTGAGTTCCTTGAGCATCCTTATTACCATTCTTTTGAATTCTATATCTCATAGTTTGAGTCCATTTCATTTTACTCTTTCAGTGGGGATTCTTCTATTGCTTTTGATTTCTGGTTCTTTCTTTGTCTCCCCATATTTGGGGACATTTTGTTTGTTTCTGTGATTCCTGATGCTCTGCTTTGCCAGCTTTCTTTGTAGTGTTTACTTCTGTGATTTGAGTTCTCTGGAACTCACTGGTGTGGTCTCTTCGATCTCCTTTTCTTGATGTTCTAGGTTTTCCCTTCCTTCCATGTGTGTGATGTTTCTTCTTGCAGTTGGGCTTTTTCTGTTGGTGGTTCCTTTGTTGATGGGTTCTCTCCTCCTGCAGGTTTACTGGTATTCACAACTCCCACCTTATCTTGTATGCGATCAGGTACAGGGTGAAGGCAAAATGGAGTAAAACAGTGGGGGAATGTTCTATGGGAATTAAAGTACTAACAAGTAGGGAACAGATAGGAGATCCTTGGAGAAGTATCACAATAAGCATGATAATTCACCCAAGTAGCCACTTTTTACAAAAGATAAAAGAGAGATAAGACTCTTACTGGGGACAGGGAAAAGGATGTAAGCTTACTCCAGAAAGCAGAATGCCTATGTGGGGTTAGATGATGAGTTATAGTGAGAGTAAGTGATAAAAACTTCAGGAAGTGTAGGAGAAGTCAAAGTTAACCACACTGGTAATAAAGCTCAGGAAGATAGTGAAATGGACCAAAACCCAGGTAGGGCACTGTGTATTATTTGGAACAATAATAATAAGACAAGCAATATTTAATCTGAATAGAAAGAATAAAAATTAAAATACCAAGAGTAGTGTGCTATTGGAATATGCATTCAGTGTCAGAAGAGGAATTAAAATGTAATAGGAAATGTGGAATTGGAAAACTAGACAAGTAAGGAATTCAAACAAACCAACAAAAGAAAGAAAACTAAACATAAGGAAGAAAAAATTTAAAAATGAAAATATATTTTAAAAATAACAAAAAAAGACAAAACAACAAAATAAAAAATAAAATGCAAGTTCTCATGGATATCAAAGTTAAATTTTTCTCAGGTGTTGGTGTTAGCCTTCTGATCTCTCCCTCTGGATCTGTCTTTGGTCCTTTCACAGCTCCAGGTCTTATTGTCTTACACTTGCAAGGTAAAAAAAAAAAGGAAGAAAGAAAAAAAAGCTTCCTACTGAGTTTGAACCTACCAAATGGGTTCTGCTCTCTTCATTGATGCTACAGTCAGAGGGGGACTGGGCTCCCTTTCTTGTTCTCTTTTTTTCTCTCCCATGAATCTGTGAGAATGGGGGCAGTGTCTGGGCTTCAATTTTCTCCAGTTCACAGCCTCTACCTGAGCCCTCAGAGTGCTGCAAGGCTCTCACTGTCCTCTATGGCAGACCAGTGCCTTCAGTTCCCCTCAGTGTGCAGCTCGTTGATTAGTCCATGAGGTGTACCGAGAGAGCATCTTGCAACCATCCTCCTCACTCTTTGCTGGCTTGGGCACTGCATGCACAAAGTCCTTTTTGGGCAGTTTAGTTCCCCTATTAAGTTAAGTCTCTCTGGGAACTGCTACCTCTTTGGCCCCAGTTGCCCCACTTTAATCAGTCTTTGGGGTGCCCTTATTTGAAGCAATTCACACCCCTCCTCCTCCTTCTCCTCTGTCCTGGTCGGCTGCTGCAGTACACAAGAGGTCCTTGCACAGTGGCTAAGATACTTTTTTTGCATGGATTCCCCTTGTTTGCAAATGACTTTTCCTAATGATCACCAGGATTTTCCCTCAGCCCAACTCTAACCAGTCTCAGGAATATCTGGGTCATGGTCAGTCGGGGCCCTTCTCTTCTCCCATCTTCTGGTCATGCCCAGTTTCCCAATTTCTCTAGTATTGTCCCAGCCAGCAACCACTGTTTCAGCTGTGGTGCATCACCTGCTTTGTGTCTCTCATTGCCCACCAACCAGGCCTCTACTGGTGTAGGTCTGTGACTTCCCTGCTCTGGGAGGGAAGGGACCTGGCAAGTTACAGTCACTGAACTGGTTCTCCTCCAAATCTCCTGAGGTAGCCATGGTCCCTGGCACCGGGCCAAGGACCGCCACAGCTGAGTCCACAGCACAGGATCCAGAGACTGTCCCAAAGGCCTACAGAACTTCCTTACCATCTGTTTTACATTGTCTTCTGCAATCGTTGGCTTCCAAACTTCAAATAAGCTGAAATTCCATTGGTTGATCACTCATTTCTTCAGAAGACCAGCTAGGTGTCCCAGTTGTATAAATGAGCGAGAGGGTTTAGCTCCCACCTACTTTGCTGCCATCTTCTGACTCCCTCATGACATCAATATTTTTTAAGAGTACAAGCAAGTTTATTTTTATAGGATTTCCCTCAGTTTGATCATATATAAAAATTCCCTCATAATTAAATTTCAAACTTGTGCATTGTGCACTGACACTGCACAAATGATGTGTTCTTGTCCATGTGTTGTATCAGGAGGTACCTGATATCACTTTGTCTCAGTGATGTTGGTGGACACTTCTGATCACTTTTTTCAGGTGATTTCCTTATGTGGATAGTGTTCTTCTTTGAAACTAAGAAGTCATTTATGGGAAGATATTTTGAGACTTTGTAGACATCCAATTCCTCAATAAACTTTGACCCAACGATTCCAAGAACTTTGAATTTCAAATGATGAGAAGACTTTGGAAGGTAATAATATGATTCCAGCATTTTAAAAATATTACATATGTATGTAAGTGCTCGGGAAAGAGGCTGTGAGGATCTAAACCAAATTATTAACAGTGTAATTCTCCATTGTTTAGGTATTTTATGAAGAACATATCCACAAATTATCTATGTAATTTTAAAAACAATTTTAAAAAATTATAAACAAGCTTCTGAGTCAGACAGACATGGACTTAACCCAGAACACCTATTACTAACTAAGTTGAGGAATTCACTTAAACTCTCTGAGATTCAAGTATCTGATCTGTAAATTGGGGATAATATTAGTATTGTATGAATTAAATAAGAAAAACTATACAAAGCACTTAGCATACAAAGCAATTGCTGAATTCTTTTTATTGATTTTCCCACCTATATTTATAGCTACACTCTATATATTGGCTTATTTCCATCAAATATGTGTGTTACTTTTTGTAACTTAAAAATTTCATTTTCCTTCAATGTACTTCACTTTCATCCTTCACTTCTGAAGCAACCTTCTTGAAAGACCTGCCTATTCTCCCTGTATTTACTTCCTTACTTCTAAACTTCACTCTCACCCTGTGGTGATCTGCCCTCCTCTCCTCCAGCAATTGAGCCCTTCCCAAGGCCCTGTTAGCTTCCTTGTTATCAATTCAGAGGCAACTTGTCAGTATCTTAACCTTTCCATTTTTGAAAAGTTCTCATGGCTTCTGCTACATTTTCCTGTAAATGTTCTCTCAAATTTCTGGCTGGTCTTCTCTTCTCTTTTTTGTGGATCCTTTTTCCTCTTTGACCCTTAAGTGTCACTCTTCCTCTGGCTTCTGTCTTTGGCCCTCTTGTCTCTTAGCTCCAATGATACAATATCTCAGAGAAGTCTTTTCATGAACATCTGGTTTAAAACTAACAGCAATCCTCTGTCATGCTGTTTATTTTCTTTAATTCATGTTATCTATTTTCTTTTCACCACTAGAACTATCTGAACATCTTACTTATTGATGTGTTTATTTGTTTATTGTTTGTCTCCAGAAGTTTTCTCTCTATATTGTAACTTCAGTGAAAGCAAGATTTTGCATCCTCATTTCTTTTTCCCCAGTGCTGGCACTGAATGACCAATTTGATGAATGACTGAAATCTATATATTTTTCCTGAGCCATGTCTCTACTTCAAGAATTATCTGCCATCTTCATGATAATTAGTTCCTAAAATAGGACAGTGATCTAGCTCTCTCTAAAACTCCATGGACACATGTCAACTTTCTATGAGACATCTCTCCTTGGATATATCTTAATCACCTCAAATTCAATGTATTCCAGACCAAACTAATTTTCTTCACTCTTCTTACCTGTTCTTCCTCCTGTGTTTTCAGCTCTTCTCCCAATGTCCCAGAAAAAAAAAAAGCAGATGTCATCCTTGTATCTTCCCCTTCCTTCACTTTGTTCATGAACTCAACCACTGTGATTTGTCCATCTTCCTCTGAAATAGGCCCATATACCTGTACAGAAACTAGCTAATATTGAGCTAAGTGCTAGGGGAGGACAGAAGAAAGGCTGATGAAAACCTAGTGGACTCTGCCACAAGCTCTTAATCACACACAGTGGTAATGACCTGTTTCCTCTGCTGTACCTCCCACTAATTGGTCAATTCAGGAAAGACAAAAATCATATCTATCTTATTTACCTATTATCCTCAGTGCCAGACGCACACAAAAAATGTAAATGTAATTTGTATCTGGTAACATATATTTAAATAAATGAATAAATGGCAGAACCTGGTTTCAAATATAGGGTCTTTTCCTATCAATTATATTATGATAGCTCTCAAATGAGTACAGTTGTCCCCCATCCACTCCCCATATTCATGGTTTCTCTTTCCATGGTTTCAATTACTTGTTTTAAATCACATATCATTTTGATTAAATCTCACACTGTCCCACTCCCTCTTCCCAGCATGTGAATCATCCCTTTGTCTACCTTCACCACTTAGTATTCACTCTCTCCCTGTTAGTCACTTAATTGGTTATCAGGTGGGCTGTCCTGCTATTGCAGTGCTTGTGTTCAAATAATCCTTATTTTACTTAATGGTGGCCCTAAAGCACAAGAGTATTGTTTTTGGCAATTCATATATGGCAAAGAAAACCTGTAAAGTACATTCTTTAATTAAAAAAGTGAGAGTTCTAACCTTAATAAAGGAAAAAAATGTATGCTGAGGTTGCTAACATCTATAGTAAGAACTAATCTTCTATCTGTGAAATAGTAAAGAAGGAAAAAGAAATGCATGCTAGTTATTCTGTCATACCTCAAACTGAAAAATTTATAGCCACAGTGCATGACAAGTGCTTAGTTAAAAGGGAAAAGGTATTAAATTTGTGGGTGAAAGGCATGAGCAGAAAATGTGTTCCAATTGATAGCATTGTGTTGTGCCAGAAAGCATTGAGCCTATTCAAAAAGGTCAGCAAGGATCCCTGAAAGTAATACCAAGCCACTTACTTTGGGTAAGGATGGTTTCACAGATTCAGGAATAGGTTTGGCATTTTTATCATCTTCCATCATCACACGAAAAGGATGATTAGAGTACAATAAGTTATTTTGAAAGAGACTATATTCACATAACTTTTATCACAGTATATTGCTATAATTGCTTTATTTTATTATTAGTTATTGTTGTTAATCTCTTACTGTGCCTAATTTATAAGTTCAACTTTATCCCAGGTATGCAGGTACAGAAAAAAAAAACACAATATATAGAGGGTCTTGTACTACATATGATTTCAGGCATCCACTGAAGGTCTTGGAACATATCCACCATGGATAAGGAGGAATTATTATAGATCTTTCAGGGATATCAAAGACTGGTTCTTCTATACGTGGTAAAATCTACACACCTATTCAAAGGGCCAAAATTCACAACACTGAAAATGGCAAATGCTAGTGAGGATTCATTGTTGATGGGAATACAAAATAACACAGATATTTTGGAAAACAGTTTGGCGGCTTCTTATAAAACTAAATATACATGAGCCAGCAAACACAACGATTATACTATTCTCTTTCACTTTGTACATATTTGAAAATAGTAAATTTTTTTAAAATTAAGAACTAAAATGTTAAAATTTAAAACCATGATATTTCTAAAAGGAAAATGTAAAGTATTGTCTCTAGACTCAAAGCTCAAGCATAGGTACTCAAGTTTGGCTCAATTAATAGTAAATATTCAACTGGTTATAAGAAGCATTCTTTATGTAGACCTTGATTGGGTCCTGTTCTTATGAAATAGCCAAGTGCAAGAAGGACTATTGAACATCCATGGAAATCAAAAATTAGTTCACTTACAAGGTTGTTGTCCACATTGAATTAGTTGAGATGGGTTGTAGATTGAGAACAGTGCCTGGCACATAGCAATTCTCTGTAAGTGTTGACTCTTACTATATCTTCTGAAATATCGTTGGATTCACTACTTCTGTTTTCAGCCTGTCATGTTTACATTATCTTCAAGAACATTTTTTTAGGTCATATATCTTCATTCTATTGCTCCTTACATCAAATATTTTCTATACACCCATAACTTCCTATGAGTATTACACAACAGATAACTTAGAAAAACAAAGTACTTAGTTGATAAGATTGCTATGCTAAGAGCCTGATTTCTTTTTTAAATTATACTGGTGGTTCTGTGCTCATGTTGTATAAATATTTTTAATTAAAGATGAAAATAGTTTCTATATACTAACAATGAACAATCTGAAAAAATAAATATAAAAAATCCATTTACAATAGCATCAAAAGGAAAAAAATACATAGGAATAAATCTAATCAAGGAAGCGAAAGACTTGTAAACTGAAAACTACATAACATCACTGAAAGAAAATTAAGACACGAATAAATGGAAAGACACCTGTGTTCATGGATTGGAAGACTTAATATTGTTAGAATGTCCATGCAGAGCAATCTACAAATTCAACACAATCCATATCAGAATCCCAATGGCACTTTTTGCAAAAATAGAAAAATGCACCCTAAAATTCATATGCAATTTCAAGGGACCCTGAATAGCCTAAACAATTTTGAAGGAAAAGAAAAATATCCGGAGAACTCACACTTTCTGATTTCAAAACTTACCGCAATGCTACAGTAATCAAAACAACGTAGTACTGGCATAAAGACATATAAATAGACCAATGGAATAGAACAGAGTCCAAAAATAAACATTCCCATCAATGGTCAAGTTATTTTTGACAACAATATTAAAACTAATCAATGGGGAAAGGATAATTTCTTCAATAAACAGTATTGGGAATACTAAATACCCAGATGGAAAAATAAATGATGTTGGAGCCTTAATTTGTGACAAATACAAAAATTAACTTAAAATAGACTAAAGACCTAAATGTAAGGCACAAAACTGTATGTCTCCCAGAAGAAAATATAGGGGAAAACGTTCATAATATTGGACTTGGAAATGATTTCTTGGATATGATACCAAAAATAGGCAACAAGATAAAGAAATGAGACTTTATCAAATGTAAAGTTTTTGTACATCAAAGTACGTAAGCAACAGAGTAATAAGGCAATATTTGCAAATCATATAACAGAGTATACTTTTGGAATTCCTATAACTCAACCACAGAAAAATTCTAAATGGGCAAAGGACTTGACCAGACATCTCTCCAAAGATAATATACAAATGACAAAAAATCATATAAAAAAATGTTCAACATCACTAATCATCAGAGAAATGCAAATCAAAACAACAATATTACCTCACACCCATCAGGGTGTGTACTATGGAAGGAAGTAAAGAAGGAAGGAAGGAAGAAAGGAAGGAAGGAAGGAAGGAAGGAAGGAAGGAAGAAGGAAGGAAGGGAGGGAGGGGGGAAGGAAAGAAACATAGTAAGTGTTGGTAAAAATGTAGAGAAATTGGAAAACTTTATGCAGTTTGGTGTGATTGTAAAATGCTGTGACCACTGTGAAAAATAATATAGATGTACTTCAAATATTAAAAATAAACTACCATATGATACAACAATCTCACTTCTGGTTATATATCCAAAAGAATTAAAAGTACATTTTGAAAAGATATTTATTTTCTCACCCATATTGCGAATAGTAGCACTTCATAATAATGAAGAGGTGAAAGCAATTTAACTGCCTATCAATGGATAAATGGATAAATAAATGTGGTAAATATATACAATGGGATATTATTTAGCCTTGAAAAGGAAGACAATTCTGTCACATGCTGCAACATAGATAAACTTTGAGTACATATGCTAAGTAAAATAAACTAGTAGCAAAAAGACAAATACTGTATGATTCTACTTACAAGAGGTATCTAATGTAATCAAACAGAAAGTAGACTGTCGATTACTACTGGTTGGGAGAGAGGCAAGTGGAGAGTTGTTGTTTAATAGATTCAGAGCTTTAGTTTTTCAAGATGAAAAAATTCTGGAGATCTGTTTCACAACATTATTAATATATTTAAAACTACTGAACTGTATGCTTAGACATGGCTAGGATGGTAAATTTTAGGTTATATGTTATTTCACAATAAAAAAAAATAGAATCACCCCCCACCCAAAGATAGTAAGAGGGAGAGGAGCAACTTCATTGAATCAAATTATCTATCAAGAAAGCCCTCCGAAAGAAGATAAACTGAATACAAATATTAAAAGCCACTGGTGAAGAATTTATTCTGACACAGACTTACTCGTGGGAAAGTATGTGTTTGGCATCATTTTGGGGCATTAGGCAATGATTTATAAATATTGTAGAAGCACTTTTACTATGCACTTCAGGTGCCAGTAAAAATAATAGTTGTGGAGACTTTTAACATCCCCATTAACTTTGAAATCACTACTGGGATGTGGCACATTTCAATCTCAGAAATGTTGATGTTGCATTTTAGTCCTGTAGGGATATGAGGTGCTTTCAGTAATGAAATTTCAGCTGCAGCCTAAAATTTTAGTATGTTTGTGCTTTTGAAGGCATGGCTAAATATTTTGTCTAAGATAGGATATTGGGCATTATATGGCTTACAAAGAGGTAAAAATCACATAAAAGTAATATTCACTATTAAGGAAAGATATAGGTGTATCTGGCCGAGTGGGATAGAATAGAGAAAATTTACTGTACTCTAAGCAATCTTCATGTGTAAAGCATAATAAGAAAATAGCTTATATGTGAGGAGACCTACTACAAGTCATCTCTCTCGCCCCTCACTGCTTAGGAGTAGCCTTAGGAAATAGACAAGGGGAACCATCCTGAAGCACCTGATATTTGGTACAAAGGAGCTATCATCCTGATAATAAGGACATATTTCATATACAAATATGCTCTCTTTTTGCTTATTTTGCACTTTTGTATTCAATTGCATATATGTATTTTTGTGAGTACATTATATAATGCCAAATTATTGATTGGCTTAAGTCTTGGTCATTGGTAATTTGGCAATTCATTTTGTGAAGCTTAATTTTTTTTAGGCTCATTTGCATCACTTCTGACTTTCTAGTGCCATGAACAGGCACTCAGGAGGCCTGAGATTCAGCTGTGTTGCTGCAATTCACCAGGTGTGAGATCTTAAAAGGTAATTACGGTAACTCTTTGGTCTTCATCTTACCCACTTGCAGCAGTTAATTAGATAAGCTTCAATATCCCTGCTGGTTCTGACTTACATTTTTTCAGGCATTTCTTCCTTTATTCATCAATCAACAACTATTTACTGAATGTCTACTATGTGTTAGGCACTGTTCTGTGGATACAGTAGTGAACGAAACAGTCCAAGTCCATGCTTTCTTACAACTTATAGTCTATGAATCTAGTCCTTTATTATTAATGAAATATAAATAATAAGTGGTCAGAATGCAAATTTTATGATACCCTCATTTATTATGACTTATGAATCTTGAGTATACCTCAACTGGCAATACCCTGGTTTAGAGGATGTGGAAAATTGAATGAGCAATCCTTTAGCCTTAAGTAGGATGTAAATTAGTTCAGCCATTTGAAAGGATAATTTGGAAATATCTACAAAAGTTTACATACACCTATATTTTGATCCAGCAATCTCTCTGTGTGAAATATTTGTTATGGAAATAATCACACATTCACAAAAATCTATATATTATTCATAATATCAGCATTTATTGTAAAAAAACACACATTTGGACATCTAATTATGTTTAGTTAAGACCAATGGATACATAAATGAATGTATTATCCTAACAAATACACTGAAACCATTAATATGATATAAGCACTGATGTGACAATAAAAACCAAGGCATAATTTATTTTTTTGCATTTTCTATTAATTTTTATTTTTGAGAAAATAAAATACAAAATAAAGTATCTAGCATAAATAAACAGATTTTGAATAATATATACTTCATACAAGATAATTTCTCATTTGAATACAATATCACTGGGTAATATACTTAATAACTGAATAATAAAATATTTCCAACCTGCATGATGAATGTGGTCTCTGCAGCCACTAAAATTCAAACTTTTATAAATAATTCATAATTCTAATGATAATTACTGAATTTCACCCATTCCCTTCTGCAAATAAAAAGTAGCCATGGATCTTCAATGACAAATCATTTCACTATATTCCTTTATATCTAATTTCTTTTTTTCCTCCCCTTTATCCCCTCCACCCTGCAGCCCATCCCATCATCCCCACATGTTTACGTTCATGTTTATGGGTTGTACATATCATTTCTTTGGCTTCTCAATTTCCTATACTTATTCCTAATAGTATACTTCCTATACTATTCTTAGCCCTTACCTATTTTTTGTCAACATGTTTTATTTTTAATTATTTTTAAATTTTTTATTGTTGTTCAAGTATAGTTTCATCCATTTTCCCTCCACCATTTCCCCTACCCCCACCCTCAACTCCACTTCCCTTGCCTTTGTCCATGAGTCCCCCATATATGTTCCTTCACCACCCTTCCCTGTTTCCCACCACCTTCATCTCCCCGTTCTCCTCTGTTCAGTGTCAGTTTGTTCTTCACTTCTATGTCTCCAGTTACATTTAATTTGCTTGTTTGTTCTGCTGATTAGTCTCCACTAGAGGTGAAATCATATCGTATTTGTCTTTTTACCACCTAGCTTATTTCATTTAGCATAATGCTCTCCAGATCCATCCTTGCTGTCCCGAATGGTGGGAGTTCCTTCTTCCCTTCTGCTGCATAGTATTCCATTGTGTAAATACACCACCGTTTTTGATCCACTCATTTACCGATGGGCACCTAGGTTGCTTCCAACATCTGGCTATTATAAATTGTGTTGCTATGAACATTGGGGTACATAGGTTCTTTTAAATTGGTGTTGTAGCCACTGTGGAAAACAGTAAGGAATTACCCCAGAAACCAAAAATGGAACTGTCTTTTGACCCAGTAATTCAACATCCTTTTTTAAAAAAGTAACAGAACATGTATACGATGGTCCCAATTATATTTTTTTAATTATGCAAGAAAATATATACCAACTGCTACTTCTGGTGCTGGGTAGAAGAGTTAATTGGTCACACAAACCCTTCTTTTAAGTAAAAATTATACAAACTGGATAAAATAAAAATTTTAAGACAGTGGAGCATGCCAAAGTACCTGAAGCTTCAGGGAGAGTTCGAGATAAAATTTTTCAAATAGAAGGAGTAATTATTATGAGGTTATAGCTTTCTGGGACAAGTACACTTCACAATCCTAGTTCCTATAGCTTCAAAAAATTCTATAAGAAAACTACATGTTTATTAGCTAATGGTGATAAGAGCTGATGAGTGGGAAAGCAGCTGGAAATTTAACAAGGAAATCCTGGCAATGAGAGAGCAAGAGAAAAAGTAAAACATAAATCCTGAACAATGAACTGTTCCCCAATCTTTGACTAACAGCCAAAACCCAAAGATACTGAAGAGCTTAGGGATCCAAAAAACACTCATGGGGAAGGAAATCTACTCTTGAAAAATAAAAATACAAAAAGTCATATCTATGAGTTTGCCACCTTTATTTTTTTTTTAACTAAACACCTTCCTCAACCATGCAACAACTGGGCTGTAAAAAGGTTAAGTCTTATGCAGATGAAGTGCACATGGCAGAGTCTATAGATGGCACAACAGCTAGCTGTAGGATCCCTAGAAACAAAGAAACCACTGATAAGGTACACCATACCTATGCACAGAGAGTTAGCTGACTGAGAAATAATGCAGAGACAAATAACCCAGGCTAGAAGGCTGCAGTGGGAAACCATAAAAATGTAGTAAAATATCAACTGCTACTTTATATGAAGAGATTGTAGTTTGAATTCAAGCAACTTAACTTAGAATTATATGCACAGTAAAATTATCCAAAAACAAAAAGCAAAACAAAGACATTTTAGTTACATACACAAAAATGTTTGCTGCAAACAGGCCTGCACTACAGTAAATGCAAAAAAAACAAACAAACCCAAAAGTCAAAAACCAGAAAAACTAGTCTAAGGAACAACGACATCAGATGGCAATAAATATTTAGGAAAAAAATAAATAACACCTGAAATGGGAATATGTGGGCAAATAAATATCACTATATACTTTTTATTCCACCACAAAACTTAAGTTAGTTAAAATAATAATAATAGTATGTAGGTGGGTTAAAATAAATATATGTCATATTTTGACTAAAATAGCTTAAAGAAGAGATAGTAAATGGAAATATATTGTTGTAAGTTTCCTATATAAAATCAGTAAATATTAACTCTAAGTAGCAAGGATTATGTTAAATATTATAACATATAAACAAAAATAAAAATAAAACAAAGGTTTATAACTAGAAAGCCAGTAAGAATTAAAATGGAATGTTACAAAATATCTAATTTAAAAATTAAAAGAGAGGCTAAAGAAAAACAAAGATGGGCAAAAGAATAGCAAAAAATCCTAAATACAATTACTACACCACTATACCACTGCTAATTCTACAATTATTAAAAGTATAATAAGAAATTGTTATACACATTTCCATTTTTAGTTTTCTGAGATAATTCCATACAGTTTCCCACAATGGCTGCACCAGTCTGCATTCCTACCAACAACATACTAGAGTTCCCTTTTCTCTGCAACCGTGCCAGCACTTGTTTGTTGATTTGGTTATGATGGCCATTCTGTCTGTTGTGAAGTCGTATTTCATTGCGGCTTTAATTTGCATCTTTCTGATGGATAGTGATGTTGAACATCCTTTCATGTGTCTCTGGGCCCTGGGTATGTCCTCCTTGGAGAAGTGTCTGTCCATGTCCTTTGCACATTTCTTAATTGGGTTGTTTTCCTTCCAGAGTGGAGTTATGCTAGTTCTTTATATATTTTGGAGGTCAAATCCTTGTCAAATATATTATTGGAAAATATGTTTTCCAATACAGTCTGTTCCCTTTTCCTTTTGCTGATTTTTTTTTTTTTTAGCTGTGCGGAAGCACTTTAATTTGATGAAGTCTCATTTGTTTATTCTTTCCTTTATGTCCCTTGCTCTAGGGGACATATCAGTGAAAATATTGCTGTGTGGAATATCTGAGATGTTCATGCCTATGCTCTCCTCTAGGACTTTTATAGTTTCATCACTTATATTTACATCTTATATCCACCTTGAGTTTATTTTTGTGTATGGTGTAAGTTGGTGACTGAGTTTCATTTTTTTGCGCATAGCTGTAGATGTCCCAACACCCTTTTTATGCCAATAAATTCCAACATTGTATATAAAATAAATTATTTGAAAGAAACAAACTATCAAAGCACACTTAAGAAGAAATAGATAACCTGATTAGGGAAAATTATTAGAGAAGTGAACCTATATCTATTAAAAAAATTAATCTATAGTTAGATACTTTGCCATAAGAAAACTCCTGGTTCAGAGGTTTGTACTAATATATTTTACTGAACAATTAGGGAAGACACAATTTTAATTTTACATAAATTCTTTCAGAAAATCAGAGTACAGAATACTTTCTAAAAGAATGCAATTTGAAAGTCATTCAGTGAAACTCAACATACTACCTAAAAAGAAAAACTATATTATATCAATCAGTACAGAAAAGTCATTTGACAATATCCAACATCTATTGCTGATTTAAAACAAACAAAAACCACCTTGCAGCATTCTAGGATTGGAAAGAAACTTCCTCAATCTGAAAAACTATATCCTTGAAAAATTTACACCTACACTGTACAAATGGTAAATGGTAAAAGAGTGAACGCTTTCCCCTTAATGATTAAAACAAGAAAAGATTATTCACTATCACTACTTACATTCAACAGTGTTCTAGAAGATTCTAACCAGTGCAATAACGCAAGAAAAATAAATTAGGCACCTAAATTGAAAAAGAAAATGTAAAACTATCTTTTTTGCACTTAACACAATCATCTGTATTGAAAATCCAATGGGTGTCGACTTTAAAAAATTAATAAAACTAACAACTTTTTTGTCAAGATGGTGGCAGACTAGGTCGACCTCTCATGTACTTCTTCTCTGAACCAAACTGGAAATAAAATTAAATTACAAAATTTTCACCCTAAATAACCAACCAAAGACTATCCAAAGAGGAGATTTTTAACCAAGGATGGGCAGAAACCAAACCACTTTGAAACTGAAAGGTAGTGCGGGGTCATAAAAGGGGCTGGCCCCACACCCACAGGCAGTAGGTCAAAGTTACAAAGTGATACCTTGGCTACAGGGGTTCCCTCTAAGAGGAGTGAAGACTAGAACCAGGGCTGGTCTCCTCAGCCTGAAGTGCCAGAGCCAGGGACAGCCATCCATGTTGTATCCACTGGTGAAAGGCCCCAGAGTTTCTATCCACCACAGAGAAATGGTGCCTGCTGGCAGAGAAACTTTTTTTAAGGGACAAAAATCACAAGATTTTCATATGCAGCCCCTCCACCTGGTCTGTGGCAAAGAGACCACGGTGAAGACTGGAGATACCTGAGGAGAGTCTGGAGTGAGAAGCATTGGGAGACTTTGGGGAGCAACTGCTATGATCCCTGTGCTGGATCTTCCCCTGATATCACAGCAGCCATTTTTCTTGAGAGGAGCAAGCCACTTCCAGGGGTATCTGCATGGGGAAAGTCAATTAATCCACCCTCTGGGATACTGCTTATCACACTGTCTGGAATTCTGCTTTCCCCACCCCTCGGAATCCCAGTAACCTCACCCTACATCTTAACCCCTGCTGAAGAAAGGGCAGCATAAGCAACCTCAGGAGGTATCAGTCACTGGCTTTGGTATAGGGCTATTCTCCCACTTCCCCAGGAACTGGCCTGGTGCTGACCCTACAGTTTCTGGTAGACCCAACTTCTGGGCTCCAGAGGCCCACCCACCTGCCAACTGAGGGCTCTACTCTCCAGAGGTCATGGAAATAATCCAGGGCAGACTTAGACACGTGGCTCTGGGATGGGGAACACACCTACCATCTTCCCTAGTGTGAACGGTACCTCCCCTCACAGGAGATCCAGGGATTCCATTACCCTGATTCTACCAAAAGCCCTTTCAGAAACTGTCTATTCAGTGATTAAGATTGACAGCTGGCCAGCAGGCAGAGGCAGGCAGAGGTAGGTCATGCAGTGACTTGGGACATTTGCTGACCTGTCCCTAGGCCAAGTGCTCATAAAAACCAGCCATGGAGCACAGCTTGGCTCCTTCTGTGTGCAACCATGCCCAGCAGAAGCAGTCATAAAACTGTGGATAACTTGTAACATTGATAAGGTTGCCAAAAGCCAGATGTGGACAGCATCTGACATTAGCTTGAACCATCTTCTGACAATACTGGAGCAGTATCCTAAGGGAGATCCCCTTTGTTGAACATATTTTCTTCAGAAGAACAGCACTGAACTCTGCTGAGATGAATTCCACTTTGTTTTTTTCATTATTTTTCATTTGTATTTTTTATTATTTCTTTTTTATTTCTCTTTTTTTCCTGTTTTTTTCTATCATATCTCATTTTTCTCTTTCCGTCTCACACTCTATTTCTTCTTTGATTTTTCTTTTCTTATTTTTTCTTTCTTCTCTTTTCTATTTTTCTTCCTATATTCTTTTTTAAATTATATTTTATTGATTATGCTATCACAGTTGCCCCAGTTGTCCCCATGAACTCAGTCTTTCATAATCTCTAAGGCAATACCCACACCCTTGTCCAAGTCCATGGGTCATGAATTTATGTTCTTTGTCTACCCTATTCCCTATGTTGTACTTTACACACCATGACTATTCTGTAACTACCAATTTGTAGTTCTTAATCTCTTCACTTTTTTCATTAGTCCCCCAGCCCCCCCTCCCAGCTGGCAACCATCAAAATATTCTCTGTATGTGATTCCGTTTCTGTTCTACTTGCTTGTTTATTTTGTCTTTTAGGTTCAGATGTTGATAGATATGTATTTATTGGCCCTTTGTGATTCATATTTTAGCCATCTTTTCTTTCTTTTCTTCTTCTACTAGAAAACATTTTAACATTTCATATAATACTGGTTTGGTGGTGATGAACTCCTTTAGCTTTTTCTTGTGTGGAAAACCTTTATCTGCCCTTAGATTCTAAATGATAGCTTTGCTGGGTAGAGAAATCTTGGTTGTAGGTCCTTGCTTTTCATCACTTGAATACTTATTACCAGCCTCTTCTAGCCCACAAAGTCTCTTTACAGAAATCAGCTGACAGTCTTTTCCTGCCTATGTTCTCCTCTAGGGCTTTTATGGTGTTGCAACTTATATTTAAGTCTTTTATCCATCTTGAGTTTATTTTTGTATGTGGCGTAAGTTTGTGGTAGAATTTTTTTTTTTTTTTTGCATGTCGCTGTGCAGGTGCCCAACACCATTTGTTGAAGAGGTTATTTTACTCCATTTTATGCTCCTGCCCCCTTTGTCAAATATTAATTGACTGTACAGTAATGGGTTTATTTCTAGGCTCTCTATTCTGTTCCATTGATCTATGTGTCTGTTCTTATGCCAGCACCAGGTTGTTTTGATAACAGTGGTCTTATAGTATAGTTTGATGTCAGGTATTATGATCCCTCCTACTTTGTTCTTCTTTCTCAAAATTCCTGCAGCTATTCAGGGTCATCTATGATTCCATATAAATTTTTGAAATGTTTGTTCTATATCTGTAAAATATGTCACTGGTATTTAATAGGGGTTGCACTGAACCTATAAATTTCTTTGGGTGGGTTGGACATTTTGATTATGTTAATTCTTCTAATCCATGAACATGGCATATGTTTCCATTTATTTGTGTCTTCCTTAATTGCTTCCTTCAGTGCTGTGTAGTTTTTGAGTACAGATCTTTAACTTCCTTGGTTAAGTTTATTCCTAAGTACTTTATTTTTCTTCTTGCTATAGTAAATGGGATTTTTTCCCTGATTTCTGCTTCTAATATTTCATTGTTAGTGTACAAAAATGCCTTCAATTTCTGAATATTGACTTTGTATCACACTGTTTTGCAAATTCACTTATTAGGTAGAATTTTTTTTGGTGGAGTCTATAGGGTTTTTTTGTATGCTTTCATGTCATCTGCAAATAATAAGAATTTTACTTCCTCCTTTTCAATTTGCAGACCTTTTATTTTTTTCTTAAAGATTTTATTTATTTTTATATATTTTATTGATTATGCTATTACTTGCCTCATTTTTCTTCCCTTTATCCCCTCTGCCCTGTACCCCATCTCATCATCCCGACATCACATTTTCCCAGCACCACTTTCCTGAGCCCCAACCCTCTCCACCTCTCAACCTCAATAGTCTCCTCATTTGGCTTTGTTGATGGGTCTTTTATGCATATTCCTTGGTGACCCTTCCCCTCCTTTTCCCCTGTTATCCCCCTCTCTCCACCCCTCTGGTTACTGTAAGTTAGTTTTTTATTTCAATGCTGTTGGTTATATTTTGCTTGCCTATTTATTTTGTTGATTAGTTTCCACTTATAGGTGAGATCATGCAGTATTCCTTTTTCTTGTCTGTGGGCTGTGGCTAGGACTTCTACTGCTATGTTGAATAGAAGTGGTGAAAGTGGACATCCTTGTATTGCTCCTGAACTTAGTGGGAAAGATTTAGTTTTAGCCCATTCAGAACAATGTTGGATGTAGGTTTCTTAAATATAGCCTTTTTTATGTTGAAGTATGCCCCCTGTGTTCCCACTTTGCTGAGTGTTTGTGTCATAAATGCATAGTGAACCTTATCAAATGCTTCTTCTACATCTATTGATATGATCATGTGATTTTTGTCTCTCCTTTTGTTTATGTGATGTACTACATTTATTGATTTGCAAATATAATACCATCCTTGCATTCCTGGGATGAATCCCGCTTGATCACGGTGTATGATCTTTTAAATATATTGCTGGATGCAGTTCACCAATATTTTGTTGAGGATTTCAGCATTATGTTCATCAGAGATATTGACCTGTAGTTTTCTTTCTTTGTTGTGTCTCTGTCTAGTTTGGGGATTAGGATGATGTTGGCCTCATAAAAAGAGTTTGCTAGTTGTCCCTCATCTTGGATATTTTAGAAAAATCTGAGAAGGACAGCAATTAGCTCTTCCTTAAATGTTTTCTAAAATTATCCCATGATGACTTCTGGCCACCATGGAAGCATAGGTAGACACACTTTGTCTCCTCTCACTACCAAAAGAAGGCAAAACAAATTTAAACACAAAAATAACCAGAATAGCCAGAAAAAGAGACTGTATGGAAGTCTGGAAACCAAGGAATTAAATAAGAAATATTCATTCAGACAGGTAGGATGGGTGGAAACAGACAGCCAGGGTGGAGAGAATGTGTGGCAAGGCTGCAGATGGAGCCAATGAAAGAACACATCAAACTCAAAAGATAAAACTAAGTTATGAGGAGATAGCCAACCTAACAGCTTCAGAGTTGAAACCACTGGTAATCTGGTTGCTCACAGGATTGGTGGGGTATGGTCACAAAATATAGGAAAAAAAGGAAGACTATGTTAAATGATATAAAAAAAAATACAGGGAACCAACAGTGATGGGAAGGAAACCAGGGCTCAAGTCAACAATTTGAAGGAGAAAGAAGAAATAAACATTCTGCAAGAACAGGATGAAGAAACAAGAATTAAAAAAAATAAATGAGGAGAGGCTGAGGAACATCTGGGACTACCTTAAGTGCCCCAACATCCAAATCATAGGGATGCCAGAAGGAGAAGAGAAAGGGAAAGGTGTTGAAAATTTATTTGAAAAAATAATGGAGAACTTCCCCAATCTTGCAAAGGAAATAGACTTCCAGGAAGTCCAGGAAGCTCATAGAGTCTAAAAGAAGTTGGGCCCAAAGAAGCACACACCAAGGCACATCATAATTACATTACCCAAGATTAAAGATAAGGAGGGAATCTTAAAAGCAACAAGAGAAAAAGAGACAGTTCCCTACAGAGGAGTTCCCATAAGACTATCAGCTGATTTCTCAAAAGAAACCTTACAGGCAAAAAGGGCTGCTCCACCTCCCTGAGGATAGCCATCCATGTGGTCTCTATTTCTATGATTCTATTCCTGTTCTGGCAGTTTGATTAGTTTGTCTTTGTTTTTGTTTAGGTTAAGTTACTGATAGTTGTGAGTTTGTTGTCATTTTACTGTTCATAGCATTATCAATAATTTATATTTTAAAAAAATCTGTGAAACCATCTGGTCTCAGGTTTTTATGTGACAGTAGATTTTTTTTTAACTACTTCAATTTCACTGGCTGTGATTGATTTGTTCAGGTTTCTACCACTTCTTCATTCAGTTTTGAAAGATTATATTTTTTGAGAAATTTGTCCATTTCACCCAGGTTTTCAAATTTCCTGGCATATAGTTGTTCATAGTAATTTCTTATAATCCTTTGTATTTCTGTGGTATCAGTTGTAATTTCTCCTCTTTTTTTTCTGATTTTATTTATTAAGGTCCTCTCCCTTTCTTTCTTGATGAGTCTGCTAAGAAATTTGTTAATTTTGTTTATCTTTTCAAAGAACCAGCTCCTGGATTTATTGATCCTTTATTATTCTTTTAGTCTCTTTGGCATTCAGTTCTTCTCTGATCTTGATTATTTCTTTCCTTCTATTCATTCTGTGCTTTGTTTGTTGTTGTTTCCCCAGTTCTTGTAGATGTAGGGTTAAGTTGTTTAATTGAAATGTTTGTATCTTTTTTAGGTAGGCCTGTATTGCTATGAACTATCCTCAGGGCTGTCTTCCCTGTGTCCCATAGGTTTTGGACAGTCGTGTGTTCATTTTCATTTGTTTTCAGGAAGTTTTTTATTTCTTCTTTGATCTCATTATTGACTGATTCATTGTTTAATAGCATACTATTTAGTCTCTATGAGTTTGAATGTTTTTGAGTTTTCTCCTTGAGGTTGGTTTCTAGTTTTAAGACCTTATGGTCTGAGAAAATGCTTGATATGATTTCAATTTTCTTAAATTTATTGAGTCTTCTTTTGTGTCCTACCATATGATCTACCTTTGAAAATGTTCCATGTGCATTTGAAAAGAAAGTACAGCTTTCTCCTTTGGGATGAGAGGTTCTATATATATCAGTTAGGTCCTTTTGTTCAAATGCGTCATTCAGTTCCACAATGTCTTTATTGATATTTTGTTTGGATGATCTATCCATTGTTTACAGTGGGGTGTTCAAATCCTCTACTATAAGTGTGTTGCTGTCTCTATCTTTCTCGAAGTTCTCCAGCATTTTCCTTATATGTTGGGGTGCTCCTATATTGGGTGCACATAGGTTGATAATGTTTGTCTTCTTGATCAAATCTTCATTTGAGTATTATGAAGTATCTACCTGGATCTCTTTGTATGACTTTTGTTTTGAAATCTATTCTGTCTGATATAAGTATTGATTAGTACCTTGGATTTTTTTTCTTGTCCATTTGCTTGGAATAATTTTTTCCAACCCTTTACTTTCAGTCTGTGTAGGTCTCTTGTTCTGAGGTGGGTCTCTTGTAGGCAGCATGTGCGTATATCATGTTTTTGTGTCCATTCAGCTACTCTCTGTCTTTTAAATGGAGCACTTAATCCATTTACATTTAAAGTTATTATTGATAGGTACTTATGCATTTTTTCCTTTTGTAGTTGAGTTTCTCTCTCACTGTTTTCCTTCATCTCCTTAAATGGGTTCCTTTTGCATATCTTGCAATGTTGGTTTGGTAGAGGTATATTGTTTTAGCCTTCTTTTGTTTGAGAAAATCCTTATTTTGCCTTCCATTTTAATTGAAAGCCTTGCTGAGTGTAGTAGTCTTGGTTGCAGTTCTTTGCTTTTCATTACATGGGCTATTTCTTGCCATTCCCTTCTGGCTTATAGTATTTCTGTGGAGAAATCAGCTGCAAACCCTATTGGTACACCCTTGTATGTTACTTCCTATTTCACCCTTGCTGCCTTTGAGATTCTCTTGTTGTCCTTGACATCTGCCATTTTAATTATGATGAGTCTTTGAGTGGGTCTCTTTGGGCTCCTCTTGATTCAGACCCTCTGTGCTTCCTGGACTTATGTGACTTTGTCTCCCCTCAAGTTAGGGAAATTTTACATCATTACTTTTTCAAACAGGTTTTCTATCCCTTGCTCCCCCCTCTTCCCCTTCTGATATTCCTATTATACATGTATTATTACATTTCATGCTGTACTGCATTTGTCTTAAGACCTCTTTGTTCTTTTTGAGCCTTTTATCATTTTTTTGTTTTTCTGGGAGTTTTTTCCACCTTGTCCTCCATCTTGTTGATTTGATCCTCTGCTTCATCTAGCCTGTTTTTGATTCCTTCTACTGTGTTCTTCAATTCATAAATTGTATTCTTCATTTCCTCTTGGTTCTTGTTGATAGTTTCTATGTCCTTTTTCATGCTGATATAGTTTGCAGTAAGTTCCTCGTAGTTTTCCTGTAGGTTTTTGTAACTCTCACTGAGTTCATTGAGTTCATTGAGCTTCCTTATAACCATTATTTTGAACTCAATATCTTATAGTTTGTCTCTATTTCATTTTGTCTTCCCATTATTTGGTAGCCAGGTTTTGCTGAACAGATTCTTTTCTCTATCCGAGGTTATAAGGTTTCTCTCTATATATATTATTCAGTTTGTTCCTGGTGATTTCTCCACAATTTAGTAGTAATTCCTGATTGGTCCTGGGAGGAGATCTGTGTGACTTCTATTCACTCCTCCGCCATCTTGATTGTCCTTAGAATATACATTCTTTTAAAGTGCATATGGAACATTCTCAAAGATAGATCACATGTTAGAACAAAAATAAATCTTAACAAATTCAAGAAGCTTGAATTCATATGAAGCACTTTGTCAGATCACAATGGCATAAAATTAAAAATCAAATTCAATTAAAAACTAAAATTATTTCAAACACATGGATCCTAAATGGCTTGATTAAATAATGAATGAGTGACCAATGAGATCAAGGAAGAAATAAGAAAATCACCTGAAAAAAATATAAATAAACACATATCAAGCCAAATTAATGGGACACAGTGAAAGCAGTCCTGAGTGAGAAATTCCTGGTTTACAGGCCTACCTCAGGATGCAAGAAAAATCTCAAATAAACAATCAAACCCTACACTAAAGTAACTAAAAAAGAACAACAAATAATGCCCAGAATAAGTAGAAGGAAGGAAGTAATAAAGATCAGAGCAGAATTAAATGACATAGAGTCTAAAAATGCATTACCAAGAAAAAAAAAAGTAACAATGAACTGAAAACTTGGTTTGAAAATATAAACAAGATTGATGAACCATTAGCCAGAATCATCAAGAAACAAAGAAAGAGGGGTTGTAATTAAAATCAGAAATGATAAACTAGAAAAAAACGGTGGCCAAATTGGTGGAAGCTCATCCCATTTGCTTGGGCCCCAGCATGGATTATCAACTGATCTTCCAACAAGTGAACTGAACAATTAATGGAATCTCAGCTGATATAAATTTTTGAAGTCAAAGGTACATATAGAGGATGCTTTATACCATCCAACAAGATGTTTTTTAAGTTGACAGGGAAATGCCTCTGTGAGGTGCGTGCAGTAGAGAGATCAGGCAGAAAATGCAGTTTAGTGGCTCTCTCACCTCCCAGAGTCAGCCCTGGTCCCACACAGGAAAATCTCCCAATCCTTATTTGGACAGGTTTGGAAAGACATCAAAGTCTGGGAGATATGCTTCATACACACAGTGAGCAACACATCCGTAGCTGTAGTGCCAACTAGGAGAGTGCTAGAGAGAAACTCTATCTCCTAAAACTGTCAGAGGCACTGGCAGGCTGTGGGCAGCCCAGAAAAAGAGGGACTTTTGGCTTTTGGGGGAGGTGGAGCACGTGAGAGCTGGCCTACAGCTCAGGGATACAGTGCTGGTGCCATGTAAAGACTTTTTCAAGGAAAGCTGAGGTTTGGCAGGGCTGGGACCCTGTTCTCACATGTGCAGTAACTCTGACAATAAGAGACCAAAGGGAAAATGGAGTTCCTTCCCCCCGAGACCAGTTGTGCAGGAAGAACAGAATTTGGCAGGCCAAAGGGACTCTGAGTCCTGACCCAGTATGACTGGTTAGCAGGGGGTTGTACAAAATGGAGACTTGGGTCTGAGTCTCCTATGAGAGGCAGTCTGGGAACTGGAGAGCCAGGACCTGAGCTCTGGAGATTTGTTGCTCCCAGGCAGGTTCCCTCACAGGCATACATGCCCAACCCCCACCTGAGGGATTGCAGGCTCTGTAGATCAGTGAGGCCAAGCTCAGGAGCACCCTGCTCAACACATATCCACAGTGGAAAGAAGGAGAAGCTCCAAAGGGCCATTTTGGAACTTCTATCAGATACTATAAGCTATTTTGGTTCCTCAGGCCCTTATCCACTGAAAAAAGAAGAGCAAAGAGGTTAGAGACAGGTGCAGCAGGGGTGTTCAGGGTCCTACACAGCCTCGACTCTTATAGGGCTGCCATCGGTGCCAAGCAGGAAAAACCTGACCCTTTTACACATATTGGCCCCTCACTGGAAAGGGACAGCTAATTCATCAGAAACTATACATTACTGGAAATAATAGGGGAAAGACCAAGACATGTGGCACTGGGGTGGGGAAACACTCCCATGGTCTTCCGTGAAGACTGAAGAGAACCTCCTGGCAGTGACCCAGAAATTCAACCCTCCCAATGGCAACAGAGGTCCCTCTGGAGGTAGGTGGAGGTGGTACTGGCAGTGCTCTTGGACATTAGATGAACCACTCCCAGGCCTCATGCTTCTTAGAAGCCAGCAGGGCAGAACAGGAAAGACCAGCCATGCATGAAAGACAGCCATAAACAGTGTATTGCCTGTAGCAACAAACAGGCTGCCTAGGGCTAGGCTAGGACACTATCTGACATTACCACGGGCAGAGTCAGAAAGATAAAACAGTGGCAAGCACTAGACTGCTTAGATGAATTCTACCATGGTCTTTTTCATTATTTGCATATTTTTCTCCTGCATAGCTTTTTAGTATTTTTCTTTTTCTTCAATTTTGTTCCTATTATTTCACTATGTTTTATTTTAGTTTTATTTCAAATCTCATATTTTACTCCTTCCTTCTCTTACTTCAATTTTCCATTTCATCTTTCATTTTATTTTTGTTTAAATTTTATTTTTTTCCTTTCTATGCCTTGTTTCTATTCCACATTTTTATCCCTCCTGCCTCCAGCCCCTAAAAACCACTTTTCTTGCCATTACTCATCTCACACTCTTTCTATTACTTATAATGTCCTTATCCTCCACCTTTATTAATCTTTGCTTATTTGTTTTGTATATTGTGGCTATTATTGAATTTCTTCAATTTTATTCCTATAAGTCCACTATTTTGAATTTCAAATCTCAAATTTACCATCCCCCTCTCCTACTCCATTTTTTCCTTCCTCCTGCCCTTTCCTTCTCTTTTTATCTTGTTATAAATTTTATTTTTTCTGTTAGCCTGATTTTTAATTTTTTACTCTTATTATTTCTTCTCCTTCTATTTTCTCAAAGACACTTTTCTTCCTTTAGACATCTCATAATCTCTTTTTTCTTTCTTATTCTCTTTTTACTTTTATTAACCTTGTTCATTGGTCCTTGATATAGTGGTGGGGGTTGTTTTCCTTTAATTTTATTCCCATTTTTTCACTATTTAAATTTTTTTAATGTCATAGTATATACTCTTCTCTTTTCTTCATATTGCATTCCTCAATCCCTATTATGTTGTAAATTTTCTTTTATTTCTTTCTTTGCCTTGTTTCTATTCCCTACTCTTATTTTTCTTCCCTCTACCTTCTCAAAATCATTTTTCTCTCTGTTAGTTATCTCACATTCATGTTTCATTTCTTATAATATTCTTAAACTCTTTCTAACTATATTAATAGTTGCTCATTTGTTGTTGATAGTGTGGTTGAGGTGGGAGTATTTTTGTGATTGTGGGTTTTGCTTCCTGGTTTGTTTTGTTCTGGCAGCATCTGTATGACAACATACTAGATGTGGTGGGTGGTGTGACTGTCAGTCAGCCAGCCATAAGGAAGAACCTACCAAAGAATTTCTAACAATGAAAACCAATTATAACAAGAAAGCACACATAAATGACATAAAGGACTTCCCGAGAGCATCCGGCTTAGGAGATCAAGGAAACTGCTCCACTAAGTCCCACAGGTCTATCACAGAAGGAGATCAGGAGACCCCATGAAGACAGAGAGTCAAAGCAGATCATTCTAACAATAAGAAACAAACAAAATGAGTCACCTGAAACGAGAAGCAAAAGAAACAACATGCAACTGAAAAGAAAAGAGGAATCCTTAGAAGGAATGATAAATGAAATTGAGGCAAGCAATCTATGAAGTAGGATTCAAAATAATGGTAATAGGGATGCTCAAGGAACTCAGTGTGAACTACTAGGAGCTCCTTGAGAGCTACAAGAAACTTAGTGGGAACTGCATCAGCATTAAAATGGACATAGAAACTATGAATGAAAACCACAAGGAAATAAAGAATACAATATTTGAAATGAAGAAAACACTAAAAGGAATCAAAAGCAGGTTAAATGAAGGGGAGGACTGAATCAGCAAGTTGGAAGACAAGGTAGAAAAAAATAGAATCAGAGCAACAACAACCAAAGAAAACTTTTAAAAAATGATGATATATAAGGGAGCTGCAGGACAACATGAAACATAATAATATTTGCATCATAGGATACCAGAAGTAGAAGAAAAATGAGGAGGGATAGAAAACCTGCTTGAAAAAGTAATAACAGAAAATTTACCCAATTTGGTGAGGGAAAAAGTCATGCAAATTCAGGAAGAACAGAGGTTCCAATCAAGATGAACCCAAAGAGACCTACTCCAGGACACATCATAATTAAATGGCATATTTTTTTTAAAAAGAGAATTTTCATTCATTCACTTATTTTTTGTTGTTGTTGTGTTGTTCAAGCACACTTGTCTCCACATTCCCTTATTGCCCTCCTCCTGCCTCACCCACCCTCACATTCCACCTTCAATCTTACCCCCACTTGGCTTTGTTCATGAGTCTTTATACATGTTTCTTGATATGACCCCTTCCCCTTCATTCCATTATCTTCCTCCCCTGCCTCTGGTTACTGTCACCTTGTTCTTTATTTCAGTGTCTCTGGTTACTTTTTGCTTGTTTATTTGTTTTGTTGATTAGGTTCCACTTATAGGTGAGATCTTATGGTTTTTGTTTTTCAATACTGGGTTTATTTCATTTAGCATAATGTGCACCAGTTTCATCCCTGCTGTTGCAAAGAGTAGGAGCTCCTCCTTTCTTCCTTCCACATAGTTTTTCATTGTGTAAATGTACCACAGTTTTTTGAAGCACACATTTACTGATGGGCACATAGGCTGCTTCCAGCACTTGGCTATTGTAAATTGTGCTGCTATGAACATTGGGGTAAATAGGTTCTTTTCTATTGGTGTTTCAGGGTCCTTAGGGTATAATCACAACAGTGAAATCGCTGGGTCAAAAGACAGCTTCATTTTCAGTTCTCTGAGGAAATTCCATACTGTTTTCCACAGTGGCTGCACCAGTCCGCATTCCCACCAACAGTGCACTAGGGTTCCCTTTTCTCCACAGTCCCTCCAACACATGTTGTTTGTTGATTTCTTTATGATTGCCATTCTGACTGGTATGAAGTAGTATAACATTGTGCTTTTAATTTGCATCTCTCCGATGGCTAGTGACATTGAGAATCCTTTCATACATCTCTGAGCCCTCTGTATGTCCACCTTGGAGAAGTGTCTATTCAGATCCTTCACCCATTTTTTATTGAATTGTTTGTGTTCCTGGAGTGGAGTCATGTTGTGTTCCTTATATGTATGGGAGATCAAACCTTTGTTCAACGTATCATTGAGAAATATATTTTCCCACATGGTTGGTTTCATTTTCATTTTCCTAATGTTTTCTTCAGCACTGCAGAAGCTTTTTATTTTGATGAGGTCTCATTTGTTTATTCTTTTCTTAATGTCCCTTGCTCTAGGGGACATATTGGTGAAAATATTGTTGCGAGGAATAACTGAGATTTCCATGCCTGTGTTCCCTCTGGGACTTTTATGGTGTCACGGCTTATGTTATAGTTTCTTATACATCATGAGTTTGTTTTGGGGAGTGGTGTAAGCAGAGAGCTGAGTTTCATTTTTTGCATGTAGCTGTCCAGGTCTTCTAACACTATATGTTGAAAAGGCTATTTTTTACTCCGTTTTATGCTTCTGCCCATTTGTTGAATATTAATTGACCACACAGTCATGGTTTTGAACCTGTTCTCCAAAAGAAGCAAAATACACATTCTTTTTAAATGCACAGGGAACATTTTCAAAGATAGACCACAGGATAGGACAAAAGTAAATCTCAACAAATTCAGTAAAATTGAAATCATATCAAGCGTTTTCTCAGACAACAAGGCCTGAAACTAGACCAACCTCAAGGAGAAAACTCAAAAACATTCAAACTAAAAGAGATCGAATGTCATGCTATTAAATAATAAATGGGGTTAGTAACAAGATCAAGGAAGAAATCAAAAAGTTTCTGGATACAAATGAAAATGAACACACTACACTCCAAAACCTATGATACATAGTGAAGGCAGTCCTGAGAGGGAAGTTCTTAGTAATTCAAGCCTACCTAAAAAGATAGAAACATTTCAAATAAACAACCCTACAGATACATGTCTAGAGCAACAACAACAAACAAATCCCAAAGTGTGCAGAAGGATTGAAATAAGCAAGATAAGAGAAGAATTAAATAACATAGAGACTAAAAAAATTCAAAGGATCAGTAAATCTAGGAGACGATTCTTTGAAAAGATAAACAATATCAACAAGTACTAAACCAGACTCATCAAGAAAATAAATACACTCAGAAATGAAAGAGGAGCGATTACAACTGATATCACAAAAATACAAAGGATTGTAAAAACTTACTATGAACAACTATATGCCAAGAAATTTGAAAACCTGGGTGAAATGAACAATTCATTGAAAAATATAATTTTCAAAACTGAATCAGGAAGAAGTAGAAAGCCTGAACAGACTGATAACAGCTAGTGAAATTGAAGCAGTAATCAGAAAATCCCTAGCACATAAAAGCCTGGGGCCAGATGGTTTTACAGGAGAATTTTACAAAACACTTAAGGAAGAGCTAAACCCTATCCATCTCAGACTATTCCAAAAGGTCCAAGAACAGCGGAGACTCCCAAATTCCTTTTATGAGGCCAGTGTCATCCTAATCCAAAAGCCAGATAAAGACACAACAAAGAAAGAAAACTACAGGCCAATATCGCTGATGAACATATATGCTAAACTCCTCAACAAAATATTGCCAAGCTGCATCCAGCAATACATTACAAAGATCATATACCAAGACCAAGTGGGATTCAACCCAAGGATGCAAGGACAGTACAATATTCACAAATAAATAAATGTAATACATTACCCATACAAAAAGAAAGACAAAAGTCACATAATCATATGAATAGATGTTGAAAAAAAATTGATAAGGTACAGCACCCATTTATGATAAAAACAGTCAACAAGGTGGGAGTAGAGGGGTATACCTCAACATAATAAAGGCCATATAGGAAAAACTTACAGTCAACATGATACTTAATTGTCGAAAACTGAAAACTTTCCCAATAAGATCAGGAATGTGACAAGGGTGTCCACTTTCACCAATTCTCTATTCAACATAGTATTGGAAGTTCTAACCACAGCAATCAAACAAGTAAAATAAATAAAATGCATCCAAATTGAAAAAGGGGTAGAAAACCTGTCATTGTTTGCAGATGACATCATGGTGTACATAGAAAACCCTATAGACTCCATAAAAAAAAAAAAAAAAAGCTTGATCTAATCATTGTCTTTGGCAAAACAGTGGGATACTAGCCAATATTCAGAAACCAAAGTCATTTTTGTATACCAACAATGAAATATCAGAAACAGAAATTAGGAAAAAATTCCCATTTACTATAGCAACTGGAGAAATAAAGCACCTAGTAATAAACCTAACCAACAAGGTAAAAGACCTATACTCAGAAAACTACACAACACTGAAGAAAGAAATTAAGGAAGACATAAATAAATAGAAGCATATATCGTGTTCATTGATTGGAAGAATTAACATCATCAAAATGTCCATACTACTCAAAGCAATTTATAGATTCAACATAATTCCTATTAAAATACCAATGACATATTTCACAGATATGGGGAAAACATTTCAAAAATTTATATGGAACCATAAATGACCCCAAATAGCCTTAGCAATTTTGTGAAAGAACAAAGTAGGAGGGATCATGATACCTGATATCAAACTATATTAGAAGTCCACTATAATCGAAACAGTCTTGTATGGGCATAAGAACAGACACATAGATCAATGGAACAGAATAGAGAGCTCAGAAAAAGAGAGAATCTTAAAGGTATCAAGGGAGAAACAGCAAGTAATCTACAAGAGAGCTCCAATAAGTCTATAAGCTCACTTCTCAACAGAAACACTAAAAACAACAAAGGAATGGCATGAAATATTCCAAGTAAGAAAAAGCAAATGCCTGCAAACAAGACTACTCTACCCAAAAAGGCTCTCATTTAAAATTGAAAGTAAAATAAGGAGCTTCCCAGGCAAAATAAGGCTAAAAGACTACATCTCTCCCAAACCAACATTGCAAGTCATGCTAGAGGGAGTGCTTTAAGAACATTATGAAACATGAGGGGGGAGGGGAGAGAGAGAGATAAACACAGGTACAAAGGGGGAAAATGGCAATGAATAAATACCTATCAATATTAAACTTAAATGAAAATGAATTAAATGCTCCAATCAAAAGACATAGTGTTAGTGAATGTATAAGAAAACATGACCTGCATATATGCTGTTCATAAGAGACCCACTTCAGAATAAGAGATCTACATAAACTGAAAGTGAATGAATGGAAAAAAGTATCTCAAGAAATATCTCTTTTCTCCATGAAAAAAAGTATCTCTTTTCTCCATGAGAAAAAACATGGAGTAGTAATACTTATATCAGACGAATAAACTTCATAACAAAAACCATAATGAGACAAAGAAGGTCACTATATAATAGTTAAGGGAGTAGTCCAACAAGAGGTTATAACCCATGTAAATGTATATTCACCCAACATATGAACACCTAATATAAATATGTAAATTTAGCAGGAAAATCTTGGAGGACTTCAAGGAAGAGAGAGACAGTAATATAATCAATGTAGATTTTAACACCCCACTGCCAACAATAGATAGATTTTCCAAACAAGGAATCAAGGATATTGTGGCATCAAACAAAACTGTTGATCAAATGGAGTTACTTAATATATACAGAACATTTCACCCCAAAGAAGCAAAATATACATTCTTTTCAAGCCCACATGGATTATTTTCAAAGAGAGACCACATGGTAGGACACAAAAAAAGTCTCAACAAATTCAAGAAAATTGAAATCATAACAAGCATCTTCTCAGATCTCAATGGTTTGAAAGCAGAAACCAACCTCTATAAAAAAAAATTTCTAATACATGTAAACTGAATAACATGTTATTAAGCAATGGATGGCTTAACAATAAGACCAAGGAAGAAATAAAAAAGTATCTGGAAACAAGTGAAAATGAACACACAACAACCCAAAACCTATGGGAAACAATGAAGGTGGTCCTGATAGATAAGTTCATGGCAATACAGCCCTACCTAAAGAAAATAGAAAAAAATCTCAAATAAACAACCTAACCCTACATATAAAAGAACTAGAGGAACAACAACAAACAAGGTCCAGAGTGAGTAGGAGGAAGGAAATAATGAATATCAGAGCAGAATCAAATGACATAGAGATTAAAGAACAATTCAAATAATCAAAGATCCAGGAGCTAATTCATTAAAAAGATAAATAAAATTGACAAACCTTTAACCAGACACACCAAGAAAAAAAGTTAGTGGAACAAAATAAATAAAATCAGAAATGAAGGAGAAGCAACTACTGATACCACAGAAATACAAAGGATTGTAAGAAGTTACTATGAACAACTATATGCCAACAAATTGGACAACCTGGGCAAAATGAACAAACTCCTAGAAACATACAACCTACCAAAACTGAATCAAGAAGCAGAGAGCCTGCATAGACTGATAACATCCAGGGAAATAGAAGCAGGAATCAAAAAACTCCCCGCACACAAAAACCCTAAACTGGATGGCTTCATGGGTGAATTTTAGCAAATATTCAGAGAACTAGTGCCTATCCTTCTCTAACTATTCCAAAAAATTCAAGAAGAAGGAAGCCTGTAAAAAGCCAAACTCTTTTTATGAGGTCAGTATTATCCTAATTTCAAAACCAGGTAAAGACACTACAAAGAAAGAAAACTACAGGCCAATATCTCTGATGAACAAAGATGACAAAATCCTCAACAAAATATTGGCACTCTGAATCCAGGAATACATTAAAAAGATCATACATCACGATCAAGTCAGATTCATCCCAGGGATGCAAAGTTGGACCAATATTTTCAAATCAATAAGCATAATACACCATATAAACAAAATGAAGGACAAAAGTCACATGATCACATCAATAGATGCTGAATAAACATTTGATAAAATTCGCACCCATTTTTTATAAAAACTCAGCAAAAGGGAGCATACCTCCACATAATAATAATTATAATAATAATAGTAATAGCAATATAATAATAATAATAATAGAAACCTACTGCAAACAGCACACTCAGTAGCAAAACCTAAAGGCATTCTCTATAAGATATGGAACAAGACAAGGGTGTCTGCTTTCACCTTTCTTATTCGACATACTACTGGAAATTCTAGCCTTAGCTATAAGACAATTAAAAAACTGAAAGGTATCCATTGGAAAGGAGGAAATAAAACTGTCATTGTTTGCAGATGACATGATAATGTACATAGAAAACTCTATAGACTCCACCAAAAACTTACTCAACCTAATAAGTGAATTTCACTAACTAGGGGAATACAAGTCAATATTCAGAGATGATGTCATTTTTGTAAACAAACAATGAACTATCTGAAAGCAAACCTAGGGGAAAATTACATTTATTATAGGAACAAGAAAAGAAAAACTATCTATGAATAAATTTAACCAAGAAGGTTAAAGACCTGTACGTGGAAAGCTATAGGACACTGAAGAAATAAATTAAGGAAGATACAAATAAATATAATCATATACTGTGTTCATGGATTGGAAGAATTACATCATTTAAATGTCCATACCCAAAGCAATCAATATATTTAATGCAATTCCTATTAGAATACCAGTGGCATATTCCACAGATCCTGAACAAATAATCCAAAAATTTTTATGGAACTATAAAAGACCCTGAATAGCCTCAGAAAGCCTGAAAAAAAAAAACAAAGTTGAAGGAATCACAATACCCAATATCAAACTATACTACACAATCATTGGAATCAAAACAGCCTGGTATTGGCATAAGAACACACACATGGATCAATGGAACAGAAAACAGAGCACAGAAATCAACCCCTGCCATATGGTCAATTAATATTTGACAAAGCAGGCAAGAGTATATATGGAGTAAAATATAGTATCTTCAATAAATGGTACACTCAAAAAAATAAAAATAAAACTAGACCACCATCTTATTCCGTACTCAAGAAATAACTCAAAATGAACAAAAGACTTAAATGTAAGTCATGAAATCATTCAGATCCTAGAAGAAAACATAGGCTGTAATATCTGACATCTCTCAGAGCAATATTTTTGCTCATATTTCTCCTAAGGCAAGGGAAGCACAGAAAAATTTAACAAATGGAACTATGTTAGCTAAAAAGTTTCCATACAGCAAAAGAAACCATGAACAATATAAAAGGGAACCCACCATATAGAACATACTCCTCAATGATATATTTGATAAGGGATTAATTTACAAAATAAAGAACTTACACAATTTATCACCAGGAAGACAAATAATCTAATTTAAAAATGGGCAAAGGCACTAAATAGACAAGGGGAGGTTAAGAATAGTATAGGATATGGAGAAGCCAAAGAACTTATATTGACACCCCACAGACATGAACAGGGAGGGGGGATGCTGGAAGGTGCTTGGGTGCAGGGTGGATGGGGTAAAAGGGGAGAAAAACTTGGGGCATTGTTGATTATGTAATAGCAGAATCAATAAAATATACTTTAAAAATGGGCAAAAGACCTGATAGATGCTTTCACAAAGAGGACATAAAGATGGCCAATAGATATATGAAAAAAATGCTCAATCTCACTAGTCATCATCTAGTCATCAGAAAGATGCAAATTAAAACTATAATGAACTATCACCTCACACCTGCCAGAATGGCTACTATCAATAAATCAACAAACAACCAGTTCTGGCATGAATGTGGAGAAAAGGGAAACCTAGTGCCCTGTTGGTGGGAATGCAGGCTGCTGCAGCCACTATGAAAATCAGTATGGAACTTCCTCAAAAAGCTAAAAATGGAACTATCTTTTGACCCAGCAATCCCACTTCTGGGTATATATTCTAAGAATCCTGAAACAGTAATCAGAAAATATATATGCACCCCTTTGTTCTTAGCAGTGCTATTTACAATAGCCAAGATCTGAAAACAGTGCATCAGAAAATGAGTGGATAAAATCTATTGTACGCAATGGACTACTACTGGGCTACAAAAAGAAGGAACTCTTACCCTTTGAGACAGCTTGGGTAGACCTGGAGATTATTATTTTAAGTTGAATATGCTAGTTAGAGGAAGACAAATACCATATGATCTCACTAATATATGGAAATTAATATACAAAATAAACCAATAATTAAAATAGAATGAGAGATATGGATACATGGAATAAACTGACAAATGTCACAATGAAGTGGGTATGGAGGACTGGATAAAAATAAGGTGAATGGATTAGCTATAGAACATATATACATAGTCTATGGACACAGATAATAGTCTGGTGAAGGCCCAGGGAAGAGGTGGTGGGGGCTGGGTGGAGGTGGTAAAGGTGGGGGAAAGAGGGGACAAGTGCAATAGTGTCAACAATAAAAATTTCTTTAAAAAGAACTAATAAATGAATATTGCATGTTTTAAAGGATAGAGGTCAATATTCAAGAGTCAATTGTCATTGCTACAAAGAGTGGAGCAATACTAGGTTTACAGTTGTGAGTACACAAAACAGGGTGTATTCCTATATTTTTATTATTATATTATTTCCATATGAATAATTATAAATGTACTTTTGCTCCATCCTATATATCAGTAACAACTAGAAATTAATAATTTCAAATATGTGGTGCTATTTATAACACATCAAAATAAAGAATAATTAGAGACAAATTTGACTTAAATATATGGAATACTTTGTGCTGAAAATGATAAAACATTGCTGCAAGGCCTCAAAAATTCCCTGGGATCTCTCTATCAGGTGATGAGTTCTCTTGAATTCAGAGACTTTGTTCTCATTTTAAGGATTTAGGGTGCTGATTTTTTAATACTTGGCATAGCTTCAAAAGACTTGAGAGCACCTATAATTGGCTTTGTTCCACACACACCCACCAGTTTCTCCATCTCTTTCTATGACCATCATTTTTATGTCTTTTATCTGTGGAAAGTATTCTAGAATTTATCAGCATATCATGTCATGACTCGTTAGCTGAGAAGAATCGATCATGTTAGAGGCCTCAAAGTGTATCCCTTTTGCTCAGTTCTGAATTTGAAATAGTGAACAGCGCTCTTGATTTTTGAATGTGGGAGTTTTCCCCTTGACCTAGCCCATCACCTGTGTATGAGATTGAACCTCTCAGTGCACCTCCAAGACTTTGTGCTTCCCCTTGCTAAATCCCATCTCAAGTCTCATCACTATCTTCTTTATCCCACACACTGCAGCCAAATTTAAATGTTTACATTTCTTTATCCTTAACATTATTCCATCAATTTGAATCTTTGTATATACTGCTTTATACAAGGCCTGTATTCTCCACATACTAGAAAAATCCTACTTGTGTACCTATATTTTATTACAGTTTTTTACACATTTATGAAACTTAGGGAAATCCTGTTTTATTTTACATTTTTAAAGAGTTTCTGAGACAAATGACAGATCATTTTACTTATATGTGGAATCTTAAAAAATAAATAAGTAAGTACATAGAAAGAGGCTCATAGATACAAAGCACATTTTTATGGTTGCCAGATGGGAAAGGGGCTATGGAAACAGGTGAAAAATTGAAAGATTTAGTAACTACAAATTGGTAGTTAAAGAATAGTCATGAGGATGTAAAGTACAGCATAGGAAATATAGTCAATAATATTGTAATAAATAATGTATAGTGTGAGATGGGTTCTAGATTTATCCAGGTGATCACTTTGTAAGTTATATAAGCATCTGATTACTCTGTTGTATGCTTTTGTCTATAATTGATAAAATATAAAAAATTAAAAAAAAACATTGCTTCAAGAAATTAAAGAAGATCCCAACAAATCAAGATATATAATGTTCTTGGATCAGAAGCATTAAATATTGTTAAAATGTCAATTCTTCCTAAATAAGTGTATACATATTTAACACGATCTCCTTCAAAATTGTAACAGGCATGCTTGAATAAATTGACAAACTGACAGTAAAATTCAAAGGCCTAAAATAGCTTAAACAATTTTGAAAAGGAACAAAGTTGATTTCAAGATTTTATAAGTCACAGTAATCAAGACAGTTTGGTGTTGGAATAAGCTAGGCAGATGGACCAATGAAACAGAATAGAGTCCAGGATTAGACCCACATATATATAATCAATTGATTTTTTACAATATCACAAAAGTAACTATGCAGAGCCATCATTTCTTTAATCTGACCTTTTCTCCTTCTTTCCTTTTAATTGAAACTGGCCTTGCTCTGTCTAGGAACACCTTGACTCACCCACCTCCCTCTCCCTTGCACATCCACCCCCATAATGATTAAGCCCTCAGGAAAGTGAGATTCTGGTCAGCATCAAATGACCTTAGGAACAAAGCCTTCCATCTGTTCCAACAGAGACAGAGTTTTAGTCAAACTAAAGATAACATCTAGGCCTCAGATGTATTTCAGCTTTAGTCCCAGAAAAGCAGGACCCCAACAACCACACCGCTGTGAAACCAGACAGAGGACTGTTATGGCTGACATCAGGACCAGGTGCAATAGTCAATTACCCACCACCCTAATGCCAACCAATCAGTAGAGACCACAACCATAACTCCACCTTGATTAATGGTTTTTCCTCAATATAACCCATCCCCTAGAAGCCATCAGGGAGCCAGGTCTTTGAATATAAGTTCACTTGTGACTCCTGGATTGACACCATTTTCTTCATTAATAACCTTTATTTTTTTTGTAGCAAACTCCTGTTAAGGTTTGACTGGGTGCAAACAAACCCCTTTGGCTTGATAGTACTAAGGCAATTAAGTGGAAGAAGAAATCAATTCAATGAATTGTGCTGGTATGCCTGTGAAGTATTTAGAATAGTGACAATTCTGAAAAATAAGAATGTCACTAGAGAATTTATGTTACACATATATATTCAGGTGATTTTTGACAAAATTAATAAATGGGGTAAGGGAAAGTATTTTTAATAAATGGTGCTGGAAAAAAATGAATATATACCTTTAAAAAATAAACTTCAACCCACACGTCACACTGTAGATGAAAATTAATATAGGAGGGATCATAACCTTAAATGTAAACAATCAATAACCATACAGCTTCTAGGGGGGAAAGATATTCTTAAACAAGACCTTGAAACACTAACAATAATAGTGAAAAATTTTGATAATTTAGATTTCATCAAAATTAAATTTTCTGCTATTCAAGAGCCATTATTGAGAAAAACGAAAAGGTAAGTCACCGACTGGAGAAAATATTTGCAATAAATATCTGACAAAGACTTGTATTCTGATATGTACAAATTAATAATTGAAAAATCCTATTTTAAAAATGGGCACAAAATTTGAGTAGATGTTTCACAAAAGAAAACATATGAGTAACCAAGGAGTGCTAGAAAAGTAATTGAACATCATTAGTCACCTGGAAAAGGCAAATTAAAACTAAAATGTGCTACAATTTTACAGTTACTATAATGGTTTATAAAATAAAAGACTGACAACAATAAATACACTGTGGATATGCAGCAGTTGAAACATCACTGGTGGGGGTATTAAAAATAATGATGCAAACAAGTGGGACAACTATTTGGCAGCCTCATAAAATTAAACATACATCTTCCCCATTACTCAGTAATTACATTTTTAGGTACTTACTGAGAGATATGCAAACATATGTTAAGGACTTGTAAAAGAATATTCATAGCATTCTTATTCACAGTGTCAAAAGTACTGGAAAATTACAGGTCAGTCAACTAGGAGAGTAGATTAGCAACCTATGATACATTCACAGAATAAAATATGGGGTAGGACAAAAAGTTCATTTACTTTATTTTGAACAATAGGTCCAGTAGTGCTTAGTTGTCTTTAACTTCATTTGAAACAATTTTGTTAGATTGTATTGTGATAGCTACATTTAAAAAAACTTACCAAAATTGGTGAATTTTTTGCAGCAATTTTAATATTAAAGATGGAAGAAGATATGCAACATTTTTGGCCTGTTATGCTTTATTATTTCAACAATGTTCATAGCAGCTTTACTCATAATAGATCCATCTTGAAAAAATAATTTAATATCCACCAATAAGAGAATGGAAAAACAAATTGCAGAATATCTACACAAGGAATTCAATATATATTCAGTGGTAAAGGCAGTGATATAGCAACATGAAGGCATCTTTGAAAAATTATATTGAGCAAAATAATTCCTGCACAAAAGAATGCATACTGGTTATTTAATTTGCATGAAATCTATGAACAGTAAAAACAATGATGATAAAAATCAGAAAGTGATTATCTCAGGATTTGAGAACTGGGAAATTAATTGGAAAGTGCCAGAAAGAAAGTTGCTGGTGTAATGGAAGTACTCTATATTTTTGTTTCGGATGGTGATGACACAGGAAAAAATTGTCAAAAGTCATTAGAATGAATAATTAAGTCCTGTATGCTATATTTTATGTAAATCGTATCTCACTAAAAAATGAAAAATATCCTAAGGAAGTAAGAATAGTATTTACTTAGCTATCCTTTACTGTGATAATGTAGTTAATTGAGTGCCTATTATGTGCCCAACCCAGTGCTGAGTCTTTACAATGGAAGATGATATTGTTTTGACATTCTCTGTCCTGTTATCTTGGCAGATGTACCTCAACCCAGTAATATTTCATTTCTTAATGACAGATTTCATCATTTCACACAGGTGTTTTTACATTAATAGTGGAAAGTTACATATTATAAATACACAATTAACCTGAAACATTTGATTTCCAACTACACTATGAAATAAAATCTAGCTTATTTTCATAGAAAATGAAAAATTGTGTGTCTAAGGAATGATTTGATTCAAGGTTCTGAGTCCATACAAATCTTTTGGGTTTGAAAACTTTGAGATTAAACTGAAGGATGATATGAAGATTTGTATTCCTTTTTCTCTTATTTTTACTTTGGTAGAATCTATCTACCATAGCTTATTTATTTATTACTTCCATCCTTGCTTATACCATTCAAAATGTGTTTTAATATTATATAGTGGTGATTCTAAAAATTTTGAAATTTTTATAGAAAGTAGAGGGGTTATTATAGAGATGTAAGGTTTACTTAGTTTCATTTTGCCCTTGCAGAACATTTAGCTTCAAAATTTAAAATAGGTTACAGTTCACAAAAGGAGAAATACAGATGATTAATAAAAATATGACAGAAGTTAAGCCATTTTATTAATAAAAAATAAATAAATTACATATTGAATATTATGATTTGGCCTCACAAATAATCAAAGATTGTAAAAAATGACATAATACAGGTTTGGTTGGGAGGTACGATGAGTTGCTAATAGAAATATAACTTGGTACAATTTTGGGAAGAGCAATATGCATTAATAACCTTAAAATACAGGCAGCCTTCTCTTTCCTATGTGCTATATTTAACTGAAACTCAATCATATCAGAACTGTGCAAAGTAAGGAGTGTTCATATCACTTTAGATACAATAATTTCACCTTCAGAAATCTATTTTGAGATAATAAATATAAATAAATGAAAAGATTAACATATTTATTGAGGCATTACTTACAATTAAAAATGGAGAATAATCCATATATCCAATGATAAGCTTTTGGTTAAATAAATTATAGTGCCTCCATACAATAGAACACTGGTTTTCCTAAAAATCAGGTTTTCAAACAATAGCTAAAGACATTTGGAAATGTTTATAATATTAAATAAAAAGCAAGATGCAAAAATTATGTACAGAATGATCTCAATTTTACATGCAATCATGTTCTCAAGAACACATACACATGATACTAGTTTAAACTGAACCAAATTGTTAAGAAGGCTCTTTTTGAGTAGTGAGATTATGGGTAACATATAATTTTTCTTAAAGGTTTCTATGCTTCCCTGATACTTGTTATAAAACTATACATTTTATATTTTCATTTTTTACAATAAATATATTTCACAGTACACTTTTAAAATCTGCAACTATACAGAATAAAATGGTTAAGTTCTCAGTTCACTTCCATGGACAGAGGTGACCACCTAAAGCCCATTTTCTACACACTTGCATATGTACAAAGGTATATATCCCTATTAAAAATTGACTTCATCGAGGTGTAAGATACATACAATAAACTGAATCCACTTAAGTAAACAATGAATTAATGAATTTCATAGATGTATATCCTTATTTCACTAGCACAATAACCAAAACAAAATATCCCCCTCAAGTTTGTATCCCTTTGTAGTTCATTGCTCCCTCCATCAATCAATGTTTTGTTAACATAGATTAATTTTTTTTCTAGAACTCTATATAAATGAAATTATACAGTATACAATCTTTTGCATTTAGCTCCTTTTACTCGTCATTATGGTTTTGAAATTCATCCATATGGTTACATATATAAATATTTCCTTTTTATTGCTGAGTAGCACTTAATTGTATAGATATACCACATTGTGTTTACATAGTCACTTGCTGAAATATTAGGGTTATTTCTAGTTTTTTACTATTCTGACTAAACTTGCTATAATCTTTTGTATACAGTATTACTGTAAATAATATACTATATTTTTATTTTTATTGAATAAACACCTAAGTGTGTGTTAGTCTGAGTTCTACATAGAAAAAGAGCCAATAAGAGATACACAATAATCAGTATAGATAAATCTATAGATCTATTGATATATAGACATAAATCTATAGATTATGTATCTATATAGATAAAGAAAAGAGAGATTGATTTACTATAAGGTATTGTCTAACATGATTATAGAAACTCATAAATTCTAAGATCTGCAGTTGGCAAGCTAGAGACCCAAGAGAATTGGTGGTGTTGTTCTAGTGTGAATCCAAAGGCTGAGAATCATGACTGCTGAAAGAATAAGTTCCAGTTCAAGTGTAAGTCCAAGGGCAGGAGAAAACTAAAGTTCCATTTGGAAGTCAGGTGGAGAGAGTGAATCCATCCATCTTCTCTCAGCCTTTTTGTTTTATTCAGGCTGTCAATATACTGGGTGAGGCCAACCCACAGTGAGGAGGGCAATCAACTGTACTGAGATTGAAATGTTACTGTTATCCAGAAACACTCTCACAGACACATCCAGAAATATTGTTTAACCAAATATCTGGGTACCCCATGATCTGGTCAAGTTAACACATGAAATTAACCATCACAGAGTAAAATGGATTGGCCACATAGCAAGTATATATGCCTACCTCTTCAAGCAGTTTTAAAGAACTTCTAAGTTCTTTTTAAGAATTGTCGAAAAGTTTTCCAAAGTGGTTGAACCCACCAGCATAATATGAGGATTTTATTTCCTCCGCATCCTCTCCAAGACTGATTCCATTTATTTTAACTTTAACCATATCATTATGGTTTTAATTTGCATTTCCTGATGATGTTAAACATCTTTTCATGTGCTTGTTTACCATATATATGTTCCTTGGTAAATGGTCTGTTTAAACTTTTGGCCCAATTTTTAATGGAGTTGTTTCTTTCCCTTATATTGAGTTTTGAAAGTTCTTCATATCATCTGGATACAAGTCCTTTATCAAATATACATTTTAGAAATACTTTTTCTTCCAGTCTGTGACTTCTTGTTTCATTCTCTTAGCAGTATCTCTTCAGGAGCAGAAGTTTTTAATTTTGATATAGTGTAGTTTATTTTTATTTTGTTGATTATGCTTTTGGCATTTCAGTTAAGAAACCTTTGCTAACTCAAGGTAACAAAGATTTTCTCCTATTTCTTCTAGAAGATTTATAGTTTTACATTTTACATTTATGCATGTGATTAATTCTGAGTTGAATTCCATATATGACATGAGGTGTGCATTGAAATTTGTTTTAAAAAATGTGGATACCTAGTGGCTCCAGCACCATTGCTGAAAAGATTATCCTTTCTCCATTGAATTGCCTTTATACCTATATTGAAAATCAGTTGTCCATATGTGTGAGTGTTTACTGCTAGACTACCTAAACTGTGTAATTATCCCTTTGTCTATCTTTATGCCAAAGCTAGACTGTCTTCATTAATACATCTTTATATATTTCAGCTTTGAAATCAAGTGTTAATCCTCCAACTCTGTTCTTGTTCTTCAAAGTTAGTTTAACTATTTTAGATTCTTTGCATTCCTGTATGCAGTTAAGAATTAGCATGTCCTTTTATACAAAGGACCCCTTTGGGATTTAAATTAGAACTGTGCTAAATGTATAGATCAATTTGGAGATAATTGACATCTTATTTTAAACCTTTCACCTATGAATATGGTTTCAGTGTCTATCATCTAATTTATTTCTCTTAGACGTTGTTAAAGCTATCAAACATTGCTGATGTGTGTGTGTGTATATACATATATGTAGTGGATATACACACACATACATACAACATTGCTAAAACTACTAAGCACTGTTGAGATACATATCCAATTCTATGTTGATTTTTTCTTTTCTTTCCACTCCATAAAGATATTATTCTAATGTCTCTAGTCTTCATTATTTTTCAACAGAAAAATGCTCATTGTTCTTATTGATGTTCCAGATGTAATATGTATTTTTTTCTTGGGATACTTTTAGAATTTTTTCTTAACCTTTGGTTTTTACCATCTTGACTATGATATGCCTAGATTCTCTTTGTATTAATCCTGCTTGGTATTCTCTAAATTTATTGAATGTGTGGCTTTGTGTTTTCAACAATTTTCATAATTCTTAGCCATTATTTTTAAAATACCAAGTCTGTCCAGAAAATGTTCAGCCATTGTTAATATAACAAGAATGGTTTGCATGGCATAAATGTAACCTGGCAGCCAAGGAGAGTGGATGGAATGTGCATGTGTGAAAATGATGACCTCACTGTACTAGTCAGTGGGGGTGGGAGATGCCATTTAGTAAGCATATGTACTGTGTGGCCATCACATTCAAAAGGGGTGAGCAAGTGGAGCAATCAATGTGCATCAAATTTTGCATTAAGCCTAAACATTTCCCCATGGAAACTATTCAGATGATTTAGAAGACCACAGCTATGGGTAACTATTGATTTGCAGCTTCTTCACTACAACACACCTGACCATGCATTATGTCTCATGCAGTTTTTGGCTAAACATCAAATCATCCAGGTGACTCAGCCCCTCTACAGCCAAGATATGGTGCCCTGCAACTCCTGGCTTTTCCCAAAACTAAAATCAGTTTTGAAATGGAAGGAATTTCAGACTGTTGATAAAATTCAGGAAAATATGATGGGGCTGCTGACGATGAGGAGGAGAACTGTGTAAGGTCCCAAGGTGCCTACTTTGAAGGGCACTGAGGTATCATTGTCCTATGCACAATGTTTCTTGTATCTTGTGTCTTCTTCAATAAATGTCTCTAGTTTTCTTAGTGTGAGGCTGGATACGTTCTGGACAGACATCGTTTATTTTTCTCAATTTTCTCTCATCTCTCTATCTGGGATGCTAATTACATGTATAGCAGGTGATTTGCTATTTTTCTCAAGGGTGTTTTAAAACAAACTCTTTTTTATTTTATTGTTAAAGTACAGTTTTGTCCACTTAGAAAGAAGGAGCTCATACCATTCGTGACAGCATGGATGGATCTGGAGAGCATTATGCTAAGTGAAATAAGCCAGGCGGTGAAAGACAAATACTATATGATTTCACATATAAGTAGAGACTAATCAACAGAATAAAGCAAGCCTTTTAAAAATAGTTTTAGATTAAAAAGTTGCAGAGATAATATAGTTCCCATAAACCTTTTAACCACTTTCCCCTATTGTTGAAACCTAGTCCCTCTGTGGATATTCTTCTAATGACATTCTTTTCTCTTGACCATGATCCAACTGTCCTACCACTGTTAGCATCTCACAATTTTGTTGCTTCCTGGCCATGTAGTTTAAAAGAACAATGGGAATGGATGCAGATGATGCTCCTATCAAATGGAATGGCCCTTGCTCTATCAGTCCTCTATGGTTCAGGGACTGGTCAATCTGACCTGTAGTTGGACTGTCTCTGAGCTTTGTTGGAGGTATTTAGATTCAGTACATGGTGGTTTTGTAAGTTTAAAAGGTGGGAACATGACTTTTATTTTGCTATACCTTGTAAGCCTAACACCAGCAGGACTCAAAATTTCTCCAAGCTTCACAGCACAGTTCACAGTTTTCTAAACTGTGGGAAACCTCTTTATGCATTACAGATCAGCCACCAATTCTTGGGGTTGCTGTGACATTTTCTTTGCACTACAATTCTGCCTCTCCATTATAGAAACTGGGAATATTTTTTCCACTTTGATGCCTTCTGCCAGCTTTCAGTAGGCAGTGACAGTGTACTTAATAAAGGTCTGGTATGCCTCGGGGTAGGGTTATTTATCTCAGTTCTCCTGCTTTGACCCCAGCTCTGCAAGATGCAACCTCGCACTCAGTAAAATCCCCTGGTATTAGAAGGATTTCTGTTAGCTTTATTGGCCTCCACGCAATCTTAACTGGGCTACTACCATGCAATCAATGAGGTTCATATGACTTGGAGAATCTTTTTAATCTCTCCTGCCTTGCTTTCACTTTCAACAGGTCACTTTCTTGTACTTAAGGAAGACCTGATGTATCCCTGGAAGTTATTTCACAGTTCTGCAGCTCTGACACTCAATGCAGGCTGAGTGGGTACTGACTAGCTCTGTTACTGGGCACCTTGTGACTATTATGCCAGCCCACATACAATCATTGAAAGTTTGTTGAAACATAGGCTAGTTTCTCCCTTCCTTTCTATGATCTTTCCAACATGTCCCTAGGAATAAAAGCAGTTGTGAAAATTCTCTTATAGGAAGGGATTGACTTTTTTCTAAAATTTAGTTAATTCAGGTTTTTTTGCCTAATGAATCCTCCGATGGGTGTATTATAAGTAAAAAAGTCAAACTATTATATATTTCATAGAATTTCTAGGCTTCTTGTTAATGTAAGAGTGACAGACTCTTGTAACTTTTTACATCTTATACTGAAATTAAGCTTTGTCCTCTCATTAGGTGCCTTATCTTCAGGATAAAGTTTGTGTATCTCACACAGAATTACCTTAAATACACACATAGACACACCTTTTAAATATTGCTAACCAATACTCTAAAGACTTAACATCCATATTAAATGTGAAAAGCTTAAATTTTCCTTGGTATTAAATGTCCTCTAGGATCTCCCATATTTGTGATGGAATTCACATAATAAATTTATTCAGCAAACATTTCCTTGCATACCTACTATATGCTAACAACCATTTATCCTGTGTCCTTGAGATACAGGATAAAATTCCCATTGAGTTTATCCTGTGGACTCCTGCAAAAATAAAAGAATCATGATTTAGATGTGAGCACTCCCACCATGTACAAGTTTACCATAGCCTAACATTTGAAACAGCAATTTCAAAAACCAGATTATTAAGGATAATTTATTCCAGGTCTCTGCTGAAATAAACAATGCTTCTGAGTTCTGTACCTATGTGTAGCCAGCAGGGAACTGCCTGATTACATCAGTTTCTAGACGTCTTTCAACACAGTCAGAGCTCCATGTAGAAAGCCAGATATTTGGGGCCCCTGTTCATATTCAGGTATGCCCTGGGGTCTCAGGCTAAAGAGATTATGCTCTTCTCTGTGTGTAATATTTTCACTGGTGAAAGATTTAATGTAGATAATCATTCTCACTTAATAAGCAACCCGGTGTAACTTAACAGAAGTTACTAATATAAATTAAAATGAAACTTCATCTACAATTTTAAGATGTATATGGCAGAGAACAGTGTGTGAAGAGCTAACCTAAAAATATTAGCATCCTGAATTATGTTATTGCATTCATTTCTTTTATTTAAATGACTGAGACTATGAAAAGTTGAAAACTGTATTTCATAATAGACATGATTTGAGTAAAATGTTAAGCTTAAACCAAAAGTTTGTACTCTTCACGTAACATACCATAAGACATGAAATCATGTTTACTCACACAGTTTTAGTTTATCACTAAAGCAGGGTCAGCAAACTTTTTCTAAAGGTCAAGATTATGAATGGTTTCAGCTTTCTGACTATACAGTCTCTGTCTCAGCTACTCAGCAGTGTTGTAGCATGAAAGCAGTAGTAGGCAGTAGGTAAATAAATGAACATGACTTGTTCCAATAAAACTTTATTTACAAAAATGGCAAGGGGCAGTATTTGGTCTGTGGATCATAGTGTGCCAATCCCTGAACAAAAGAGTTGGGAGCATTGGAGTTGTCATTACTCTCCAGAAGAAATGATAGGTTATACACAAAATGTGTTGATCCATAGCTAGCTATGAGAAGAAATGGTGGTTCCCTGTGTTATACACAAAATATGACTCCACCATGGAAATATTTCTAGACCTATATGATGGCATTTTAAAATCCGTGTCATATCAATACATAATGACCCTGTGCTTGAGGTTGGTCATGGAGAAAGATTCTCAGTGGACTCTGATGTAGTAGCCTCCTCTGGGTAAGGAAGAATTAATTAGATTAAGATCACTTCAAAATTATAGCTGTTTTTAACACCATTCATTCATTCAACCAGCACTGATATTATTCCCATAATGCTAGGACCTGGGGATACAAAGATAAATAGAAAATAATATCTGCTGCAAATGGCTTACAATCTAGTGATAGAAAGTAAGGAAAATCACATGAGTAGAGGGATTTAAAAGTTCCATAGTTAAAACATGAACACAGGACTCTAACATGGGAAAAGGGAAGCTCTCAACTTTTCATGAAGATACTAAGGAGCACTTTGTAAAAATAAAAAATGCCATTGATTTTTGTCTTTAAAGACTAAATGTTTGCCAGACAGACATATAGGGTAGATAATTCTAGGCAGACAAGCAATTTTATTTTATTTTCTTCATTTTCCTCTCACTCCTTGTCATCTGGTTTCTGTCTCCATAATTTAAACTCTTCTCTTCTGAAGGATACCAATCCATTAACTGTTTATCAATCTACATTCTCTTCATAACTATTCTACTTTATTTTACACTGTTAACCACTATTTCCTCCTCTTCCCTTCTTTACTTGCTTTTCCTTTAATTTTCCTTTCTGACAGTTTCATGCATAATTATTAGTATGTAAAGAATTCTAAAAATCAATGAGGAAAAGTGATAACACAGTAGAAAAATGGGTGAAGAATGTGAATGGTCAATTTATAGAAGAAATTTGAATAAACAATAAACAACTGCAAAATGGTTTATTTAGCCAGTAGTCAGAGAAACTGAAACTAAAACAACATTGAAATCACTTTTTCACTCAACAGCATGGCAAAAAACAAAACAAAACAAAAACAAATTCTATCTAGCAACAGTAGTCTAGTCTAGAATGTTTGTGATGTGGGAGAAGAAAAACTTAAAAACCATTGGTTAGAGAGTAAATTTTTACAATCACTTTGTAACTTAGTATTACTTAAAAAATTTGGAGGCCCATATAACCTACAACCTCCTAGTTCCATGTTTCACATCTAGGTATAAACCCTAGAGAACATGGGCAAAATGGACATATCCACTGGTATTCACTACAACACTTTTATAACTGCATAACAAGACTAAACTTAACTGAATGTGTGAATAGTTAGTGATTTACCATAGAATAGAATACCATGTAGCAGTTGGAATAAATACACTGGCTGCACACAAAAGTGGATATATCTTCAGAATATGATCTATGTATATTTGAGAGGATTAAGAAATATAAATAGGTAGTTACAGAATAGCCATGAGGACATAAAGTACAGTATAGGAAATGGAGTAGCCAAAGAACATATGTGCACGACCCATGGATATGAACAATGAACAATAGTGGAAGGATTGCCTGCGGGGGTGGGGAGTTCTGGGTGGAGGGTGGAAAAGGTGGAAAATCAAGACAACTGTAATAGCATAATCAATAAAATAAAGTTTTTTAAAAAGAGTATGATCTATATAAAAAGCAAGTTGTACAATGCTAGAGCTCAGTTTCCCTGAGAAACAAGTTCTACCACTGTTTGATAGTTTATGGGACGTTAATTAGGGAGGGCCCTCAGGATCAATACCTGTGAGGGAGTGAGGGAAGCAGAACTGGCAGAGGCAAAAGTTCCAACAGAGGTCTTAGTTAATTCCATGGGGAGATCTGGACCTGAGATGTCCCTTTAGAGTTGCCTTATGTTGAGGTAAGAAGGCCAGGTCTATCTATTGACTTCCATCCCCCACCCAACAGCCCCTTGGTGGAGGTGTGACTGTGGCCAAGGTAGCTCCCTTGGGCCAATAGAAATTCCCAGTAAGGGATTCAGCTGTGGCCAGCACTCGCAAGTGGGGCAATGAGTGCTTTGTCCTGAAGACCTGGGTCACCATAGTACAGTGTCCACTACACAGAATAAACTGAATAGTATAATATTTATGTAGTATATAAACACACAAAAAGTTGTATGTTGTTTGTATATACAAGTATATGCTAAAATTATATACACCCCTGCCTATCCTCCAGTTAGGCTGAACCAATAATTGTTCCTCATGGCTTCACCTAGTTTCTGATTTGCCTTCTGTAAATTGCGACTGAAAGAACCCTGAGCAGTACAGAGTGATTCATTGTGAACTGTCTGAAATGCTTTATTAGAGTAGACTGAGGAGTAAAATAAAATAAAATAAAACAATTTATTTTTTTAAGTATTTATTTATTTGTTTATTCACTTATTTCAAATAACTGGTCTATTTCCGAAGTAGATTCACAATATCTTAAATAAATGTGTAGAGAATGATTCCATTAGAAGATTTTGCTCTTTTTATAAACTCACTGAAGCAGTTCTTCAGGTTCTTTATAAAGAAAAATGGATCACGCTCATGCACCTGAGGGGTCATGCAGTTTGAGAGGCCAGTATATGGACGTGCTGCTCAGCAAGGACACCCATAGTGGCAGTACTGTGTATAATCAAGCATTATAAATCCAGGCTTATGAAAGTCCTTGGAAGCTCTTAAATTCCCTTATTCTAAGTTTTTATATTTATAAAATGAGGAAGAGGTAGGTGATAATGAAAATAGTAACTATTCAATTCTGCCTTTCTCCCAAGGTAATAGTGACGATCATAGAAGCACAGTGTGGTGTAAAAAAACAAACAAACAAACAAAACAAAAAAACCCTAGTGAGTGGGAAACAAGCATTCTGTAATAGTATAAGAAACTTTGCACTTGGATGCATCTGAGCAATCTTGATAACTGAAAATCTGTTTTGTTTATCTAAGAACATGCCATGACTATTTCAGCCATCAAGCCTTCCTTGTTTGAAATGGCTGTTCCCCTCTCCTAGATGTAGTAAAGTCTTCAGTGTCCTTCCAGCACACTTCTTCCACAGAGGTGCCCTTCTTTCAAGTTTTTGTTTGAATCCCTTCCGCAGAGTTTGTGGATTACTATTGCCCACTGCCTTTCTCTTGTCATTGCTTTGGGTCTCCTTCTGCCTTGTCACACATATTATATATCCTTTTCTCCCATGGCATATAAAAAAAAAAAAAGCTGTGGACTCACAGGAGGTAAATGTTTGTTGAGTAGTGTTAAAAGATAAACTGAAGCATTTTCAAACTTTTAAGAGTTTATTTGAGCAAAAATAGATCATAACTGGGCACCATCCAATCTAGTAGATAGAAAGGAGCTCTGAGGAGCTGTACAACATGAAAGATGGAAGGGAGTAGGAACAAGGAAGTTATATTAAACAAAAAAGCAGTTGGTTATTATAAGATTACTTTCTTTTAGGAGATGTCAAGGGATCTAGCAGGCAAATTGCCTAACTAGTGATGATTTGACAATTCCTGATTAACTGGTGTAAGATTCCACTTCTGGGAAAAACAAACTAATTATGTCTTGGTTTGGTAATATTGAGCATATCCTAAATAACTCCATTTGGGACCTGTTGTCCTCTCTCTCTCTCTCTTTCTCTCTCTCTTTTCTTTTTGCTTAATCCCTTGACCCCCTTACCCAACCCCCCAAATGTACTGAACAGCTGTTAGCCTGCTCTCTGTGAATCTGTATCTATTTTGCTTGTTAGTTCACTTCGCTCATTAGATTCCACATATGAGTGAAATCATATGGTACTGCCTTTCTCTGACTGACTTATTTCACTTAGCATAATGTTCTTGAGGGACATTCATGCTATCACAAAGGATAAGATATCCTTCTTTTATACAGCCCAGTAGGATTCCACATAGTTGTTTTATCCATTTATCTACTGATGGACACTTGGGCTCCTTCCAAATCTTGGCTATTGTAAATAACTCTTCAATAAACATAGAAGCATACATACTCTTTCCAATTAGTGTTTAGGGTTTCTTAAGATAAATATATTCCCAGAAGCTGAATTGTTGGTTCACAAAAGAGTTCCTTTTTTTTTTCTGAAGTAATTTCACACTGCTCTCCAGAGTGGCTACACCGACCTGCATTTCCAACAACAGAGTAAAAGGGTTCCCCTTTCTCCACATTCTCACCAGCATTCGTTCTTTATTGACTTATTAATGATAACCATTCTGACAGGAGTATTGTGATATCTCATTGTGGTTTTAGTTTGCATTTTCTGATCATTAGTAATATCGAGCATCTTTTTAAATGCCTATAGGCTCTCTGTATGTCATCTTTGAAAAAGTGTCTATTCAGGTCTTCAACTCATTTTTTAATTGGATTGTTTGATTTTTTGGTATTGAGTTTTATAAGTTCTTTATAAATTTTGGATATAATCCCTATCAGATGTGTCATTGGGAAATATGTTCTCCCATTCAGTGGGCTCTCTTTTCATTTTGCATGGTTTCCGTTGCTGGGCAAAAGCTTTTTAGTTTCATGTAGTCCCATTTGTTTGTTTGTTTTTTCTTTTGTTTACCTTGTCCAATGAGACATATCAAAAAAATACGTTGCTATGAAAATGTCTGAGATTTTACTGCCTATGTTTTCTTCTAGGATTTTTATGGTTTTGAGTATAACATTTAAGTATTTAATCTATTTTGAGTTTATTCTTGTGTATGGTATAAGAAGGTGCTCTAGTTTCATTTTTTTTCATGTATCCAATATTCCCAAAACCACGTCTCAAACAGACTATCTTTACTCCATTGTCAAATATTAATTGACTAAGAAGGTATAGATTTATTTGTGGGCTATACTTTGTTCCATTGACCTATATGTCTGTTTTTATGCAAGTACAAGGCTATTTTAATTACTATATCCTTGTAGTATAGTTTGACATCAGGTGGTGTGATTTCTCCAACTTTATTCTTCTTGCTCAAGATTTCTGTGGCTATTCATGGTATTTTGTGGTCCCATATAAATTTTTGGAATATTTGTTCTAGTTATCTGAAATATGCTATTGGTGTCTTGATAGGAATTGCACTGAATCTATAGATTGTTTTGGGTAGTGTGGACATTTTAATGATGTTAATTCTTCCTATCCATTAACACAGTATATGCTTCCACTTACTTGTGTCTTCTTCAATTTCTTTCTTCATTGTCTTATAACTGTCCATGTACAGATATTTTATATCCTTGGCTAAATTTATTCTTAGGTAGTTTATTCTTTTTTAAGAAATCATGAATAGGATTATTTCTCCTTTCCTTGTCTAATAATTCATTATCAGTGTATAAAAATAGAACTTATTTCTGTATGTTTATTTTGTATTCTGCTACTTTACTGAATTCATTTATCAGTTACAGTAGTTCTTGGTGAAATCTTTAGGGTTTTCTGTATACAGTATCATGCCACCTGCAAATAATGACACTTTTGCTTCTCCCTGTCCAATTTGGATGCCTTTTCTTTCTTTCTCTTATCTGGTTGTTGTGCCTAGGACTTCCAGCACTATGTTACTATTAGTGAAAGTGAACATCTTTGTCTTGTATCCAATCTTAAGGTAAACTTTTAGTTTACACAAATTGAGTATGATGTTGGCTGTTTTATATGGCTTTTAGTATTTTGAAGTATGTTTCCTCTATTCCTACTTTGCGCAGAGTTTTTTCACAAATGAGTGCTAAATTTTATCAAATGCATTTTCTGCATTTATTAATATGGTCATGTAATTTTATCCTTCATTGTGTTTATGTGTTGTATCACATTTATTGATTTGTGGATATTTTACTAACCTTGCATCCCTGGAATAAATTCCACGTGGTCATGGTGTGTAATGTTTTTAATGTATTGCTGGATCTGGTTTGCTAAGCTTACATTTATGTTCATCTATGAAATATTGGCCTATAATTTTCTTTCTTCATAATGTCTTTATCTGATTTTGGAATTATGATAATACTGACCTCATAAAGAACTTAGAAGTCTTCCCTTCTGTTGAAATTTTTGGAATAGTTAGGGAAGAAGGTGTTAATTCTTCTTTGACTGTTTGGTAAAGTTCACTTGTGAAACCGTTTGACCCAGGGATTTTGTTTATTGCAAGTTTTTTTTTATTATTGCTTTAATTTCATTAGGTGTAATCCGTGTATTCAGATTCTCTGATTCTTCCTGATTTATTTTTAGAAGATTGTATATATTTCTAGGAATTTATCTATCTCTTCCAGATTCTCAAATTTGTTTGCATAGTTGTTTGTAATATTTTCTCACAATGCTTTTATTTATTTCATGCCATATATTATTTCTTTTTCATTTCTGAAATTATTTACTTGGTCCTATCTCTATTTTTCTGATGAGTGTGGTTAAAGGTTTATCTATCATTTAAAAGAACCAGGCCTTGGTTTTATTGATGTTCTCCACATTCTCACCAGCATTCATTCTTTATTGACTTATTAATGATAGCCATTCTGACAGGAGTATTGTGATACCTCATTATGATTTTAGTTTGCATTTTCTGATCATTAGTAATATTGAGCACCTTTTTAAATGCCTATAGGCTCTCTGTATGTCATCTTTGGAAAAGTGTCTATTCAGGTCTTCAACTCATTTTTTAATTGGATTGTTTGATTTTTTGGTATTGAGTTTTATAAGTTCTTTATAAAGAACTTATTTTTTTAGGCTATTTGGTTTTTTCCTGCTGTGATTTTTATTTTTTCCTTCTTTCTACTAACTTTGGGCTTTGTTTGTTGTTCTTTTTCAAGTTAGTTTAATTGTACATTTTGATTGTTTATTTGAATTTTTTTTTTGCTTGGGATAGGCTAATAATGCTACAAATTTTGATCTTAGGACTGCTTTTCCTGTGTCCCATAGATTTGGCATTGTTGTTTTCTCATTTTGTTTATAGGCATGTTTTGATTTCTTCCTTCACTCAATTGTTAATCCATTCATTGTTTAGTAACATGTTATTTAGCCTCCATATGTTTACATATTTTTCCGTTTTTTTCTTGTGATTGATTTTTAGTTTCATGGTCAGAGAAGGTGCTGGATATGATTTCAACTTTCTCAAATTTATTTAGACATTTCTTTGTGTCCTAACATATAGTCTCTCCAATAAAATGTTCTTGTGCATTTAAAGAGGATGAATACTGTGCTACTTTGAGGGGAAATATTCTGAAGATATCAATTTAGTGCACCGAATTGATAGTGCACCTAATATCATGTGAACTTTAAGTCCACTCTGTCCTTGTTGATTTTCTCTCTGGAAGATATATCCATTGATGTCTATGGGTGTTAAAATATCCTTCTATGACTGTATTACTATCAATCTCTCCCTTTATGTCCATCAAGATTTGCTTTACATATTTAGGTGCACTCATGTTGGGTGTATGTTTACAAGGGTAATATCCTCTTGTTGACTTGCTCCCTTTATGATTATGTAATGTCCTTCTTTGCCTCTTACTATAGTCTTTGTTTTAAAGTCTATTTTATCAGATATAAGTATTGCTACCCTAGGTTTTTTTTCATTTCCATTGGTGTGAAATATCTTTTTCCATCTTTTTATTTATAGTCTGTGTATCTTTCATTCTGAGTTGGGCCTCTTATAGACAGCATATACATGGGTCTTGTTTTCTTATCCATTCAGCTATGCTATGTCTTTTGATCGGAGCATTCAAATTTATATTTAAAGCGATTTTGATTTTTACCATGCAGTATGGTGGAGGAGTAAGTGAAAGCAACACTAACCTCCTCCCAGGACCAATCTGGAATTACAACTCAATTATAGAGAAATCATCCTAAATAACCAACTGAACACTAGCTAGAGAGAAGACTTACAACCACAGACAGACAAAAAAAAAACACTTCAGCACAATAAGACTGGTAGTGAATGCAGAGAAGATGTGAGATGGCTGGCTGGGCTCCCATGGGAAGCAGCTGAAGTTCCAGAGGGATATTTAAGTCACTGGGGAGTTCCCTCTAAGTGTGGCATATAAACCCCAATCTGGGCTCCCCAGTCTACAGCACCAGAGTCAGTAAGAAATCCAGATAACATCCACCTGTGAAAAACAGCAGGGGTTCTGTAGGCCAGGGAGAGGCAGCTAGAGAAGAAGAGAGCCTTTTAAAGGGCAAAGCAATAAATTTTGTCCACAGCCATTTACCCTGGGTTTTGGCAAAGGAGGGTAGAGTGGACTAGAGATGCTTGAGGAGAGTCTGGGGTTGGTGGTCCTTGGGAGAGAACTGAGGGAAGAGCTGCCAGGGTCTATGTGCTGAGTCATTCCACAAACTGCAGGAGATACCTCTCTCAAGGAGAGCACCCTGCTCTGAATGACATCAGCCTGAAGGGAAGTGATAGCCCCACTCACAGGAATTACTCTGGCCTACCCTGTGATACTTAAGCCTGACAGCTGATTAAAGATTGATTATATTAACGAATGACCTGTTTAGTGGCTCATTAGTTTCACATCTAAGGCCAGAAGTTCAAAAAAGTAGCCAAAATGAGAGAACAAGAGAATTTTCCAGAAGAACTAGGTGAAATAGAAGTAAGAAATTTATCAGTAGAGAGTTTAGAGTAAAGATTATAAGGATACTCCACAGACTAAAAAAACATAGAAACCATAAAAAAGAATCAGTCATAAATAAAGAATACAATATCTGAAATAAATAATACACTGGAAGGAGTAAGCAGTAGGTTAGATGAAGCAGAGGATGGAATCAGTGTTTTGGAAGACAGGCAGAGCAGTAAAAAGAAAAAAAAAGATTAAAAAATGAGAAGAGCTTGAGAAACATCTTGGACAACATGAAGCATAATATCTGCATCATAGGAATACCAGAAAGAGAAGAGAGTAAACAAGGGATTGAGAGCCTATTTGAGGAAATAATAATCAAAAACTTCCCTAATCTAGTGAAGGAAAAAATCTCATAAGCCAAGGAAGCTCGGAGAGTGCCAAAGAAGTTGGACTCAAAGAGAACTACACTGAAACACATCATAATTAAAATACAAAGCTTAAAGATAAGCTTTAACATTCCCAAGAGAAAAGCAGGGAGTTACCTACAAGGGAGCACCAGTTAGACTATCACCTGATTACAAATCAGAAACATTTCAGGCCAGAAGGAAATGATGTGAAATATTCAAGGTGGTGAAAAGCAAGCTACTTTACCCAGCGAGGCTATCATTTAAAACTGAAGGGAAATAAGGAGCTTCCCAGACAAGAAGATGCTAAGAGAGTTTGTTAACACCAAACCAATATTGCAACAAATGTTAAAGTGCTTGCTTTAAGAATAAGAAGAAAAAAGGGGGGGGGGATGCAGAGGAAATAGTCTAACAATAAAAATGACACTAAATATGTATCTATCAATAACCAATTTAAATGTAAATGGCTTAAGTATTCCAACCAAAAGACAGAGGATAGCTGAGTGGATAAGAAAACTAGATCCATATATATGCTGCCTTCAAGAGATCTATCTCAGATTGAAAGATACACACAGACTAAAAGTAAAGGGATGGAAAAGATATTTCACACAAATGGAGAAGAAAGAAAAAGCTAGGGTAGCAGTGTTTATATCTGACAAAATAGACTTTAAAATGAAGACTACAGTAAGAGACAAAGAAGAACACTACATAATGATAAATGGAATAACCCAACAAGAGAATATAACCCTAGTAAACATTTATGTACCCTATCATATGTAGGAGCATCCTATGTAGGAGCACCCTATGCTATGTAGGAGCATCATATGTAGGAGCATCCTATGTAGGAGCACCTATATATCTAAAGCAATTCTTGATGAACATAAAGGAGACATTGACAAAAATACAGTCAGAGTTGAAATTTTCAACACCCCACTAACTTCCAGGCAGAAAATCAGCAAGGAGATAGCAGCCTTAAAGAACACACTAGACCACATGGATTTTATTGATATATTCAGAGCATTTCACCCTGAAGCAGAAGAATATACATACTTTTCAAGTGAATATGGAACATTTTCTAGGACAGACCACAAATAAGGACACAAAACAAATCTCAATAAATTTAAGAAGATTAAAATCATAGCAAGCATCTTCTCTGACTACATTGCTATGAAACTAGAAATCAACCACAAAAAGAACACAGAAAAACACACAAAGACATGGAAGCTAAATAACATGTTATTAAACAATGAATGGGTCAACAACAAGATCAAGGAAGAAATCAAGATACCTCAAAAGAAAAGAATAGGAGGACACAACAATCCAAAATCTGTGGGACACTGGGAAAGCAATCCTAAGATGAAAATTCAAAGCATTACAGGCCTATCTAAAAAAAAACAAGAAAAAGCTCAAATACACAATCTAGCTTCACACTTAAAGGAACTTGAAAAGGAACAATAAAAAATGTCTAATGTGAGTAGAAGGAAAGAAATAACTGAGATCAGAGCAGAAATAAGTGAAATAGAGTCTAAAAAAATGATATAAAAGATCATTTAAATCAAGAACGTGTTCTTTTGAAAGATAAACAAGATTGACAAAGCTTTAACCAGACTTATCAAGAAAAAAAGATAGAGGACTCAAAAACTAAAATCAGAAATGGAAGGAGACAGAAAACAACTGACATTGAAGAAATACAAAAATCTGTAAGGAAATATTATGAATAATTATATGCCAATGAACTGGACAACCTGAATGAAATGGGTAAATTTTTAGAAATATATAATATTCCAAAAATAAATCAGGGAGAATCAGATAATCTGAATACACAGATTACATACAATGAAATTGAAGCAGTAATCAAACAACTCCCAGCAAACAGAAGCTCTGGACCAGATGGCTTCACAGGTAAATTTTACCGAACATTCCAGGAAGAACTAAAGCCTCTTCTTCTCAAACTATTTCATAAAATTCAAGAGGAAGGAAGGCCCCCAAAGTCATCTTATGAGGCCAGCATTATCCTAATTCCAAAACTAAAAAAAGACACTATAAAGAAAGAAAATTATAGACCAGTATTTCTGATGAACCTAGATGCTAAAATCAACTAAATATTGGCAAACCAAATATAACAACATATCCAAAAGATCATACACCATGATCAAGTGGGACTTATTCCAGGAATTTAAGGATGGTACAACATTTGTGAATCAAGAAAAGTGATTCACCACAACAAAATTAAGGATAAAAATCACATGATTACAACAGTAGATGTAGAAAATGCTTCTGATAATATCCAATACCCATTTATGATAAAAACTCTCAGCAAAGTGGGACTAGAGGGAACATACCCAAATTAATAAAGGCCATATAAATGGAAACCCATTGCCAGCATCATACTCAACAGGAAAAACTGCAAGCATTCCCCTTAAGATTGGTAAAAAGACAGGAATATCCTCTTTCACCTTTCTTATTCAATGTAGTACGGAAGTCCTAGCCACAGCGATCAGATAAGAAGAAATAGGGGCATCCGATTAGAAAGGAAGAAATAAAACTGTCTTCATTTGCAAAGGAAATGATACTGTAGATAGGGTATACCAAACATTCCATCAAGAAACTACTAGGACTGATAATTAATTCAACAAAGTGGCAGGATACAAAATTAATATTCAAAAATCAGTTGCATTTTTATAGGCCAATAATGAATTAAAATAAAGGGAAATTAAGAAACCCCATTCACAATTGTTTCAGAAAAAATAAAATGCATAGGAATAAACCTAACCAAAGATGTAAAAGGCCTGTACTCAGAAAATTATAAGACACTGAAGAAAGAAACTGAAGAAGATATAAATAAGTGGAAGAACATACCTTTTTCATGGATTGGACAAATTAACATCATTAAAATGTTCATGCTACCCAAAGCAATCTATGGATTCAATGAAGTTCCTGTCAAGATTCCAATGATATATTTCACAGAACTAAAACAAATATTTCAAAATTTTATGTTGAACCACAAAAGGCCCCCATAGTAACAGCAATCCTGAGAAAGATTAATAAAGTTGGAAGAATCGGATTACCTAATATCAAATTATACTACAAGGCCATAGTAATCAAAACAGCATGGTACTAGCATAAAAACTAAGGTATAGATCAATGGAAAAGAATAGAGAGCCCAGGAATAAATCCACACCTTTATAGTCAATTAATATTCAACAAGGGAAGCAAGCACAAACAATGGGCTAGAGACAGTTTATTCAATAAATGGTTTGGGGGAAATTGGACAAATACATTAAAAAAATGGAACTAGATCACCTTCTTACACCACACACAAGAATAATTAGAAATGGATCAAAGACTTAAATGTTAGACCAGAAATCATAAAAATCCTAGAAGAAAACATAAGCAGGAAAATGTCGGTAATTACTTGTAGAAATTTTTTATCAGATATATCTCCCCAGGCAAGGGAAATAAACGAAAAAGTAAACAAATGGCACTTCATCAAACTAAAAAGTTTTTGCACAACAAAGGAAATCATCAACAAAATAAAAAAAAAACCCACAGAAGGGGAAAATATATTCACCAATACATCTGATAAGTGGTTAATATCCAAAATTTATAAAGTACCCACAAATCTCACCACCAAGAAAAACAACCCAATTATAAAATGGGAAAAGGACTTGAAAAGAAGCTTCTCCAAAGAGGACATACAGATGGCCAATAGGCACATGAAAAATGCTCAACATCACTCATCATCAGAGAAATGCAAATTAAAACCACAATGAGATATTATCTCACACCTATCAGAGTGGCTAACATTAATAAGTCAACAAACAATAAGTGCTGGTGAGGATGTAGAGAAAGGGGGGTCCTTTTGCACTGTTAGTGGGAACACAGGGTAGTGGGAACACAGGGAGAGCAGTATGGGGATACCACAAAAAATTAAAACTGGGTCTGACTTTTGACCCAGCAATCCCGTTTCAGGGAATATATCTGAAGGAACCTAAAACACTAACTCAAAAGAACATAAGCACCACAATGTTCATTTCAGTGTTATTTACAATCACCAAGATATGGAAGCAGCCCAAGTGTCCACCAATAGATGAGTAGATAAAACAACTATAGGACTTTTACACAATGGAATTCTACTCAGCCTTAAAAAAGAAGAAAATTTTACCTTTTGCAACAGTATGGATGGATCTGGAGACATTATGCTAAATGAAATATGCTAGTCAGAGAAAGACAAATATCACATGATTTCTTTCATATGTGGAATCTAACAAACAAACTGAACTAACAAGCAAAACAGAGACAGATTCATGGATGGAGATCAGATGACAGCTAGTGCAGGGCAGAGGGGAAGTTAGGGGGTGGAAAGATTGAGCAGAAAGAAAAAAGGACTAATGGACATGGGCAATAGTCAGGTGATTACTGGGGAGAGGGTGGTATAAGAGGACTAAATGGTAATGGAAAAATATAAAGATTATATTTTAAAAATAAAGCAATTTGATAGGTAGGTATTTATTGCCATGTTATTCTTTACAACCATGTTTCTCTTTGTTTCTTCTTCAAAAAGACCCTTTGGCTATTACAAATTGTGTTGCTATGAACACTGGGGTGCATAGGTTCTTCTGAATTGATTCAGGATTCTTAGGATATAATCCCAGCAGTGGAATTGCTGGGCCAAAAGGAAGTTCCATTTTTAGTTTTCTGAGAAATTCCATACTGTTTTCCACAGTGGCTGCATCAGTCTGCATTCCTACCAACAGTGCACTAGGTTCCCTTTTCTCCGCAACCTCACCAGCACTTGTTGTTTGTTGATTTGTTTATGAGGGTCATTCTGACAGGTGTGAAGTGGTATCTCATTGTGGTTTTAATTTGCATCTCTCTGATGGTTAGTGAAAAATCAAATACCATATGATCTCACCTACAAGTGGAACCTAATGAACAAAACAAACAAGCAAGCAAAATATAATCAGAGACATTGAAAGAAAGAACAAACTGACAGTAACCAGAGGGGAGGGAGAAGGGAGTTAATATGGGAAAGAAGGGGAAGAGTTGTCAAGGAACATGTATAAAGTGTCCATGGACAAAGCCAAAGAGGGGTAGTATTGGTGGTGGAAGGGGAAAATGGTGGCAAGAAAATGGAGACAACTGTACTTGAACAATTTTTTTTTTAAAAAGGCCCTTTATCATTTCTTGGAGTACTGGCTTTGTCCTAACAAACTCCTTTAGATTTTTTCTAGTCTGGGAAGCCTTTTTTCTCTAAATTGTAAGTTGTAGCCTTGCTGAGTAAAGTAGTTGTGGTTGTACATCCTTATTTTTCATTATTTTAAATATCTCATGTCAATCACCTCTGGCATGAAATGTTCCTTTTGAGAAATCAGATGACAGCTTCTGGCAGCTCCTTTGTAGCTAACTGTCTTTCTCTTGATGGTTTTAAGATTCTTTGTCTTTAACCTTTATCGTTGTAGTTATGATGTGTCTTGGTGTGTGTGTCTTTGGGTACATCTTGTATGGGACTTTCTGCTCTTCCTGAACTTATGTGCTCTGGTACCCCTATGACGTATATATTGTTGTTTCATGTTGTCCCAAATGTCCCTTAATCTACTCTCAATTTTTAAAATTATTTTTTTATTTTTGCTGTTCTAACTGGGTTTTTTTCTACCTAGTCATTCTATTTGTTGATTTGATCCTCTGCTTCTTCCAACCTACTGTGTATTTCTTGCAATGTATTTTTGGTGTCAGATATTGTATTCTCCATACATGACTGCCACTTTTGTGGTTTCTATGTCCTTTTTCATGCTGTTGAGCATGCTTAAAACCATCACTTTGAACTCTATATCTGATAAATTGCTTACCTCAATTTCATTTAGCTATTTTTCTGGAGATTCTCTTGTTTTTTCATTTGGGACTTGTTTCTATGTCTCTATTTTTGGCTGCTTCTTTGTGTTTGTTTCTATATAGATAGCTCTACTATGATGCTCAGTCTTCATGGGATGACCTTATATTGTAGGTGTCCTATAAGGCCCAATGGGACATTCTCCTTGATCACCAGAGCTGGGTGCTCTAGAAATTGCTCTTGTATGAGTTATGCAGGCCCTGTTTTTTTGACAGAGTCTTGGTTGTTGTGGGCCCATTTGTGCATGGCATTAACCCTCAGACTGGGGGACTGTGAGTCTCAACCTCAACCGGTATGCATGAGCTGATGTTCAGGTGTTGTCCACATGAAGCAGAATTTTTCTCAGCAGGTTTTTGTGCCTGCAGAGACCTTCCTTTGGCTATGCCACTTGTGGAGCTTATTGGATACTGCTCTGTCTTCTCAAGCTCTCCACTTGATGTATTGGTTCTGGGCCTCTGGGGCGGGGGGGCGGATTCTGATGGAAACCAATGTCAGATGCTGCCTGTGACTGACCCTTGGCAACATTTTTGGAGTTAAAAAGTGATCCCAAGTTTATTGTGGCCTTTGCTGGGCATGAGTCTGCACAGTAATGACCAAGCTGTGCGCCAAATCCAGCTTTCACTAGTACTAGGCCCATGAGTATGCCAGTAAAAGTGCAAAGGCACCCCAAGATCTACCTTCACCTGTCTTTACCTGTCAGCTGCCTTTAGGCTGAGTAATTGAAAGACTCTGGTTGAACTCAAGTTGGAAGAAGTGTGTTCACAGTAGTTACAAGGTGGGGCAAGTCCTATTCACCAAACTGATACAAGTTCAAACTCAGTGCCAGTGTTGGGTCTGCTGTCAGTCAGAAAATGTCCTCAGGTATACCAAGTCTATACGACCCCCATTGGATGCTTGCACACTTTTGTATTGAGGTGAGGTCTCAGGGAGTCATTAGGGTGAGTCCTGCAGAGTTTACCAGGCCTAAACAGACCAATATTTGGTGGTATGAATAAAGGGCTCTGCTCCTGTGAGGAGGAAGAGGAAAAAAATGACCCCAGTTCTAGAGCCACAATTCAGTCTGTGCTGTATTCTGCCAGAAGGAGATGGAAATCAGCAGGGTGGGGTTGCTGGGAGTTGTGAGGATGAGGCTAGTGGACATCCTGTTAGGAGGAGGTGCCTGTCATGCTCCAGGAAAGGTGGAGGATGTAGCCCCCACCCAGAGCCACTCCACTCAGTCTGTCTTGGATTATGCCCCCACCTTGGCAGAGCACAGCCACTAGGAATCAGGTGGGTGCTGTCTCTGAAGCCAGAGGCTACAGAGTGGGTCTGCCAGAACCTGGAGTGTAGTTCTAACAGATCTCCTGTGAGGGGAAAGTACCAGAAAGGTTCATGGAAAAGTGCGGGAAATGGCCACTGACACCCCCTGAAACTGCCCATACCTCTATACTCTGGCCAAGGCAGTTGACTCCTCAGCTGGGCATAAGCTCCATAGATAGAGTGGGGAAAAAATAGTCCATAAGTTGGGGCTATTACTTTCCCCCAGGCTGATTCTGCATGGAAAGGAGTGTTCCACCCAAAAAAGATGGTGTTTGCAGTATGGGAGAATAATTCAGCAAAGGGATCTTGGTAGTTCTCCCTTGAGCTCTGTCCCCAGAGCCACAAACCCCAGACGCTCCTCACACAGCTCTATCCTCACATGGCTCCAGTCTTCTCTTCCCACTCTCCACCAGACCCCAGGGTGAGTAAATGAAATTATGTGCATTGGCTTTAGTTGTACAATAATTCCAGTTTGGTCCTGGAAGGAGGTGAGTGTAGCATTCACCTATTCTCCTGCCATCTTGGTTTTGATCCTGTTTTCTTGTTTTTGATAATAGTTTAATAATCTGTGAGCCAGTTTTTACCTGTTCCCAAGAGACCACCATGCATGTCACTTCCCATTTTTGGGTTTGGTAATGTTGGTAGCTTGAAATTGGCAGTGCTGGGAGTATTTATACCACAGAAACCAGCAAATTCTACAAATTGTGCCTTCCCCCCAACACACACACACACACACACACACACACACACACACACACACACACACACTGAGCTGGCTGTTAACATTTATGAGTACATCACGCACTGAGACAGATGTAAGGAAGGTCTGCAACAGAAAAGCCAATGCAACAGCTAAAATAGAGTCACAGCAGACAAAGTTTCATGCAAGAAGGTGAAACAAGCCTTTTAAAGAGTTCCCACCTTCAAATAGATCTCCACAAACTAAGTAAATATGAAAAGGTTGTCATATCTTTCTACTGTAATCACAATGATCTCAGGTTTTCATCAAGAGTACTGAACATGTGATATAGTTGTGGGAGTGGGGGAGGTAAGGATGTTTTTATCATTACTGTCAAAGGCATAGGAATAAAAGGTTAGTCTAAAAAATCTTTTAAAAATATATTTAAGAGGAAACAACAAAGGCTTGATCAAACTTTAAAATTACATAATGAGCCCTGGCTGGGGTGCCTCAGTGGGTTCAGTGATAGTCTGCTAACCCAAAGGTCACCAGTTCAATTCCCAGTCAAGTCACATGCCTGGGTTGTGGGCCAGGTCCCTAACTGGGGGCACGCAGGAGGCAACAAATCAATGTATCTCGCACACATTTATGTTTCTCCCCTTTTCTTTCTCCCTTCTTTCCCTCCCCTCTATAAAAAAATAAATAAAATCTTTTTTAAAAATTAAAAATACATAGTGAGTTATGGGGGAACATATAATTACAGAGCCTTTGATTTCAGTCTCAGTATTTAAGATATTGTGGTATTCTCAGTTTAGTATAAAAGATATTTTGTTTTGAATGAAAAGGAATTTAGAGATGATAAAATATCATAGTTGGTGCACATGATAGCCTAGGGAAGGAGAGTGTGGTTATTAACCTGGAAGAACCAAGTTAAGGTGGAATGGTCTACAATCTTTTCTATTAGCTTTTTTAGTTTCATTTTTAATGTCGATTATCCATTAACTAAAACACTGTAAAATGGAGATTTCTAAATGAAGGTATAGGGTTAATAAAAAAACTTATATTCCCCTTTTATATATAAATAATCCTAAAAAATCATTTTAGAGTAACATTACCTTATGGTGAACCTCCAGTCAAAAACCTGTCAAGATAATGTTTTTCCACATAAGTATTAAGTCCTCAATCACCTGATGATTATAATGTATAAATTATAATATCACCATTAAAGTAAAATCAGGAATAAATAAGGGTTGCGAGACCAAGGTAGAAGAGGAGTGAATGGGAGTCACACTGACTTCCTCCCAGGAACAATGTGGAATTGCAACTAAATTGTGGAGAAATCACCTGGAACAAACAACTGAACAATAGCTAGAGAGAAGCCTTATAACCTGGGACAGACAGAAGAATCAGTTTTGGCACAACCTGACTGGTAAGAAGTGCGGCAGAGACCTGAGAAACTGACTGGACACCCACAGACAGCAGCTCAAGAAGGATATTTAAGCAGCCAGTTGGATGCCCCTGAGAAGAGCAGGGTCTAAACCATAAGTAGAGATCCCCAGCGTACAGCACAGAACCCAAAATGTACACAGACAACAACCAGCAGTGACAACCAGCAGGATTCCTGCCTGCCAGAGACAGGCAGCTGGAGACTGAAAGAGCCATTTAAGGGCCAACGCATAAATTTTCATTTGCAGCCACTTACCCTGGGCTCTGGCAAAGGTGGGGGCAGAGTGGCCTAGAGACACCTGGGGAGAGACTGGGGATGGAAGCTTTGGGGAGAGGACTGAGAAAGTAGCTGCCAGGATCCTGGCACTGAATCACATCCCACACAGCAGCAGCCATCTTACTCAGGCAGACCACTCCCATGAGAGGCAGCCTGAGAGGGAACAATAGCCCCGCTCCGCCCCCACCTCCCGGAGGAACTCTGCCCTGGTCCTGTGGTACTTAAGCCTGACTGCTGAGTACAGAGTGGCAGCCACAGATATTAGATAATCGCAAAGGAGGGACAGAGTAGACCAGAAGTGCTTGTGGAGAGACTGGGGACAGAGACTTTGGGGAGAGAACAGAGAGAGTAGCCAGAGAGATCCTGCTGCTGAATGATCTCCCATTAGGCAGCAGCCATCGTGCTCACTCAAACCACTCCTGTCTGAGCAGAGCAGCAGCAAACTGAGGGGAAACATTAGCCCCAACCCCAGGAGGGATTCAACCCAATCCTGTGGTGTTAAAGCCTGACTGCTAAGCACACAGCGACTAAATTAACAACTCCAGAAGACAACCACAGACAGCAGTTCCTTGGAAGTCTTCAACAGACTGCCTAAGGTCAGACCAGTTCAACATCTGACATCACCAGAGGTGGATCCAGAAAGAAAGAACAGAGGTAAATAATAGAGGCTACCAAGATGAAACCCAGCATGGTCTTCTCCATGATTTGTGATATTTTCTTTACTACATAGCTTTTTAAGATTCATTTCTTGACCGTCAAGTGGGTGCATATTAAGCCAATAGATTCTATACTATAGTTTATTGCTCTTCTTTCTTATAATAGTCTTAATCTCTATGCAGCCTTATTAATACTGGTTCATTTGCTGTTGATAGTGGGATAGCACTGGGGAGTTATTTTTATGGTTATGGGTTTGTTTCTGGGCTTTGTGGCTTTGCTCTGGCAGTCAAATAATGGGAAGACAAGGAAATAATCCCCAATTAAAGGAAAAGAGGAATCCCCAGAAAGACTATTAAATGAAATAGAGGCAAGTAAACTATAATCAGATATGGGGTTTTAAAAAAATGGTTATAAGGAACCTCAGTGAGCTCAGTGAGAATTACAAAAAACTACAGTGGCTCTATGAGGAATTTACTGAAAACTATATTAGCATGGAAAAGGACATAGAAACTATCAACAAGAACCAAGAGAAAATGAAGAATAGAATTTCTGAATTGAAGAACACAGTAGAAAGAATCAAAAGCAAGCTAGATGAAGCAGAGGATCAGAGCAGCAAGTTGGAGGACATGGTGGAAAAAACTCCCAGAAAGACCAAGAAAATGGAAAAAGGCTCAAAAAGAACAAAAAGGGGTTAAGAGAAATGAAGGACAACAGGAAATGTAATAATATTCATATAATAGGAATACCAGAAGGGGAAGAAGAGGAGCAAGGGATACAAAACATGTTTTAAAAAGTAATGATGGAAAAGTTCCCAATTTTGAGGTAAAAAAAAAAAGCCACACAAGTCCAGGAAGCACAGAGCCCCAATCAAGAAGAACCCAAAGAGACCCGCTCCAACGCACATCCTAATTAAAATGGCAGATATTGAACAATGTGAGAATCTTAAAGGCAGCAAGGTAGAAACAGGAAGTAATATAAAAGAGAGCGCCAATAAGGCTAGTAGCTGACTCCTCCACAGAAACACAACAAGCCAGAAGGAAATGGCAAGAAATATTCCAAATAATGAAAAGCAAAGGCCTACAACCAAGATTACTCTACCCAGCATGGCTCTCACTTAAAATGAAAGGCAAAATAGGAGTTTTCCAGTAAAAGAAGGCTTAAAGAATATACCTCTATCAAGCCACTATTGCAAAATGTGCTAATGGAACTGCTTCAAGAAGACTAAGAAAAAGAGTGAGACAGAGAGGAACACAAGTACAAAGGGATAGCAGCGGGGAGTTATTTTTATGGTTGTGGGTTTGTTTCTGGGCTTTGTGGCTTTGCTCAGGCAGTCAATAAATACCTCTCAATAATAACTTTAAATGTAAATGGATTAAATGTTCCAATTAAAAGACAGAGAGTAGCTGAGTGGATAAGAAAACATGATGTGCACATATGCTACCTACAAGATACACACCTCAGAACAAAAGACCTACACAGACTGAAATTAAAGGGTTAGGAAAAAAAATATTCCAAGAAAAATGACAGGAAAAAAAAAAGCTGGGGTAGCAATAATTACATCAGACAAAATAGACTTCAAAACAAAGGTCATAAAAAGAGAAACAGAAGGGCACTTCGTAACACTCAAAGGAACAATCCATCAAGAGGACATAAACATTGTAAACCTATATGAACCCAAAATAGGAGCACCCAAATATATAAGGAAAATCCTGGAGGACTTCAAGAAAGATGTACTAAATTGTGATGTACTAAATAAGTGTAACACACTTATAATAGGGTATTTTAATACCCCATTGTCAACAATGGATAGACCATCCAAACAAAATATCAAAAGGACATTGCGGAACTGATTAACGCCTTAGAACAAAAGGATATAACTGACATATATGGAACCTTTCATCTCAAAGAGGCTCATTATACATTCTTTTCAAATGCAAATGGAACATTTTCAAAGATAAACCACATGATAGGCTACAAAACAAGCCTCAACAAATTTATGATGATTAAAATCATATCAAGCATTTTCTCAGAACACAAGAGATTAAAACTAGAAACCAGCCTCAAGGAAAAAACTCAAAAACAAACTCATGGAGACTGAATAGTATGCTATTAAACAACGAATGGGTTAATAATGAGATCAAAGAAGAAATCAAAAAGTTTCTGAAAACAAATGAAAATGAACATACAACAGTTCAAAACCTATGGCACATAGCAAAGGCAGTCCTGAGAGGAAAATTCATAGCAATAGAAGCTTACCTAAAAAAGATAGAAACATTTCAAATAAACAACCTAACCCTACATTTACAAGAACTGGAGAAACAACAACACACAATACCCAGAGTAAGGTGAAGGAAGGAGATAATCAAGATCAGAACAGAATTGAATGACATACAGACTTTAAGAACAATTCAAAGGATCAATAAATCCAAGAGCTGGTTCCTTGAAAAGATAAAGAAATTTGACAAACTTTTAAGCAGACTCATCAAGAAAAATAGGGGCAGGACCCAAATAAATAAAATCAGAAATAAATGAGGAGAAATTACAACTGATACCACAAAAATGCAGAGGATTTTAAGACATTACTATGAATAATTATATGCCAAGAAATTTGAAAACCTGGGTGAAATGGAAAAATTTCTAGAAAAATGTAATCTTCCAAAACTGAATGAAGAAGAAGCAGAAAGCCTGAACAGACAAATAACAGGTGGTGATATTGAAGCAGGAATAAAAAAAACTCCAAGCACACAAAAACCCTGGACCAGGTGGTTTCACAGGAGAATTTTACAAAACATTTAAGGAAAAACTAACCCCTGTCCTTCTCAGACTATTCCAAAAAATCAAAGAAGACGGAAGACTCCCTAACTCTTTTTACAAAGCCGGCATCATCCTAATCCCAAAACCAGATAAAGACACAACAAAGAAAAAAACTACTGATGAATATTGCTCATGAACATAGATGCTGAACTCCTCAACAACATATTGGCAAACCACATCCAGCAATACATTAAAAAGATCATCCACCATGATCAAATGGGATTCATCCCAGGGACGCAAGGATGGTACAATATTCACAAATCAATAAATGTAATACATCACATAAACAAAAAGAAATACAAAATCACATGATCATATAAATAGATGAGAAAAAACATTTGATAAGGTACAGCACCCATTTATGATAAAAAACACTCAACAAAGTGGGAATAAAGAATGGATAAAAAAGAAAAATCTTTCCCACTAAGTTTGGGAACAGAAGAAGGATGTCCGCTTTCACCACTTTTATTCAACATAGTATTAGAAGTCCTAGCCACAGGCATCAGATAAGAAAATGAAATGAAAAGTATCCAAAATGGAAGGGAGGGAGTAAAACTGTCATTGTTAGCAGATAACATGATAGTTTACACAGAAAACCCTATAGAATCCACCAAAAAACTGCTCAACCTTATAAGTGAATTTGGCAAAAGAGCAGGATACGAAGTGAATATTCAGAAATCAAAAGCATTTTTGTGTACTAACAATGAAATATCAGAGGTAGAAATCAGGGGGAAAAGTCTCATTTACTATAGCAGCAAGAAAAATAAAGTACCTAGGAATAAAACTTACCAAGGAGGTAAAAGATTTATACTCAGAAAACTACACAACACTAAAGAAAGAAATTAAGGAAGTCACAAATGAATGGAAGCATATACCATGTTCATGGATTGGTGAATTAACATAATCAAAGTGTCCATACTACCCAAAGCAATTTATAGATTCAATGCAATGTCTATTAAAATACAAATGACATATTTCACAGATATAGAACATTTCAAAAATTTATATGGAATATAAATGACCCTGAATAGCTGCAGCAATTTTGAGAAATAAGAACAAAGAAGGAGGGCTCACAATACCTGACATCAAACTATATTATAAGACCACTGTAATCAAAACAGTCTGGTACTGGCATAAGAACAAACACATATCAATGGGACAGAATAGAGAGCCCAGTAATAGACTCATGCCTCTATGGTCAATTAATATTTGAAAAAGGGGGCAGAAGCATGGAGTAAAAACAGCCTCTTCAACAAATAGTGTTGGGAGATCTGGACAGCTACATGCAAAAAAATAAAATTCAACCACAAACTTACGCCACACACAAAAATAAACTCAAGATGGATTGAACAGTTAAATACAAGTCATGACACCATAAAGGTCCTAGAGGAGAACATAGGCAGGAAAATCTTAGATATTCCATACAGCAACATTTTCACCAATATGTCCCCTAAAGCAAGGGACATAAAGGAAAGAATAAACAAATGGGACTTCATCTAAATAAGAAGTTTGTGCACAGCTAAAGAAAATATCAGCAAAATGAAAAGGGAAGCAACCAAGTGGAAAAAATATTTGCCAATGATACCTTGGATAAGGATTTGATCTCCAAAATATATAAATTACTCACATTACTCCACTCCAGGAAGACAAACAATCCAATTAGAAAAGGGGCAAGGGGCCTGAACAGACACTTCTCCAAAAAGCACATACACAGGGCCCAGAGACACATGAAGGATGCTCAGCATCACTAGCCATCAGAGAGATGCAAATTAAACCACAATGAGATACTACTTCACACCACCCAGACAGGCCATCGTAAACAAATCAACACACAACAAGTATTTGCAAAGATGTGGAGAAAAGGGAACCCTAGTGCACTGTTGGTGGGAATGCAGTCTGTTGTAGCTGCTGTGGAAAACAGTTTGGAATTTCCTCAAAAAACTAAAAATGGAACTGCCTTTTGACCCAGCAATTCCACTGCTGGGATTATACCCTAAGAATCCTGAAACACCAGTTCAAAAGAACTTATGCACCCCGGTGTTCATAGCACAAATTACTATAGCCAAGTATTGGAAGCAACCTAAATACCCAACAGTAAATGAGTGGATCAAAAAACTGGTACATTTACACAATGGAATACTATTCAGCAGAAAGAAAGAGCTACTACCCTTCATGACAGCATGAATGGAACTGGAGAGCATTATGCTAAGTGAAATAAGCCAGGTGGTGAAAGAGAGACACCATATCATCTCACCTACAAGTGGAATCTAATCAATAAGATAAGCAAGCAAGCCAAATATAACCAGCAACACTGAAATAAAAAAACAAACTGCCAATAACCAGAGGGGAGGAGGGATGGCAATAACAAGGGAAAAGGAAGGGAAGGGTCATCAAGGAACATGCATAAAGGATCCATCAACTAGGCCAAGTGAGGGAAGGATTGAGTGAGGGAGGTGAGGAGTGGAGGGGCTTGGGAAAGTAGCGGTGGGAAAATGTTGTAGTGGGGATGATGAGATGGGGTGCAGGGCAGAGAGAATAAACGGGAGAAAAAATTAGACAACTATAATAGCATAATCAATAAAATTAAAAAATAAAAAAAGAATAAATAAGGGTTGCAACCATTTTCTACTCAATGAATCATTTGATTCTTTTCTAAATATGTGCCTACAATACTTACCATCTGTGCTCATGTGCCCATTCTGCCCTAACCTATCACACAAGAAGCGAGGAGTATTCCTGGACAGTGGACCCTGCTGCTGAGAGTGGTGGCTCATTGTCCTCTTGCTCTTGCTAGTGAGGTGTAGACACTTAACTGCAGCTCATAAGACATTTAACATTCAGAAAAATCTCTCTGTAAAAGAAATGAGTGAAGTAAATTGAGGAAGGTAGAAGGGGGGATGGGAGAAAAAACAAGGAGAGGAAAACTGAACTAGAAGGGCTATGGTTTGAAATACAAAGCTGAATTAATGAAATTGAAAACAGAACAAAGGAATAAAAATTTAAAAGCTATGAACAAAGTAATGAGAGAAATAAAATCTTAAATCTAAAAACAGCATGATTTATAACAAATAACAGGAGGCTGACTCAAGAACATTCTGAATTCTCTTTAATTGCACAAAATATACAATTGAACCAAAGTGTTTTCATAGAAGGATGGTAACTGTAAATTTTTTAGTGATGAAAAATAACATTGGAGAAAGAATCGGAGTCTGTTTGACTTAATACTGGCCTGTGCAAGTTAAACACATGTACTTCCTTCAAGTGTTCAGGAATCAGCTGCCCTTTTCTATTCTATGAGACTTTTAGGATTCCAACTCTGCTTAGGACTCAGTACCAATGCCTTACAAATGCAGTTCTTGTAAGAAAATCAGTGATGTTAAAAAAAAAAAAGCAATCATTTGATTTTAAAAATTCCAAAGAGAGCAGTAACATAAAATAATTAAAATGCAAAGATATGAAAAATAAAGACAACTATTACAAAACACAATAGCTCTGAATGTTTGCTTTTATGTGACACATATTTTTAACCAAAGTTCAACATTGGTGATGTGAGTACTCTTTATGATTTTAATTTATGTTCTATCCTCTTCTCATATCAATGTCTACTTACAACATCTGTGAAGGCTGTGTAACCCAAATTTGGCAGGGGAAAGTGAACAGACTGCTTTTAAGCCAAGTCCCCAGAGGTCAGTGTAAATGCATTTCTTGAATTTTCGTACATCCCAAATCCCAGGTAGCATGTTCATCACCTGTACATTTGATATAGCCTTCAATCCTCTCACATATTTGATAATTTATCTTAGGTGACTTCTTTCCAGCTGCATAGAACATGTGATTTCTGCCCCAAAATAGCAGTGAATGAGAGACTCAATTCATATTGAAGAATATTAACCATCAGAATTACCAAAACTACATTTTAGACAGTCTGTTAGATTGAGGAACTTAAGGCCTTTGAATTCCTATAAACTGTCACACCCACACTTGTCAACCCCTGTGTTTTGATGACTCCAGTAAGTTTTTTACCCACTAGGACATGTTCTGTTCTCCCCAAATCCCCAGACACTAGGGCAGTCATGGATGATGTTCATTGCCAGCAGAATATTCATTAGTACCTTATCACAGAAAAGTATTTTTCAGAAACCTACCCCTCTTCCACTCACCTCAGGGTATCTGACAAACATCTTCATCACCAAGGATAACACCCGCTTAGTTCAAGTCAGTGGCAACCTCCCTGACACTTTGATTAGGTCAGGGATGGGCACATTAGGGCAAGGATGGGCACATAATCTGAGATGCTATAGGCATGCAGATGAAAAAGGGGCCACATACTAAACCTGACAAACTCAGGGGAAGCCTGCTTAGCAGGTCTTACAAACTCATCTAAAAGTAACCACATAGGATGCTGTGAATTTAAAACTTTTTAATTAAAGTGAGTTATGGCAGGTAGTTATGTCCCAGGCCAGTCATGACCTTGACAAAGGTCAATCTTTATTTTAACTAAGCCTGTCTATTGCCTTTTTGCATTGAAGATCACATACTTTTGGAATGTCAGAGTAATCCCTAGAACAGAAGACCATAGACTACAGACCCATTGCTATCTTGTTGCCCAAATACCATCTCTATGTGTTATAAATGTTAATTGCTAACTGTCCTACATTCACCAATGTAAAAGAAGTATGCCTCTCTATTTTGCTCTTTATCCAATCTCAGAGATTTCCCCATTTTGCTTTCTTTCACCTCCCTAATCTACCACCAGTGAATTTCATGTAACATTCCTTGTCTCCTCCTTTGATTGTAATGTATAAAATAAGCTGCAAAACTCCCATTCTCCTGAGCATTTTTCAGTCCATTGAGAGTTTGCTTCCTGGCAATTGTTGTCGACTGGCTCAAATAAACTCATAAAAATCCTCTACAGGTTTGAACATATCTTACATTGATAAGCAGAATTAAAAGAAGGACTTATATTTCATGCTTTGTTGTAAACCAGAAGCACACAACTCCTATTGCCACTGGCAGTCAAAGAGAGAGCATGCAGAGAACCAGTTTTAAGATGGAACTAATGCTCTACCTTTGGAATCTGGTTATATAGACCAATGTTCTTATTGCTTATTGCAGCTTGAGTCAGGGATTTTGATTCTTTGCAACTGAAAATACTCAACTGATCTAAGTGTCTTTTGTTTGTTTATTTGTTTGTTTGTTTAGCAATTTGTCCTCCAATATCTGAATTTTTCCTAGAATTCAATCACTGGTCCACGGGGGCTGGACTAAATAGGTTACAAACAGTAGACAATATATTCACTGTTGTCTCAGTTTTCCAGAGCTAGAGAACTGTTTTTTAAATAAGTAGGTGTGTATGACTCTCTAAGAATGGGTTATTTTCACAAGAGAATTCTCTCCTCCTACAACTAGACTTTCTCTACCCACCTGCCAAATATGCCTTAAAATATGTCAGTATAAGCTGAAGGCAAAGTTACTGATGCTCAAATAAATGTATTTTTACATAAGGTCTGAGCTGGAAAAAAAGTTTGTTTGTTTTTTTTACTTTCTCCAACTTAAGCACCCTCTATTTTAGATGAAACCTAGACTGCAAAATGGCTTGACTATGGAAACAACTGAGGATACATGGAGATACAACTGAGCCCAAGTGCCCCACTCTCAGCTCAGTGCTCAGCCTGCTGCTCTGATGCACTGAGCCTAGTGTTTAACCCTAATGCCCTCTCCTAAGGCCATAGGAGCACACTGGGGATCTGAAATGAAACTCTTCAGATACTATATTTAAGAAGTTTAAATTTTTCATATTTGTTATGTTAATACTGTTATCATTGTTTCTGAGACATAGTACTTAGATGCTGTGAAAATCTAGAGAAGAGTAAACTCTTGGGGAAAGGTTTAAATTTTCAGGTTAAAGCTCAGCATAATTATCTGATTGATGATAAAGTTATCTAATTATACCTAAACTTTGTTTCTTAAGAGTGTTCTAAAATAAGTCATCTTTTAACTTTAAAAATCCTACATTTTTTATTGTTGTTCAATTACAGTACTCCCCATTTTCTCCCCATTACTCTCTCCTGCCCTACCCACCCCTACCTACCACATTCAATCCTCATCACCCCCATGTGTTTGTCCATGGGTTGTTTATACAAGTTCCTTGATGACTCTTCCTCTTATTTCCACCATTATCCCCCTCTCACCTTCCCTCTGGTCATTGTCAGTTTATTCTTTATATATGCTGATTCTACGTTGCCTCCTTGTTTGCTTTGTTGATTATATTCCACTTACAGGTGAGATCATACAGTGTTTATGTTTCACCACCTGTCTTATTTCACTTTGCATAATGCTCTCTATTTCCATCCATGCCATCACAAAGGTAGGAAGGAACTCCTTCTTTCTTTCCTCTGTGTAGTATTCCATTGTGTAAATGAACCACAATTTTTTCATCCACTCATTTATTGATGGGCTCTTAGGCTGTTTCCAGCATTTGGCTACTGTAAATTGTGCTGCTATGAACATTGGGGTGCATAGGTTCTTTTGAACTGGTGTTTCAGGATTCTTAGGGTATACTCCCGGCAGTGAAATTGCCAGGGCAAAAGGTAATTGCATTTTTAGTTTTTAGAAAATTCCATACTGTTCTCCATAGTGGCTGCACGAATCTTTATTCCCACCAAAAGTGTAGTAGGGTTCTCTTGTCTCCACAACCTCACCAACACTTGTTTGTTAATTTACTTATGATAGCCATTCTGATCGTTATGAAGTGGTATCTCATTGTGGTTTTAATTTGCATCTCTCTGGTGGCCTGTGATGCTGAGCAACCTTCCATAAGTCTCTAAGCCCTCTGCATCTCCTCCTTGGAGATGTCTTTTCAGGTCCTTTGCCCAATTTTTAAATGGATTGTTTGTCTTCCTGGGAGTAGAGTTGTATGAGTTCTTTATATATTTTGGAGATCAAACCCTTGTCTGAGGCATCATTAGCAAATATATTTTCCCAAACGGTTGGTTTCCTTTTCATTTTGCTGATGTTTTCTTTAATTGTGCAGAAGCTTTTTATTTTGATGAAATCCCATTTGTTTATTCTTTCCTTTATGTCCCTTGCTCTAGGGGACATATTGGTACTGTCCTGACCAGAGACTACTGGCCAGGTACTGTCCCAGTCTGTGTGCTGCTGGCTGTGTGTCACATGCTATCTTTCCCCTTCCCCCAGATACTTTATGCATCCAGGTCTCTCCTGGCACAGGTCTGGGACTTTCTGGCCCTGTGAGGGGAAGGAGCCACTAGGGTGCTAGCAAGGACTCAGTTCTCCTTCAATGTCCCTGCAGCAGCTGCCATCTCTGGCACCAGGCCCAGGACCTTCTCCATCAGCCTAAAAAATCCTCCTTACCACCCATGTTGAAGCATCCTGTACCTACTGTGGCTTCCAAAATTCTTATCAGCTGAAATTTGTTGGCTGTTCACTTTGGTTTTTGGAAGATTGGCTACATGTCCCAATTTTGTGCATGAGCAAGTGGGTTCAGCTCCTACCTACATCCCCGTTATCTTCCTGATCTGAAAATCCTATATTTTAATCTGAAAATGAACCAGAAAAGTATGTTACTCTTTTGTTTTATACCTAATCCATATATAATACTTAATTATGAAAATTGCTACCAAACCATCTATTCCTGTCTTACTCAAAAACACACACTGGGTTCTCATCTCTTCTAACCTCAAGTGGAGAATTCTCTGACTGATTTTAAAGCATTTTGTGACGGTACATCACTAATCAACTATTTTACCTCATCACTTCTCTGCTCTCTATAACTTCTTCCATATAGCCCAAACTCTCCATTTAAAAGCATTCTGTGATATTCATGAATATTCTTCCCTCAGGGTGTAACCCATGTTTAGCCAGCATGTGGAATGCCCTCAATTTGTCTGTGATTGTCCAAGTTCTATTCACCCACAGGGCTCATTATAGACCCTCACAGACAGTGAGCCCAGCCCATACTGATCTTTCTTTACATGAGTACTTGATTATCAATTGCTGAGTTATGCTTTTCTATTTTTTTTCATATGTGTGGGTCTTTTCAAATTTGTAAACTTGAATAAGCAATTATGCTGGGGCTTTTTGTATCCATTCTGCAGAGCACTTTGCACAGTATGGAATTCTAATGCTCCTCTACAAATGCTTATTGATGGATGGGTAGAAATAAGCTGGAGTACAGGTGAAGCAGTGCCTAACCCTGCATCATTGGACCCCAGAGTCTCTGGTCCTACTGGTGTAACACTTGCATCTTGTGTTAAGCTAGGTTCTTATGAGGACTGAGGTCAAAACTTTCTTGTATTCCTTGGTGTCCTTTCTGCCTTGCTGTAGATCCTGAGTAAATAATGTAAGGTCTTCATATCTACAGAGTTAGCAGACAGAATCTCAAATTTCAAAGGACATCTATGACATTGATAATCTTTCTAGTTCCAAGTAGACTAGGATCTAAGCTGTTTCAGTGAAGCTCTTATTCTAAAAAATCCTCAGGCCATCTTAAATGCATTTCAGAGATATGAAGTTATTTCAAATGTTTAATCTCAATCTCTTTGGCTGCAACTCAAGTCCATTCCCTTTATCAAAACCCTGAGTGGAAATGGAGACTAAGGCTCTCTTTGCTAAAAAACATGTCAAAACCATATGGGATTCGAATGTTCCTTTACAAGTGCTTGTTGATGGATTTAAATATCTATCTATATCTATCTATCTCTCTATATATAGATCGATATATATATAGATCTCTATATATAGAGAGATAGATAGATAGATAGATATAGATAGATGATAGATAGATAGATATAGAGAGATAGATAGATATAGATAGATAGATAGATAGATAGATAGATAGATAGATAGATATACACATACGCATACACCAGCCTACCTTCACAAGTTAAGAATGTGGTATAATGTTTTATATCTGGTCTTTTTTAAAGTAAACTATCATCTATAATATAATTACAGGTTATAATTATAACTAGTCACATTCTTTAAATCTAAACATTCAGAAAGCACAGAGAAATTTTGTCGCATTTGCTTTAAATATTTGATTTAAAATATTAAGATATAATACATACTTGTATAGTTTATGGTTCCTTTGTACAATTGCCTGTTTTTTCTCCTGAGTAGTAACAACTAGCCTAAACCAAGTGTAATTCCTCCTGTCCATTTTTTAAATTTAATATATGTATGTATGTTATGTACATATATATACATATCATATACATGTATATTATGATACATGTACATTGAATGTACAGTATGCATTATTTTTTACTGTTCCTATTATTTATATCACAATATATGTATCCTTCTGGAATTTACTTACATGTCAGAGTATGTTTTTAAGATTTCTCCAGGTTGACGGTATGGATCTTTTTCATTTAATGGTATTCCACTGTTAACAATGATGCAATTGACTAGCTCAGTTTTTATTAATGAACACTTAAATAGTGTCCAATTTTCTTCTATTGCAAACTACGTGTTGAAAATACTTGTACTGATCAGAGTGTGTATGTATTTGAATGCTTCTCTAAAATATCTCTAGGATACTCAGAAGTAGAATTGCTAAAATGCAAGATATGTACATCTTGGATTTTTCCAAATAATAAAAAATGCTCTCCAAATTGTATTCACAAAGTTATACTTCCACAAGTTGTTCTGAGAATTTTTTTTTACCAAATTAATATTGTGGACTATAAACATTTTTCTAGTCAGATAGGTATCTTGTTACCTTATTTGTCATTTTCCTGATTACTTATGAGATTAAATGTAGTTTCTTTTTAAAAAAAAATTTAATCCTCACCTGATTGTATGTTTACTGACTTTAGAAACATGGAAAGGGAGAGAAAGAGGAACATCGACCCTAAGTAACAGCAATCAGTTGCTTCCTGTAAGCACCCCGACTGAGGATACAACCCACAACCTAGGCATGTGCAGATCAAACCTCTGGCCTTTTGGTGCACAGGATGATGATCCAACCAACTAAGCCACCCAGCCAGGGCTAGCATAGTTTCTTATTTATTGATCACTCAGGCTTCCTCTTCTGTTAATTGCTTGTTTGTGACATTTCTCCATTTGTGTATTTTGTCATTCTGTTTTATTTACATGTTTTAAAATATATACATTCTGTTTTCTAATCCCTTGTCAGTTATAGACATTATAAATATCTCCTTTCAATCTACATTGTCTTTTAACTCTAGGTATCATATTTTACAGGTTTTAAAAAGTGTTTAATGTAGTCAAATTCTTCTTTATTTTTTAAGTCTCACCTTAAGTTCATAAAAGTTTCTTTCCATCAAACAGAAATACTTACCCCACTCTGGCAAGGGGCTCAGTTGGCTTGAGTGTTGTCCTGTACAACAAAGAGCTTGTGAGTTCCATCCCCGGTCAGGGCACATATGGGAGGGAACCAATCAATGTTTTTCTCCCACATTAATGTTTCTCTCTCTCTCTCTTCCTCTCTCTCTAAAATCAATAAACATATTTCCAAGTGAAGAATACACCTCAAAGCCAGGTGGTATAAGATAGAAAACTCCAGAGGGCTCCCAGAAAATAGTGTCCTCAAGGTGATCCAGATTTGCTTAAGAGACAGAAGGAGACAGGAATGTTCAGAGAAGAGTCTGAGATATAAAGAATTCAGGGTGTGATGGATTGTGAGTTCTAGTGGGCACACTGGAAGTTTCAGGAGTTGGATAGAGGCATGAGATGGGAAGAAACTCTGTGTGTACTTTTCAATCAGGTCCCATGTACATTAAGATGCTGGAAAATGCTCAGCCATTATTTATCCAAATCTTGCTCCTCCATTCTTTTTTCAGAACTCTTATTGAAGCCTATCGATCTAGTTCTCACATTTCTAAACTGCTCTTTCATATTTCTACCTCTTTTTCTATGATGCTTTATCAGTAATTTCCTCACTACAATCTTCCAACTCACCACTTCTCTATAACTATGTCTAATCTAGAATTTATTCTACTTAATGCATTTATTTCAATGGCTGTATTTTTCATTTTGAGAAATCCAACTGGATTTGTTGTTTAATATAACTTTTTCCTCATTTTATTTGCATTTGTTTTTATTTTATGATTTCTTATCACTTCTAATAAGGATATTCCTCTATCTCTTTGGGGCATTGAAACATTTACTTTAACATCACTTTTGGATTGTTTTGTTATTTTCATACCATTGTAAAAGACTCCATACAACTTGCATTTTCTTTGGGCCATGTTTTAAGCAATTATTGTCCTCTCTTCCTTGTGTGTTTTTAGAGCTTAAGGTTACAGGCTTATCTTGGAATATAGTTTCTGTTTGTCCTTCTCACACTACCTCTTGCTCCACTCAGGCCACTTTGTCTAGCAGTTTTGATCACCTCCACCCAACTCCCAACTCAGAGCCAAGTCTTATATGCATAGCCCAGGGATCCCATCCTTGGTCATACTGGAGCTATCTAAGATCCAGGTACCTAGTAACACATGGCCTTGCACAGGGCCAGGATGCGAGGCTATGCCTATATATTCCCTCTTCCCATTATTCTTCCTTTCATCCCTCCCCTACTTCCTGGCTTGAAACAGTTAAGCTACCCTGACCTAAGCACAAAAGTAAGGCATGACTTCAATTAGGCTTACTTTCATAATCAGTTTTTAGTAACTAGTAGGAACTGAGGTACTGAAATGAGAAGCAAAAAATAGTTGCTTCAATTAGACATTCTGAGATTTTTTTGGAATATCAACATATCCTTGATTCTTCAGAATTATTATCTGTACTTTACAGGTTGTACCTTAAAGTTTCAAATCTTTTGGATAAAACTATAAGCCAAAGAAATTCATAATTAATAATCACTAATGAGTTTTCTTTTATGCTTATCCTGCAGCAATGGTTCTATTTTTTAGACTTCAAATTATTTACTTATGTATTCATTAACAAGAATATCCTAAGCATTGATAATGTGCCAAGGTCTGTGCTATGAGAAAATAGGACAAATAAGCAGCATACAGACTTTAAGTAAATACATAATTATAGGGACAAGCTTTAACTACTGCTGCAATAAGTTCTCAATGTTCTTCTTCCTACTCTTTACATATGTGGCTCATTCTTTCCCTTCAGAGCCTCCTTAAAAATGTCATATCCTCTGGTTACCCTCCCCCCACCCATGTGCCATTATTTTCTGGTCCAGCTCAAAGCCCTGATTTGGGATGCTTATCTCAATTTAGTGTTATTTTGGTTATTTTTAAAAGTCTATCATCCTAAGTAGAATATGCACTCTACAAGCACTGATAGACTCTCTGTCTGGTTGTCTTTGCTATCACTTGCCAGCACTTGGCATAATGCCTGGCTCAAGTTTCAAACACAACAAACATTTGCCAAATGAATGAATGAATAAGTGAACCAATAAGAGGAGGATACCTAAGAAAAGAGTAGGCTTTGGCCAGGACATTGGGGGTTGTGAGAGGAGTGTTGGGTGGGAGTGGAAAAAACTTTCCTGGCAGAAGAAATACCTGTGACAGATTCTTGAGGGTAGGGGGAGTGCAGCATGTGGCAAGAGCAGAAATAAGACCCAAGAAGCTGGTTTTGCAGTGACTGAGGGGTGGGCAGGGGTCAGCTTGACTTGGCCTTGAATGCCAAACTGATGATTTTAAATTTATTGGAAAAGTCATTAGAGTCATTGAAGGAGTTTAAGCAGGGAAGTGACTTGCTCAACTTTTCTCTCTGTCCAATATGGCAGCCATTAGCCCCACATGACTATTTAAATTTAAATTAATTAAAAATGAAAAAAATTAAAATTTAGTTTCTAAGCATCAAGCCACTTTTCAAGTGTTCAAAAGCCACATGTGCCTAGTGGCTTCCTTAATAAAAAGTACAAACATAGAGCATTTGCATCATTGCAGAAAGATCCATTGGGTAACACTACTGAAAAAAACTGGATGCTCAACTCTGTGATAAGTGAGTCAGTGGAAACAATTCAGGTGTAATATAAAACCTGAACAAACCTGTACTTGAACAACAATAAAAAAATTTTTTAAAGCTCTGTACATATCCAATAGTTAACCTAAGAACATTCTGAAGTGAAAAAATATTTAAAATTATAATCTAGTTGAAAACGAATTTTGAGTTTTGAAAAAAGGAGGCTTAACAATTCAGAAAAGTAACAGTGTAATATACTTGTAAAATCAAGTTATCCTCAAATATTTTGAGAAACTCTCAAAATATTTTATGGTAAAGTTCTAAAATGTTCACTGTTCTCTAAAAATAAATATATCTAAAGACTGGTCGGGAGATAACAAAAATCTATCAGCAAATTTACTAACCAGGGTCAGGTCTATACTTTAATGGAAACACTGAACATTTGTTTCTTTGGCTTAACATTTATTTAACCAACTACTATAAATATCAGCTGTCTGTCAAAAATGATGTATCCAAATTTCACATATTTTAAATTTCCTAATAGTGACCAAGTCCACACAATATTTTCATATAACAGCTGTCATAAAAGCAGAATATCTCAAATACACATTGGATTTGATTAATGAGCTAATGGTGGTTCCCTGTTTAATGTGATTAGGACCTGTGTGATCTTTAGCCAAAGCATGTTCAGAGTTGACAATGATGTTTATTTTGTTATCCACTCGTTAGGGTGCAGAATAATGCTCAATTTACAGATAGCAATGCATTTTCAACTGTAGATCAAAAACTACTACTAGTGTGTGGAAGCAATTTGGCCAATGTTATCAGAATGACTTTTGTGAGACTGTTTGATCTTACTACAAAATGTAGTTCTTGTTTTTTTCCTATTTTTCATTGTTGTTCAAGTATACTTGTCTCCATTTCCCTGCCACCACCCTCCTGTGCCCCAGCCACCCCCAAACTCTCACCCTCAATCATACCTATCTTTGGATTTGTCCACTTGTCCTTTATACATGTTTCTTGATGACCCTTCCCCTTCTTACCTCTGTTATTCCCCTCCCCCATGCCCTCTGGACACTTACAGTTTGTTCTTTACTTCAATGTCTATGTTTATATTTTGCTGGCTTGATTGTTTTGTTGATTAGGATTCACTCAGAGCTGAGATCATATGTTATTCGTGTTTCACCACATGGCTTATTTCACTTGGCTTAATGCTTTCTAGTTCCATCATGCCATTGTGAAGGGCTGTAGCTCCTTTTCTTTCTGCTTTGTAGTATTCCATTCTGTAAACGTACCACAGTTGTTTGATCCACTCATTTACTGCTGGGCATTTAGAGTGCTTCCAGCACTTTGCTATTGAAAATTGTGCTGCTACGAACATTGGGGTGTATAGGTTCTTTTGAACTGGTTTTTCAGGATTCTTAGGGTATAATCCCAGCAGTGGAAATGCCAGGAAAAAAGGTGGTTCTATTTTTAGTTTTCCAAGGAAACTCCAAACAGTTTTCAACAGTGACTCAACCAGTTTGCATTCCCACCAATAGTGTACTAGAGTTCTCTTTTCTCCACAACCTTGTCAGCACTTGTTTTTGTTGATTTGGTTATGATGGCCATTCTGTCTGGTGTAAAGTGGTATCTCACTGTGGTCTTAACTTGCATCTCTCTGATGGCTAGTGATGCTGAACATCCTTTCATATGTGTCTGGGCCCTATGCATATCCTCCTTGGAGAAGTGTCTGTTCAGGTCCTTTGCCCATTTTGTAACTGGGTTGTTTGTCTTCCTAGAGTGCAGTCATGTGAGTTCTTTTTATATATTTAGGATATCAAACCCTTGTCTGATGTATCATTGGCAAATATATTTTCCCAAATGGTTGGTTCTCATTTCATTTTGTTGAGTTTTCTTTAGCCATGAAGAAGCTTTTTAATTTGATGAGGTCCCATTTGTTTATCCTTTCCTTTATGTCCCTTGTTGTAGGAGACAAAAAAACAACATAACCCTATATCTAAAACAAAGAGATGAACAATAACAAAGTCCAAGCAAGTAGATGGAAGGAAATAATGAGCATCAGAACAGAATTAAATGACGTAGAAACCAAAAAACACTTCAAAAAATCAATGAACCCAGGAGCTGGTTCTTTGAAAAGATAAACAAAATTGACAAACCTTTAACAAGACTCATCAAGGGCAAAAAAGAGAGAGGATTCAAATAAATAAAAACAGAATGAAAGAGGAGAAATAACAACTCATACCACGGAAATACAAAAAGATTGTAAGAAATTATTATAAACAGCCCTATGCCAAGAAATTGGATGGCCTGAGCAAAATGGATACATTTCTAGAAACATACAACCTTCCAAAGCTGAATCAAGAAGGATCAGAAAACCTGAATAGACCAATAACAACTAGTGAAATTGAAGCAGTAATCATTAAACCCCTGACACACAACTTTCCTGAACCAGGTGGCTTAATAGACAAATTTTACACAACATTCAAAGAAGAGCTAACACCTATTCTCAAACTATTCCAAAAAATTCAAGATTCCCAAAATTTTTTTACAAAGCCTATATTATCTTAATTCCAAAACCAGTTAGAGACGCAACAAATAAAATTAAAATTATAGCCAATATCTTCAAATAACAGATGCTAAAATCCTCAAGAAAATATTAACAAATTGGATCCAGTAATACATTTAAAAGATCATATTCATGATCAAGTGGGGTTTATTCCAGGTTTGCAAGGATGGTACAATATTCACAAATCAGTAAACATAATACATTACATAAATAAAATGAAGGACAAAAGTCACATTATCATATAAATAGATGTTGCAAAAGCATTTGATAAAATCCAGCACCCAATTATAATAAAAAAAAAACTCAACAAAGTTGGAATAGAGGGAGCACAGCTAAGTATAAGTAAGGCCATGTACAAAAAACCTACTGTCAACATTACTCTCAATGGGAAAAACTAAAAGAGCTTCCTTAAGATCAGGAGCAAGAGGGGGGTGCCATTTTTTCTACTCTGTTCAACGTAATACTGAAACTTCTAGCCACAGTGATCAGAATAGAAGAAGAAATAAACAACATCCATTTCGGAAAGGAGGAAGTAAAACTGTCATTATTGGCAGACAACCTGATATTGTGCATAGAGAACCCTATAGACTCCACCAAATAAAACTAGTTGATGTAAGTGAATTCAACAAAGTAGTGGGATACTAAGTCAATATTCTGAAATTAATGTCATTTTTGTACACCAAAATGAATTATCAGAAAGAGAAACTAAGAAAATAGTCCTACTTACTGTAGCAACAACAATAACAAAAAATTAATTAATTAATTAATTAATTAATTAATTAAATAAATAAAGTACCTAGGAATAAATTTAACCAAACAGGTAAAAAACCTATATTAGGGAAACTATAGAACACCAAAGACAGATATGGAGAAAGATGCAAATAAATGAAAGCACAAACTGTGTTCATGGACTGGAAGAATTAACATCACTAAAATAGCATATTTCACAGATCTAGGGCAAACAATCGAAAAATTTATATGAAACCAAAAAAGACCCTAAATAGCCTCGGCAATCTTGAGAAAGAAGAACAAAGTTGGAGGGATCACAATACCTGATTTAAAGGCCACTCTAATCAAAACGGACTGGTAGTTTCATAAGAACAGATACATAGGTCAATGGAACAGAATAGAGAGCCCAGAAATATAGAAATATACCCAGGTCTCTATGGTCAATTAATAATTGAGAAGGGGGCATGGGCATACAATGGAGTAAAAATAGTCTCTTCAGTAAATGATGTTGGGAGAAATGTACTGGTACATGAAAAAAATGAAACTACCAACTCATACCATATACCAAATAAATTCACAACATACACTAATATAAACTCAAAATGGATAAAAGACTTACATATAGTCATGATACCATATAAATGCCATGAGAAAATACAGGCAGTAAAATTTGAGGTATCTCATGTAGCAATATTTTTGCCGATGTATCTCCTAGGACAATGGAAATAAATGGAAAAATAAACAAATGGTAGTACATCGAATTAAAAAGGCTTCTGCATGGTTAATAAAACCATCATCAGAATGAAAAGGAAACCAACTATATGGGAGAACATATTCGCTAGTGATATATTGGACAAGGTTTTGATCCCCAAAATATATAAAAAAACTCATGCAACTCCACACCAGGAAGACAAATAACCCAATTTAAAAATGGGCAAAGGACCCAAACAGATGCTTCTCCAAGGAGGACATACAGATGACCCACAGACATATGATAAAATGCTCAACATCACTAGGCATCAGGTAGATGCAAATTAAAACCACAATGAGATACCACTTCACACCTGCCAAAACGTCTATCATTACTATATTAACAAACAACAAGTGCTATTGAGGATGTGGGGAGAAGTGAACCCTGTTCATGGGAATAGGGGCTGCTGTAGCCACTGTAGAAAACATTATGGAATTTACTCAGAAAACTTAAAAATGGAAGTACCTCTTGATCCATTGATCCCACTGGGGGAAATATACCCCCAGAATCCCAAAACACCAATTCAAAAGAACTTATGCATCCCTATGTTTGTAGCAGCATTATTTACAATGGCCAAGAGTTGGAAACAGCCTAGGTGCCCATTAGCAGATGATTGTTTTAAAAAAGGGTGTTACATCTACACAATGAAATGCTGCATTGAGAAAAAAGAAAAAATACTGCATATGCAGCAGAGAGAAAAAAAGGAGCTCATACCTTTTGCAACAGCCTGAATGAAACTAGAGAATATCCTGTGAAGTGAAATAAGCTAGTAAGTGAAAGACAAATGCCATGTGATCTCACTTATAAGAGGAATCTAATGAACAAAATAAACTAATGATCATACAGAACCAGAGACATGGAATTATGTAATACACTGACATTGGTGAGAGGGGAGGTGGAAGGTGGGTACTGTTTGAAAGAAGGTGAAGGGACATATATGAAGGACCCATGGACATGGACAAAGGTGTGATTTTCACTATGAAAGTGGGGATCAGGATGGGTGGGGGCAGCAAAGAGGTCAATAACTGAAACTGTAAGACTCTAAAATTACAAAGAGGAAATGGACAAAACTTTACTTAAACAACAATAAATAAATAAGAAGTTATAATATTAAAAAGTACTTATAATGTTTCTGTTTATAGCATAAATCTAAAAAACATTTAAACTTCTCTGTCAAAGTCTCTAGATACAACACATCAATCCTGTGTATTTCTCATCAAGAACATACCAGAAGCAAAGGATTTAAAAAGTAAGTACCCCTTTTTCTGGAGTTGGGAAAAAACCAAAGAGAATTTTTAAAGATGTAATATTGATTTAAAATGTGAAAGAATTTCCCTAAATTTAACGAATACAAAATTTATTCCATAGCTATGTCAATAATTAACTAAATTGTGATTAAATTGACTAAACTGTGATAAGCCTATAATGAAACAGAGTCTACTGGGTTGACAAAAAAGTCCCTTTTGTTTTGTTTTTTTAAACAAAGGACATTTTTTAATTTTTAACAATAATTTTATTTATTGGGATATTTTGAGTATGTTGGCTATCTCCCACATGGTTTAACATTGATTGTTCTCAATTTATGTCTTGATTTTATTACTGTCAGCTTCAGCTGGCCTACCCAATGACCATGGAGCATCATCGAGGAAGAAATCTCTGGCGTGAAATTTTGCAAACCACTTCTGACATATTCAAGCACTCACATCATATTCTCCATACAAAGCACAAATCTTTTTTTTCTTTGCATTTTAGTTGTGTTTTACCCTTTTTGAAATAATAAAGCATAATATGACAAAAAATGTTGTGTATTTTCTTCAATCTTCAAAATTAAAATTATGACACTAACATCCACCAATTTTGATTTTTTTTATAAAAGCACTTTGATATGAGAGCTGTCACAATACTATCTAACAAAGTTATTTCGAAAGAACTTAAAGAAAACTAAGAACTACTACTTGTAGCACAGTAGTTCCAGCTGATTCTCTCTTCTGTCTTTGGCACACTCGGCCCTCCCTTGTGCTGAGCAGTTAGGAAGCCCTTGTCAGTGAGCTTGTAGGGGTTTGAAATCATCAACCTTCAAGAAAAATGTAGACAGCAACACACTTATAATAGGGGATTTTAACACCCCACTATCAAAAATGCGTAGATCTTCTAAACAAAATATCAACAAGGATATTGTGGCATTGAACAATGTCCTAGATCGAATGGACTTAACTGATATATAAACATAGAAGCTTTCATCCCAAAGGTGCAAAATACATCCTATTCAAATGCACATAGAACATTTTCAAAGATAGACCACATGATAACACAAAACAAGCCTCGATAAATTCAATAAAATTTATATTACATCAAGCATTTTCTCAGACCTCATGGGCCTGAACTGGAAACCAACCTCAAGGAAAAACTCAAAAACACTCATGGAGACTGAATAGCATGCTATTAAGCAATGAATGGGTTAATAAGGAGATCAAGCAAGAAATTTAAAAATTCCTGGAAACAAATGAAAATGAACACACAACTGTCCAAAACTTATGGGACACAGCAAAGGCAGTTATGAGAGGGAAGTTCATAGTGATACAGGCCTACCTGAAAAAGGAAGAAGCATTTTGAATGAACAACCTAACACAACATCAACAAAAATGGGAGGGACAATAACAAACAAAGCCCAGAGTGAGCAGAAGGAAGGAAATAACCAGGTCAGAGCAGAATTAAATGACGTATAGACTAAGAGAACAATCCAAAGTATCAATAAATCCAGGATCTGGTTCTTTGAAAATATAAACAAAATCTACAATACTTTAAGCAGACTCATCATGAAAAAAAGAGAAAGGACACAAACAAATAAAATCAGAAACGAAGGAGGAAAGGTCACAACTGATACTACAGAAATACAAAGAACTATAAGAAATTACAACAAAGAACTATATTGCAAGATATTGAAAACCTGGGCAAAATGGACAAATTCCTGGAAAAATACAATCTTCCAAAACTGAATTAAGAAGAAGCAGAAAGCCTGAACAGACTGATAACACCTGGTGAAATCAAAGCAGTAATCAAAAACCTTCCAGTACACAAAAACCCTGGACCGGATGGTTTGCCAGGAGAATTCTACAAAACATTTAAGGAAAGAGCTATCCCCTATCCTTCTCAGACTATTCCATAAAATCCAAAGAGAGTGAAGACTCCCAAACTCCTTTTGTGAAGCCAGCATCATCCTAATCCCAAAACCAGATGAAGACACAACAAAGAAGGAAAACTACAGGCCAATATTGCTGATGAACTAAGACACTAAAATCCTCAAAAAAATATTGGCAAACCGCCTCCAGCAATACATTAAAAAGATCATCCATCATGATCAAGTGGGATTCATCTCAGGGATGTGAGGATGATACAATATTCACAAATCAATAAACACAACACATCACATAAACAAAAAGAAAGACAAAAATCATACCATCTATCAATAGGTGCAGGAAAATCATTTGACAAAGTATAGCACCCATTTATGATCAAAACACTCAGCAAAGTAGGAATAAAGGGGGCATAGCTCAACTTAATAACGACCATATACGAGAAACCTACAGCCAACGTCACACTCAATGGGCAAAAACTAAAACCCTTCCCACTAAGGTCAGGAATGAGACAAGGCTGTCCGCTTTCACCACTTCTGTTTAACTTAGTATTGGATGTCCTAAACATAGCCATCAGTCAAGAAAAATAAATAAAAGGCAACCAAACAGGAAAGGAGAAGGTAAAACTGTCATTCTTTGCAGGTGACGTGATTGTGTACATAGGAAGTCCCATAGACTACACAAAAAAAACTACTTGTCCTAATACGTGAATATGGAAAACAGCAGGATACAAAGTCAATATTTAGAAATTGAAGGCATTTTTTATTCCAACAATGAAATATCAGAATCAGAAATCAGGAGAAAAAAATCTCATTCACAATAGCAACAACAACAACAAAAATAAAGCACCTAAGCATAAACCTTACCAAGGAGGTAAAAGACCTGTACTCAGAAAACTATACAACACTGAAGAATGAAATTAAGGAAGATACAAATAAATGGAAGTATATACCTTGTTCATGGATTGGAAGAATTAACATCATCAAAATGTCCATACTACTCAAAGCAATTTACAGATTCAACTCAATACCTGTTAAAATACCAATGACATATGTCACGGATATAGAACAAACAATTAAAAAATTTGTATGGGGCCTTAAATGACCCTGAATAGCCGCAGCAATATTGGGAATGAAGAACAAAGTCAGATGGATCATAATACCCGATATCAAACTATACTACAAGGCCACTGTAATCAAAACAGTCTGGTACTGGCATAAGAACAAACACATATCAATGGAACAGAATAGAGAGATGAGAAATAAACCCATGTCTCTACGCTCAATTAATATTCAACAAAGGAGGCAAAAGCATAAAATGTAGTAAAAATAGCTTCTTCAACAAATGGTGTTGGGACACCTGGACGGCTACATGCAAAGAAATGAAACTCGACCACCAACTTACACCATACACAAAAATAAACTCAAGGTGGATAAAAACCTTAAATATAAGTGGTAACACCATATAAGTCTGAGAGGAGAGTATAGGCATGAAAATCTCAGGTATTCCACACAGCAATATTTTCACCGATATTCCCTACAGCAAGGGATATAAAGGATAAATAAACAAAGGGGACTTCATCAAATTAAAAAGCTTAAGCACAGCTAAAGACAACATGATCAAAATCAATAGGGTACCAACTGTATGGGAGAATATGTTTGCCAGTGATACCTCCAACAATGGTTCAATATCCAAAATCTATTAAGAGCTCACATCACTCCACACCAGGAAGACAAACAATCCAATTAAATTTGGGCTAAAGACCTAAACAGACACTTCACCAAGGAGATACAGGGGGCCCAGAGACATGTAACGTGATGCTCAGCATCACTAACCAACAGAGAGATGCATATTAAAACCACAATGAGACACCACTTCACACCCATCAGAATGGCCATCATAAAGAAATCAACAACAAGTGCTGGCAAAGATGTGGAGAAAAGGGAACCCTAATACACTCTTGGTGGGAATGCAGACTAGTGAAGCCACTGTGAAAACAGTATGGAATTTCCTCAAAAAACTAAATATGTAACCTCCTTTGGCCTAACAATTCCACTGCAGGGATTATATACTAAGAATCCTAAAACATTGATTCAGAAGGATATATGCACCTCAGTGTTCACAGCAGCATTATTTACAATAGACAAGTTCTGGAAACAGCCTAAGACCCCATTAGTAAGTGAGTGGATCAAAAAACTGTGGTACATTTACACAATGAAATACTTTGCAACAGAAAGAAAGAGCAAACTCCTACCCTTCGAGATAGCATGGATGAAACTGGAGAGTATTATGCCAAGTGAAATAAGCCATGTGGGGAAAGACAAATACGATATGATCCCACCTATAAGTGGAACCTAATCAACAATATAAAGGAGCAAGCTAAATGTAACCAGCAACATTGAAATTAAAAAAAAAAAAGACAGTAACCAGAGGGGAGGAAGAAGGGAGATAACAGGGGAAAAGGAGGGGAAGGATCATCAAGGATCATGCACAAAGGACCCATCAACAAAGCCAAATGGGGGAAGGATTAAGGTTGGGAGGTGGGGAGGGGTGAGGCTGGGGAACATGGTGGCGGGAAAATGTTGACATAGGGATGATGGGATGGGGTGCAGGGTGGAGGGGATAAAGGGGAGGAAAAAAATGAGATAACTGTAATAGCATAATCAATAAAATATACAAAAAAAGATACTGAACTTAGGAACAAAATTGAAGAAAAAGGAAAAATGTCAAAAAGCTATGCAAAATAAAAAATAATGTAAACAATAAAAAAGAACAATGTGTAATGCATCTCAGCAGAGCCCAGTATTTGCCTGCAGGTCTCTTTGCATCCAACTCTGGCAAAGTCAGAAGCTAACCCCATGTAGGTCTAGCCAGAGTGCTTGAGGCTATAAGTTATCCACGGTCTGTGGGTGTCTCCTTTCAGACTTGTCTCATCTGGGGTGGTCCTTGCTGCTCTGCCCTGCTAGCTTTTCATCAGCACAAGACCCAGGGGTGGGTCATCCAACATCGAAATATACCAGTTACCACATCCACCTGCCTCTATCTGTGGTCTTGCCATTAGTCTTAGTCTTGCTGCTGACCTACCTGTTTATGAGAGTGCCCTGGAACCATATGAAGGACAGAGCTCCTGGACAACTCCTTGGAGGTACTGTTCAGAATTCAGGGAGGATGGTGGGTGTGTTCCCCCACTCCTGTATCACATGTCCTGGTCTGTCCCAGACTATTTCAAATAATGTATATTTTCTGATGAGTTAACTGTCTGTTTCATATGAGGGGCCAATCTGTGTAAAAGGGTCAGCTTTATAAAAGCCAAGGCTGAGCAGGGCCCCAAATTCCCCTTGCTGTGCCAATTTCTGCACTCTCTGCTTAACTGGTGTCAGTGGAATAGGGTCAAAGGAACCACTCATGTCTTGTTATGGATGAGAAAAAGGCCACCCTTGTTGCCTTTCTTTCTTTCCCCTATAGATATGCGCACTGCAGGGTGCTCCTGAGCTTGGCCAGGCTGTGCTGCAGGAGAGAAATGAGCACAGCTTTCCCTTTCCAGATTTCTTACTCGGCAGGTGTGTTGGTGGGGTCCACCTGGCTGCAAAGAATCACTTGTGCTCAGCTCTTGTCCATCTTTCAGCCCACTGCCTTTCCAGGAGATGCAGTCCAGAACTCTGTGTTCTGCAGAGCCCCTAGCCTGCTAGCCAAGCTGGGCAGGGCCCAGCAAACCCCATGCGCAACTCTCTGATCCTCCTGCTCAGCTGGATTCAGTGGAAATGAACTGTGCTTCCAATCTGGTCTCATTGCTAGAAGAGCAGCTGCATGTGGGCTCTTTGCCCAGATAGGCTTCAGCTCCTTTTCAAGGAGTCTGTATGTGATACTCATATCACAGCACTGAGCTGCTGTCTGGTCCTCTGCGTATACCCCCTTTCCAAAAAACAAAATGTTTCTCAGAGTCACAGCTGGCTGCTGCCTGCCAGTTTCTCTGACAAACATAGGTGTGACAACCTGATTATTTTAAGAGATTGAATCCCTATTTAGAACTCTCCAGACAGGCACTACTGTTATGGACATGCTGCTCATGGTGTGTGTAGCCTGGGTCTCCCAGTCTCCATACATCTTCACAAGCCTCTCAGAGTACGGTCTGGGGATCCCTGTGTGGGACAGGCCAGCTGCTCCAAGACAGGAGGAAGTTCCAAAGCTGTGATTTCTGTCTGGTCTTTCCGCTGCTGCAGATACTACCCACACAGAGTATTTCCCCTTCAACTTATAACCATCCTTACTGAATGGTACAGAGCATTTTTTTTGCACTCCTTGGCTTCAAAACTTCATATCAACTAAGATTTCATTGGTTGTTGAGGTTAATTGTCAGATCAGCCAAAACTCCAAGTTGAGGGTGAGAGCAAGTGGACCGTTTCTATCTCCTAGGCCATAATCTTTGGTTAAGAAATCACAAGCACTTTTAAAGAATAATTCTTTTAGTCCTGGCTATTGTGGCTCAGGGGATTGAGTGCCGGCCTGCAAACTAAAGGGTAAGCCAGTCTGATTCCCAGTCTAGCGCACATGCCTGGGTTGCAGGCCAGGTTCCCAATGAGGGGTGTGTGAGAAGCAACCACACATTGATGTTTTTCTCCCTCTCTCCCTCCCTTCTCCTCTCTCTAAAAATAAATAAAATCCTTTAAAAATGTTGTAACAAAGAATAATTCTTTTATTAATTTAAATAAATACTTAAAGAATTAGAGATGTTTATGAACTAACAAGACTTACTTTTTCTATGAAGAGATTTTGATAAAGATTTTTTAAAATAAAAAAAAACTGTAGTACGTTTATACAATGCAATATTATGCAGCAGAAAAAAAGAAGGAATTCCTGCCTTTTGCAACAGCATGGATTGAACTGAAGACTATTATGCTAAGTGAAATAAGTCAGTCAGTGAAAGACAAATACTGTATGATCTCACTTATGAAAGGGATCTAATGAACTACATAAACTAATGAGCAAAATAGAACCAGAGGCACAGAATCATGGGATAGACTGACAGTGAGGGAAGGAGGGAAGTGACAACTGTTTGAAAGTGTGAAGGGATTAGTCAAAAGACATACACGACCTATGGACAACAGTGTGAGGACTGACTTTGGAAGTGGGGGGTGGGCTTGACAGAGTGGGGTGAAGGGAGAAAATTGGGACAACTGTAATAGCATAAACAATAATAAATTTTTTTTTCAAAAAGTGTGCTTCATGTTTATACTAAAAGCAAAGAAATAATAGGCACTTTTAAAGAAAATCATTTTATTGATATATGTTATTTAAAAATTATGGATACTTTTGAAATAATGAAGACTCTAAATTTTCAAAAATATTACATGGTCACCATAATTACAAAAGTCAATATGAAATTGAATATTATCTGTAAAAGATCTAGCAGTTCCTCTTTAAATAATCAATACGCTTATTGATTTTTTTGACTATTGATTAAAATATTGGGTGGAATTCACATAACCCAAAAATTTTTATAAACTTCTGTGGTACATTAGTAGTTGCAGTTCATATTTCCAGATTGTTCAACAGAATGAGTTAATAAAATATCTTTTTACTACTAAAAGTGTGTTTTACTCATAGGCAGAGACCAGCTGAAATGTATCCCTAGGAGATTCTAGAGACCCAGCCAAGATGGTGAGGTAGGTAAATGTGGTACTAGTATCCTATAGCAACCATGTAAAAAATACAATCTAATTACACAGCAACCATCATTCAGAACAGCATGAATTGTAGCGGAGCAGAAGTTCTACACCTAAGGATATAAAGAATAAGCCACATCAAAACCAGGAGGATGTGCTAGACACAGAAGAGGCTGGTCTCACACCCACATGTGGCAGATAAAAAAACAGGAGGGATATTTCAGATGCAGAGTTCCCCCCAAGAAATGAGTGGTTCCAGCCTAACACCAAGCTTCCCTGTCCAGGTTTCCAGTGCCAGGAAGAGAAGTCCCCGTTACGCTTACTGTAAAAACCAGAAGAGACTGAGGCTGAGGGAGATAGGTTCTTGAGTCTCAAGTGTTTCTTTTAAAGGGCCCATGCACTTACTTAGACTCATGCCTTCTGAGCTCCAGTTCTGGGGAAGCAGCTTGAAAGGCACCAGCAACATATGGAAAGCCACTGAACTGTCTGGCAGTAGGGCAAGTTCTGGAAGAGGAGCTTTCTCCCAGAAAGAAGTGCTGGCAGAGGCCATTGTTCCTTTTCTGTTCCCTCCTCCAACAGAGCCAGCAAGCAGATGACATATCTGAGTTTTCATCACTCTGGATCAGACTGTTTAGCCCACCCTAATGATTCTCTGAGACCCCATTCCACCTAACTTGCTGGCACACCCAAGCTGTTTCCAGTGGCTTTTCCATCCAAATCACCTGTCTTGATTCAGGCTTCACTTTCCTAAAATCTGTCAAACAAGCAGCATCTGGCCTTGCATTCCATGTACCTAATGCTATGTGGTCTCAGGCCTAGCACTAGCTACAGGTGGTCTTGTTTTACAGCTTAGTCTCTCCTGGACACCTCCAAGCCCAGCACAATAGAACCCATCTGACGATTACTTTTTAGCTCATTCCAGGTGGCCCCAGGCAAGGCTCAGCTGACAGCTTACCCTAGTATGCAACTTCCAGAAGGCCCTTGATCCAGCATACCTGATAGACAGCTTCAGATCATGTCAAACACCACACACACATCTTCACAAGTGACACACACAAGGAGTGAACTGAGCAGGCACCAGAACCCCTTCAAAGTAAGTTTTGCTCTGTGGAGTGGACCCTTGCACAGCTGATCCTCCTCAGTGGTCACAGCCAGTCCTTGCAACCAATCAGCCTGGTGGTAAAACATTCCCATTGACATGTCAATATCAATCAATGTTCAAATACAACAGAAGTGTGTACATAACCCACATGGTGGGATGCACCTGAAGTGCCAAGCTTGGGTGAATGGGGAGGCTGTGCCCCTGGACCCTGCAGACACCTGCTACATTAGGTCACTCTACCAAACCTGGAGGATGTAGCAGCTCTACCTAATACATAGAAACAAACAAAGGGAGGCTGCCAAAATGAAGAAACAAAGCAATCTGTCCCAGACGAAAGAAGAGAATATAACTCCAGAAAAAAAAAATAAACAAAATGGAAGCAAGCAATCTACTAGATACAGAGCTCAAACCACTTGTTATAAGGATGCCCAACAAACTTAGGAGAAGAGTAGGTGAACATAGAGAGAACTTCAACACATAAAAAAATACATAGAAACCATAAAAAAGAACTAGTCAGAAATGAAGGATACACTAACTGAAATGAAGAATAATTTACAGGGAATCAAAAGTAGAGAAAATGACACCAACAATCAAAACAGCAACTTGGAATATAAGGAAACAAAAAACACCCAATCAAAACAGCAAAAGGAGAAAAAAAAACCCAAAATGAAGAGAGTGTGAGGAGCCTTTGGGACAACTTCAAGCATGCTAACATTTGTATCATGGCAGTGCTGGAAGGAAGGAGAGAGAGAGCATGAAATTTAAAACCTATTAAAAAAATAATGACAGAAAATTTTTCTAAATTGGTGATAGAAATAGACACATAAATCCAAAGAGCTCAGAGAGTTCCCAAACAAGATGACTGCAAAGAAACCCACACCAAGATATACCATAATTAAAATGTAAAGGATAAAAACAAAGAAAGAATGGTAAAAGCAGCAAGAGAAATTTGTTACTTATGTACAAGAGGGCTCCCATAATACTGTCAGCTGATTTTACAACAGAAATTTTGTAGGTCAGAAGGTGTTGGCAAGAAATATTCAACATGATGAAAAGCAAGGACCTACACAAAAATTATTCTATCCAGCAAAGGTATCATTTAGAATCAAAGGACAGATAAAGAGCTTCCCACACAAGGAGAAGCCTAAGGAATTACTGCCAAACCAGTAATTACATAAGATGTTAATGGCTTTTCTTTAAAAAGAAGACCAAAAATTATAAAAATTATGAACAATAAAATGACAGTACATATATATCTATTAAAATTGAATCTAGCAGACTCTAAAGATGGTTGAAGAGTAAATGAAAGCTGTGTCCACCTGCTCTAGCCCCTGAATTTACAGCTGAACTGCTGGGCAATCAACCTGAACAATCAACTGAATCCTATCTGATATGAAATACCATAACCAAAGAGTACAGAAGATGCTACATAGAGATAACTAAGAGGGGTTGAGGCATGGAAGGGTATAGCCCCTGTATCAAGCTGAGGTGGAAGCTGAGAGACAAATAGATATAGTGGCTGCAGAGATCCCTCCCCCTAGGGGAGTGAGGTCTTACCCTATACAGGTGTCCCCAACCCACAACAACAGAGATGACTACCATCAATAAATTAACAAATAACAAGTGTTGGAAAGGATGTGGAGGAAATGGGACCCCAATGAATTGTTGGCAGGAATACAGACTTGTGCAGCCACCGTGGAAGGGAGTATGGTATTTCCTGAAAAAATTAAAATGGAACACCTTTTTGACCCACTGTTTTCACTAAGGAAATGTATTTTAAGAATCCTGAAACACCAACACAAAGTTATATATGCATCTTTATGTTCATAGCAACATTATTTATATTAGCCAAGATGTGGAGACAGCTGAGGTGCCCATCAGTAGATGTACCTGCATATAAAGTAGTGGTACATTTACATAATGGAATGCTAAGCAACAGCAAAAAAGAAACTCTTACCTTTTGTGTCAGCATTGATAGACAAGGAGAATATTATGCTAAGTAAAATAAGCCAGTCAGTAAAAGACTATGATCTCACTTATATGTGGAATCTAATGAAAAAAAAATAACCTAACAAACAAAACAGAAACAGAAGCCTAGATACTTGAACCAACTGAAAGCTGTCAGAGGGGAGGGAGGGACTAAATGAAAAAGGTAAAGAGATTAGTGAAAGAACATATGCGTATATGCACGACCCATGGACATGGACTATGACAAGGGAATTACCTGAGGTGGGATGCTAGGTGGGTTTGGCAAAGGGGGAAAATGCAGGGACAACTATAATAGCATAAACAATAAAGTAATATTAAAAATTGAAACTTAAAAGTAAAATAAATGAACATGCAGAACAGAAACAGACTCATAGATACAGAGAACATTTTCATGGTTGCCAGATTGGAGGGGTGTTGGGTGAAAAAGTTGAAGAGGTTAAAAATTACAAATTAGTAGTAAGGGAATAGTTATGGGAAGTGAAATACAACATAGGGAATATAGTCAATAATATTCTAAAAGATATGTATGGTGTCAGATGGATGTGAAATTTATTGGGATGATCAGTTAGTAAGTTATATAATGTCTAATTACTGTGGTTTACACCTGAAACTAATATAATATTGTATGCCAACTATAATTGAAAAATTTTAAAAATGATTTAAAAAAAGAAATGTACTGCTAGGATGTTATACATGAATGTGTATCATTAAGCCTCTTAATTTTGAGATATAGGTAAAAGTAATCAGGACTTGCCAAAAGAAAACCAGAATATTATTGTTTAAGTACCTAGGGGGAAACACAGAGTAAAATCAACTAGAAATTAATAATATCTCAAACATGCAGAGTTAATATTTTAACTCTGATAATATATATTCTGAGCAATTTCATAATATATGTTAAAGTAGGAAGAAACAAAGAACCACAATTGTTATTGTGGACAATCTCCCCCATTGGCCAAGATGGCAGCTTGGGACAGTTCTTGCACTGAGTGCACCAAAAGCTAGAAATATGAATGGATAGATCCTAAGTATGTACGGAGACCTAGGAAGATGAATGTATAGGACCCAAGCATGCCAAAAGCTTGAAAGATGAATGGATAGGGCCCCAGTGCTTTGAAAACGAAAAAGATGAATTGATAAGGCCCCAAGTACACCAAAAGCTTGAAAGATAATTGGATAGGGAAAAAAAGCCTTCCCCTCCCTATCCCTTAAGAACTGAGAGCTCAAGCAGGAAGATTGAGATGGCCCTTGAGACAGGAGTCCACAATTCTCCAAGGTTGTGTGCCACCTGAATAAATCTTCTTTTCTTTTACACCAGCACCTGCCTCACAAGTTTGGCTTTTGTGGTGGCAGGCAGCCAAATCTCCATTATGTTCAGTTACAGTTTATCCTAACCCAGATGGGATACCATGGACCTCAGTAAGTCCTGGAGGGCCTGGAATGGGATCTCAGCTCCCTGTTGCTGGACAACTCCAGGACAGCTGGACTGTGGAGATTTCCCAGCAGCTATCTGGAGCTTCTCTTAGGCTACTTTCCTACACTTCTGCTCAAGATGTCAGCTTCCTGAAATCCCTAGCTGATTAAAGGAAACAGGTATGGAGAGGAGATTGGCTCCAATACTGGGCAAGTAGAACCGGCAGGCACACTGGGGGTCTTCTATCCTTGCTTCTTGGGCTTTGTGTCACTTGGGGCCAGTTAGGACCATTTGCAGTACCAGTATGCAGGCTACGGATGCTGCTTGGGTTTTGTGTCATTTGGGTCTAGTTAGGACCGTTCATGGTACTGGTTGGCAGGCTATCCATGTAGCTTAGGCTTCATGCCATTTGGGTCCAGTTAGGACTGCTTGCACTATCGGTTGGCAGGAGATAAGACACTAAGACTTGTGCCCTGGCTGGTGTGGCACAGTGGATTGAGTGCTGGCCTGTGAACCAAAGGGTCACTGGTTCAATTCTCAGTCAGGGCACGTGCCTAGGTTGCAGACCAGGTCCCCAGTAGGGGGTGCGTGAGAGGCAACCACACACTGATGTTTCGCTCCTTCTTTTTCTCCCTCCCTTTCCCTCTGTCTAAAAATAAATAAATAAATTTTTTTTAAAAAAAAAAGACACTAAGACTTGCTTGTGAGCACTCATTCGAAATAATGGAATTACGGATCCAAGTTTTGTTTATTTGTTCCCACATTGTCTAGGGTCTAGTTATGGTTATGGTTATGGTTTGGGGTTTGTACCTTCATGCCATTAGGGGTTTTTCTGTTTTGACTCCTGAAGGGAGCACACTGGGTTGAATTTTAGTAGATTGGTCCATGTACGACTACCATGCAATGACTAAGATGGAATTGGTTTACTATTGTAACATTGGTTGGCCTCTGTATACTTTAGGTTATGGGGTAAAATGACCCCTAAGTTGTCCCCTAAATTACTAAACCATCGTAAAATTGGAATTGTTTTGTCAAAGATCAGGAAAATGGAATGAGATCCCTTATGTCTAAGCATTTGTGTCTATGCACAATAAGGATTTGGCAAAAAAGGAAGACAAACTAATGATGGAGAGAGGGGAATTGGCTTCAAAACTCCTCCCTGATAGTAAGAAAAAAAGGAAAATGAGGCAATTAGTATTTAATGCCCTGAACCCAGGGAATACAGGATTAGCAGCAGAAAGACCTCCCCCCCTACTATTAAATATCTCTGAAATGGGGTCCAAAGAGGCAATAGCCACACCCTTGTACGATGACTGAATGGTCTACCCTCTGAAGACCTGGCAGGGTAACCAGAGAGTATCTATACCTGCAGCAGAATAATTCCCTTTGAGGAAATATCCTTTATGCAGAATAAACTGGAAAGCCAGCTCACTGACTATTATTGGGCCAATACCCTGTTTTCCACCTTCAGATTTACTGAACTGGAAGACTTCCAACTACTCATATTGGGAGGACCCTCAGAAAATGGCAGACCTAATCATCTCTATTTTTACCTTTCATCATCTAAAATGGACAAATGTTGCCTTGGAAATCACCACTATCTTAAACCTGGCCTCCCCACTTCTGGACTCACAGGGAGGCTCAGACCTCCAGCGTGATTGTTTAAAAATCATTGACAAAGTTTATTATAGCAGACTGGATCTATTGGACCAGTCACTGAAAGAACCTGACTGGGAATTATATATAGATGGGATCAGCTTCATGGAGAGCGGTCAATGATGAACCAAGTACACAGTAGTCCCCGTGGACCAATTAAAGAAGTCCTATCCCTTCCTGTTGGAACCTTGGCACAAAAGGCTGAACTGGTAGCCCTCTCCAGAGCCTTAAAATTATGCTGGGGAAAGAATGTTAACATCTATACAGACTCTAATATGCCTTCATGGTAGTCCATGCCCATGGGGTAATATGGAAAGAAAGAGTGCTCTTAACCTTGGGGGATAAGGGCTTCAAACATGCAAAAGAGATTTTCAAAGTGCTAGAAGCAGTGAATCTTCTGAACCAGATTGCCATAATGCACTCTCTGGACACAGGAAGAACAGTTCCTAAACAAGCCAAGGAAACCAAACTGCAGATAAAGAAGCAAGACAAGTTGTCCAAAGGCCACCACTTCGTGGGGCTTTAATTCCCCACCTGGACTTGTCAGAATTTAAACCCGACTACACAGAATGAGATAAGAAACAAGCCCATGAATGTGGATTCTCTAACACTGACTCTAATTCTATATGGAATATCAACACATGGTATGGTCTTACTCCCTGAAGCTCTAGTATATCCCATCCTCAAACACCTACCTCAAGGGATCCATTATGGAAGGGATGCTTTAATGGACCTCATTAGACCACATTTTAAGGGCCCTCATTTACAAAGGACCATTCAGAAGATTATCCAAGTCTGTTAGATATGCACCAAAAACAATTCTAAGAGAGAACATGCTCCAACAGGAAAAGGAGTACAATATAAAGGGATATGTCCATTTGAGGACTGGTAAATTGACTTCACACAGATGCCTGAAATAATACGAAACTTTAAATTTTATTAATTGTTATAGACACTTTCTCTGGATGGGTAAAGGCATAGCTCACTAGAACTGAGAAGGCAACTGAGGTAGCAAAACTTTTAGTCAAAGAAATAATCCCAGGATTTGGACTTCTTTACAGCATTCAAAGTGATAATAGACTGTTGTTCACTTTAGAAATCTCTCAGAAGATAGGGCAGTCACTACAGATTCAATGGAAACTACATGCAGTTTGCAAGAGACCTTCATCATTGGGGAAGACTGATAAAATGAACCACACAATAAAGTAGACATGGGTGAAAATATGCCAAGAAACACATTTAAAATGGGACAAGATGCTCCCTATTGCCTTGCTCTAAATTAGGGTAGCACCCTGAAGCAGGCTTAAATTAAGCCCTTTTGAAATCATTTATGGGAGACTCTCCCAAGTTTCTGTTTTAGGAGCACCCCCTTTAGACTTAGAACATGAATCAAAAATCAAACAATATGTACAACATTTAGGGCAAACACTGACAACTTTGCATAAGTTTGGTCATTGCAGGTTCATCTACCTATCTGACAAGTCCTTACACCTGACCCAGCCGGGAGACAGAATCTCACTAAAGACCTGGAAGACTCAAGGTCCTGAGCAACAGTTAGCCAAACAATGAGCAATGAGCAATGAACTGGTCCCTATGACATCCTACTGACAACACACCCTTCCTTAAAGCTCATGGGAATTAAGCCTTGTATTCACCACACACAGATAAAGGGAGTACCACCTGAGGAGCTCTAGAATCTTACTGTTGCTGTTGATACTTCAAGGGAAAGCTGGACCTGCACCTCTGAAGGAGATTTAAAACTCCTCTTTCAGAAAGGACAGCACCTCCCTCAGCTAAGCGACAATGTTACTTTATATTTTATTCTGCATTTCCCAGTCAATGGCTTCCTCGGCAAATTTATTCTGCTGTTGGGTGTGCCACCCAAAGCCCTGCTCAGGATTAGATCATGGGGATCCTTTAGTCTCTTCAGTTATTTATTTCACTATAATTTCCCTACACTACTAAGTATAGTCTTTATTAAACACTTGATCATTTGCACAATAGGTCTCACTTTGGAAGCCCATCTGCAACACGACCTCTTGAAACATGAAGCAGTCTACTGGCTTTAATTCTTCAGAAAGCAATCCTTTAGACACCACATATGGCACTCTCCGAAGACAGCAATCCTTCTCTCTCGCATAAAGTCTTCCCTTCATTCTTGACCCCCCTTTTTAGTAGATAGTAAGAATCTCTGGGCTTGAGGATTGATATGACTATTTCTATTGACAGCAAGAAGTAACTACAGAAGATGAGACCTACATCCGCTTAACCTTGTAAGATTATAAGTATCCAGAGTTTTGAAGAGGGGAGTTGTTACCATAGACAGTCAGTCAGAGTACTAGGGAGTCCCCCGCATTGGCCAAGATGGTGGTAGGATGAGGTTCTTACACTGTACATATCAAAAGCTAGAAATATGAATGGATAGGGCCCAGCACGCCAGAAGTTCAAAAGATTAATGGACACTTCCTGAGTGTGCCAAAAGCTAGAAAGATAATTGGATAGGAAAAAAGTTCTTACCTCACTATCTTTATAAGAACTGAGGGCTTGAGCAGGAAGATTGAAATGGGAGTCCACCATTATCCCAGGTTTTATTATTATTAATTGTGGTCATAGTCTCTACACAAGTTTGTATCCTGATTTTGGAAAGTAATATTTAATTAGCCAACATTTGGCATTTCTCAATTTATTAACTTGTTAAATAATACATTGCTTTAAAAACACATCTCAAAAGTACTATACTGTAGGAAATATTAATAACATTTATAAAATGAATCAAGTGAGAATAACTAACAGTTATCAAAATATCTGAAGTGTATGGTGGTCACTTAGGCTGACATGCAGGAAAATATGTAATTACCTGATTACCTGATCATGGTATCTCTACGGAGAGTGCAGGCACAAAAGTATACTTTGGAACCTGAATTACCTGAATTTTCTTGCTACCTTGATACACACACACACACACACACACACACACACACGCATACACACATGGAATAGTGTCAACATGCTTTAGCCAAAGGTCACCTGGAACACACCTGTTGAACAAGTTGGGTTTGTTTCTCATTACAGGGAAGGAGAACATAGGCCATAGGAAATAATGGGTATCTCGGTAAGAGGGTGCTAGAAGGAAATGCTAAAGGATTTAGGCTTTAGTTGGGTGACTAAGGGAGGATCTAAGGAATCAGGGATTCACTCTAGATTGGGTACTGCTAGAAATTTGGGCAACTCTGTGATTGCATATCTCAATGCATTTTGTCTACAGGGAGTTGAAGCTGGAATGAGGATAAAGCTGTAAATGGTAAAGAAGTAGCAGTCACTTATTTTGGCCATAAGAGTGGGTGCTTGGCATCTTATGGGTGACACAGTGACCTGTCTTTTTCTGTGCTTTGCTAAAATTATGAAGTGAATTGCTTTGTCTCATTTTTCTGTTGTCTCAGAGCATGATTGTCTGAGACTGGTATTCTGGGAGATTGTTTCTATTGGAAAAGACATGGTCTGGCTGTGAGTGCTGCATTAGCTTCTCACTGACAGGGCCTGCTCTTCTTTCTTTCTCAAAAGCTTCAGTTATTCTTATTCTATAACTGGCAGATCTCACAAGTTTATATGTGCGTATATATAACACTGCACCTTTTGCAACAAGTGTAATCCAATTTCAGGCTTGGTTAAATAACAGAGTGAATATAAAAGAAATTCTCTCCTGGAAAGAATGGTTCAGTGCTACACATTGGTCCCCTTTCTAAATGGTTGGCCCTTTCAGGAGCTGATCTTTCCGCCTTCCTAGAGATTATGTCTGAGTACTGTTTTGCCTTCTCTGTTGTCCTTAGATGGTCATTCGGGAACAACAAAAACAAGGCAACAATGTATTCTCATGGTAAATGTGATGATGAGGGTGGATTTTCATTTTATATTTTGTTATCAGAGAGGCATTCTTATATGTTTTTAATAATCTATTATATTAGAGAAAAAAGGTTTTTTGCCATGGCTAGTATGGCTCAGTGGATTGAGCACCAGCCAGCAAACCAAAGGGTCGCTGGTTCGATTCCCAGTCAGGGTACATGCCTGGGTTATGGGCCAGGTCCCCATTAGGGGGCGTACAAGAGGCAACTAGACATTGATGCGTCTCTCCCTCTCTTTTTCCCTCCCTTCCCCTCTGTCTTAAAATAAATAAATAACTTTTTTTTTTTAAGACTTTTACTATCTTTAGTTCAAGCTCTCTCTGGCCTGATCACTAAGCATTGCTAAAGGTCATTTGACTCTGATTTTTTTTTTTGTTGTTCTCCTTAGTTCCTTTTATGTTTTTACTAGAAAATAAAGATCTCTTGCTTCCGGCTTTAGAAAAGTTTCTATGATTCCATACTTACAGGTATCAAGGTTGCTATTTCCTTCTCTCATTTTTTTCAGAATGACTTGCTTATTACTTTGCATTACTTTGCAACTAATTAGTTGAACTAGATAAAAATTAATTTATATGATATTTTATGATATACTAGATGTAATCAATCTGTTATTGTTTATAAAACTTAGGAATACCACAAACCACACTAACTGTTACCATAATTGCCTATCTCCATGTATGTTTATTCAGAAAATATTTGCTGAGCCCATGATATGTGTTTCTTGGTTGGAACTCCTGCTCTGCCACTTACTGGTTTTGCAATTAGATGATTTCTCTAAATTTACATTCTTCCTCTGTAAAATGTGAGGAGCATACTAAAACTTCCCCTTAGGCTACTGGAGGACTGAAAGAACTTGTCATAGTACTCAGTTTAAACCATTGCTATTTTTTGAGGATAAAGTGGTGAATCATCAGATGCTGTCCTTCCTTAAGGGACTGACAAGAATCAGGTTCCACTGCCTAGTGACATTACTGGGAAGGTTGGAAGCATCTCCCTCATTCTTGGGGAGGGTGTTAGAAGGCAGGAAGAGGAGTACTATGAAGAAGACATTGCCTAAGGAAGGTCTGAAGGATGAGTAAAAGTTGTCCAGGGAATGATGGAGGGTCAGGGAGAAGGCAGGGGAATGATGCTAGTGGAGAGCAGGGAAGTCCTAGTTTGGGAATACAGGTGCTAATTGCAGAAGGCACTTCCTCATGGTCACACTGGACAAGGTGAGGAGAGAGAGAGGTGGTGGGAGCTGTGATTGGAGAGGCAAGTGAGGACCAGATTTCAAGATCCATGTGTTCAAAGCATAGTACCTTGGACTTTACCCTGAAGACAACAGGGATCTAAAGTCAGCCTCTAATATCACCACTAGTCCCCCTTCCAAGGTACTTTTTTAAAAAACTTGATAAAGGAAATTGTTCAGAGATATTTGTTGCAGCACATTTTTAAAACATATATTTGCTCATGGATCTAAACATAAGAAAGTTAATTATACTCTCATTAATAGGACACAGTGACAGCTATCCATATGCTTCCTTGTCCCCTCATTCCGTATCCATCTCTTATCCCATTCTCCTCCATTTTGAAGACACCCATTTCTTATATGTTTGATACATGGCCTTAAATGTATATGTGTCCTTATAACACTTAGTTTTTGAATTTTTAAAAAATTTACCTACATAGTATTCAGCTATAAATCTCTTCCCGTGCCTAAGTTTTTTTCTCTTGATATAAAGGACTCATATGTACATCTGGTTCATTATGTGTACATCTAGTTCATTGTTTCTAACTGCTGCACAGTCTATATATAGTATATTTTGTAGCATTATTTATAATGCCACTTTGAAATAATCTAAATCTTGCACAGTGGGAAATTGTTAAGTAATCTTGGTACATCAGCAGTGTGAAATAACATGCCTCCATTAACAATGATAGTTCTGGATGCCATGGGAAACATGTTTATGATGTTGTAAAGGGAGAAAAGCAGACAAATTTGCTTTACCCTGTGAAAACAACCACATATAGATACATATTAATACAACCAATGGGCTGGAAAGGATCAGAGAAAAATAAAAACAGCTCTGTATGACGGGAATTATGTGTAACATTTCTCTTGTAGGTATTACTCATGATTATGGTGTCCCCGGGGATTTGGCCTACACATCGGAGTTTTACCCAAGTATAATTTTAGGGGACGGAAGATATTAGAACAAGATTAATCTGATGCCTGCCCCAGAGTTGGCATCTATGTGCCCCTCCTTAGCCAGAAAGTACTCCTCTCCATCACCTGTGTCCTGCAGTCAACTTCGGCTGTCTCCCTCCCAGGGGGAAAACAGAGTTGAAACTAAAAATCTTTTCAGAAGGCTGAGATAGTGCTGCCGAATTTAACTATCTTCAAGATTAATCAAAAAAAAAAGCAAAATGCATAAAGAATTCTGTATATTACTCTTCCATTTGTTCAAAAAAGCAAAACAAGGATTTTTAAGCGTATGGAAAATTTCTGGAAGACTAGACAAGAAACAGTAAATGGTAAGTGCCCTGGAGAACATAGTTGGGGGATCTGGAGTAGGAGGGAGACATACTTTTTTTCAAGTACAAGAGAAATATATATTGTGTTTTTTAAAACCATGTACACCAAACATTACCTTTTCAATTAAAATTTTATTTTTAAAAGTTTAAGTCCCTCAGTTTCATGGCCCTGAGTTTTTAAACATTGCTTTAAAATATATCTTAATTTTAAGCTCATTACAAAGTCTTCCAAAATAACAAATACATATTTTGAGCCTTAAATTGTAAAACCTCTTTTTAGTGATAAGGACTCAGTCCAATTTGAGGACTGATTACATGCGTTATGAATCACAAAGCACACACTATTCTTACATTAATTCCTACGCAGAATACAATCGATGATCAAAATACACTAAAACCAAGAGTACCTAAGGACTCTGATATGGTAGCAGTTGTCATTAACTTGGACCTGCTCCATTCTTTCCCTCCCTTGACAGCTGTGTTCTAGCGCTCCCCTACATCCTGGGGTTCCAAACCCTCCCCTTAGCCAGGCCTTGCCCGCTCCCTCGCTTGGCGGTCTCTCGGCCTCGTCACCACCGTGGTGGCAGGGCCCCTGGGCGCAATGAGCTGGCATCGGGGGCCTAGGCGGCCCCACTGCGACTGCCCCGGGTGCGGCGTCGGTCCGCACCCTCGGAGAGGAACTACCACTGGAAGAGAAGCAGCGGGGGCGGGGGGAGGGGCGGGGGAGATGTCGCGACCACGATCCCCAGCTGGCGGTTGGACGCCAGCGGCGAGATCGCTTCCTGCCTGGCGCTAAATTTTCAAGTTAACGCGAACAGCCGGCTCCGGAAGTTAAAGTTAACACGGATGGCTCCGGAAACGAAACCGAATTCGTACAGCGGGCCCCCTCCCGGCTCCCGCCAGGCCCTCAGTGTGCCGCGCCACCAGGAATAGACCCTCCTATCGCCATTTTCCTCCGGGTTGCAGCCACGTCCTGTGATTCTAGGACTACGGCCCGCGACTTCCGGGCCCGGAAGCACCGCACTCGGCCCCAGAAGGCAGGCTGAATGGAGGGACGCGTGGACTGCGGGGAAGGCACTGGCGCCCGGCAGCATGTGTTCCTGCTTCCAGGTAAACATACCCGCCTAGGGCAGCACGCTAGGCCTGGCCTCCTGCCACACGCGTGGCTGGTTCCAGAGAGCGCAGGTCGTGCCTCTAGGGAGGCGCCCGGGCGGGCTTCCATAAGCGGCGTGCTGGCGCGCCCCGGGTTAGCAGTTGGCGCTTGCGGCTTCCAACACCGCGCGTACCCCTGATGTTGCCGCCGCCCTCACTGAGACCAGACGAAGCCCACCCAGGCTCTGTGCGCCCCTTGGTCCCGGGGGCTGGACCAGATTCTTTCCCTGTGAACACATTGTCCCTCTTTCTGGTCACACGTTACAGCCAGCTGAGGTTTTAAGACCCAGAGCTGAAAGCGCGGAAACGGACCGAGCCGAGTCGTCACCCCCTACCCCCAACACACACACACACACACCCCTCCCGAGCCGAGTCGTCACCCCCTACCCCCAACACACACACACACCCACACACACACACACACACCCCCACCCTCCTCCCTCCCTCACTGGCTTCGCTTCCATTCTTTCTGGCTCCGGTGGGCTTTTGGGAGCGGCAGCGTGGGTTAAAGGACTCGGGGATGCGCTGTGGTGCCCGCAGGTGTCTTGCCCTAAGAGGGTTTAATTTGGTGTTCCCTCCCCCCTCGGCTTTGGGCCCCGCGTCTGGAAAACTAGGATCCAGTAGGCCCGAAATGGCATGGGAAACACGGCCCCTACCCTGGACAAGCCTTGGATGGCGAGGCAAGAGGGAAGCTGGATGGTGGTAGGTGTTAGGAGAAGGATGGTTTAAACAGGTACAGGTGATTAGGTAATGACAGGACTGCTGAAGTCAGGTCTTTCAGCGCCCCCGCCGGGCGGCCGCCTCCGCCATCGCCATCGCCATCATGATCAGCCCTGCAGAGCCTGTAGGAGCTTGGGATGATGGCCAGTCAGTTGCCACACATGATGAGCCCCGTTAAGCTGCAGAATAAAAGGAGCTTGGGACCAGGGAGTGAAAGCCAGAGAGGTTTGGCCATTTCATAGAATGATACATTAATATGGCGACATAACATTGGAAATAAGGAAAATCCGTTCTCTGAGATTTAGCTCCGCACATGCTGAAGTATTTGCTGATGGTGTTATAGTTGCCCAGTAATATAGATTTTATGGTGGATATTGAAAATTGTTACTCAGTTTGTCAATATTTTTGTGTGTATGTTTAACTTTTTCAACCTTTATGAAGAGGTGTGACATATGCACAGTAAAGTGCTGACATTTAAGTGTGCAACTGAATTAAACATTTAAGTGTAAGTCAACGAGCTTTTCATATACAGGATCATATATATATAATCCTGTAACCATTCTCCAGATCAAGATGTAGAACTTTTTCAGCAAGCTCCTCATGCCTTTTGGTCGATAACTCCAGTAACCTCTCTGCTGACCTCTGTCACCAGAGATTCCTTTTGCCTTTTTGGATCAGTGTGTGCTCCGTTGCGTCTGGCTTCTTTCACTCAACATTATGCATGTAAGATTCATCCATGTTTGTTGTAGCAGTTTGTTGGTTGGTTTGTGTTTTCATTTCTCTGTATATTTTATTGTATTAATATCCATAATATTTATCTCCTGTACTGTAGTTGGAGTTTTGGATTGTTTCAAGTTGGTAACTATTATGAATTACACTTTTAACATAGACAGAGGAACTCATTCCTCCAGAGTGCATACCCAAGAGTGGAATTGCTTGTACTAGGTACTTTTATGTTCAGCTTTAGTAGACACTGCTCAAGAGTTTTCCAAAGTGGTTATATTGATTTACACTCTGACCAGGAGTGTGTGAGAGTTCCTGTTGCTCCACATCCTCACTAGAGGTGTTTTTATAGTAAAAGTTAATGCAAAACTTAGGGTTTTGACAGAATCTAGTAAAGGGCTATCTGTGTACTTTAGAAGAAAACCTCTTTCCTTTGTTATGGCAACTCAGTGAGATTTTAAGGGTAGGACTCCTATTCTTTCAGATCAAGTGCATTATTATTCTTCCAATATACACAATGACAGAGGATAATTTAAGTTTCTTATTTTCTGTTTAATTAGTTTTGACATTCATTCTTAAAACGTCTGTGCCCTTACTATGTTAAACACAAAAACCTTCAAAATAATTAAATATTGATTGCAACCCATAAAATTGCTGGTTTACTGTGTCTACTTGCAAAGGCTGTGAGAAGAATTTAATCCACTTCCTGTTCAAAACTGAGATACACTCTTACTCACTGAGTAAGTAGTGAACTCACTGGAGGAGGCTGAGGCAGCTGTTAGGGAACTGATAGAACTGTCTGGCAGCAGCAGCAGGTTCTGTAACACAGCTTCAGCTTCTTTCTCGTGTATTTCTTCTAGCCAGCCTTTAGTGCCACCTGCAGGTTCTGAGGGTAGAAACACTGGTGCTTTGATAATTACTGTAGTACAACAGTTCTTCTCAAACTTGAGGGTATGGGTCAACTGGGAAGCTGGGCCCCACCCCCAGAGTTTCTAATTCAGTGAGTGTGGGGTGCGCCTGACAATGTGCATTTCTAACAAGTTCCCAGATGATGTTGATGTTGCTGGTCTGGGTACCACACTAAGAACCACTGCAGTGAAACCAGCCCTTAAGAGCTGGATTGGGAAGTAGGAATGGTCATACTGAAGTTTAGATGTTTGTGGTGGGCCAGAAGGTACATGGTCAGGAGAGAGCACAGGGTATGAGGCTACATATGTATTTGTTAAGAAATCAACTCCAGTAAGTTACGCATTTGAGAGGAGGAGACTGTACCCTATCTCGGCTAAATGAGCACCACAGCTACAGTAAATTGGGTACTTAGTAAGCAAAAATTATATGATAAGTATTTTATATTCAAAGTATTTGATGGGTGCAGTTTGTGCTCAGTTTTAGAAACCTTCTGGCAGAAGACTCTGAAAAGCTTACTCTCTGTACTGGAAAGTGAGCACATTAACCAGCAGCCAACAGAAATTTAGAGATTTATCCATGAAACAAATGTAAAGCCCCTGAACCATGAGATGACACTTTTTCCCAACATTTAATTTACTTTATTTATTGAATTGCATACCATAGCATTGTTATATCTTGAAGGGTAAATTTTTAAAAGTACCATTTAGGTCTCTTTTCTTCGCTTCTTGTTTTTCATTTGCCTAAAAAAGTCAGATATCCCAGGACAACAGAAGCTGGAGCTTGGAAGGGATACTTGGGAGGTGGTCAGACTTGGGGCCTTGGTTTTCATGGGCCAGTGCAGACAGGACTGCTTTTCTTTCCATCAGGGTAAGCATTTCTTGTAGTTTAGAACAGTCTTAAACGTTTCTCAAAAATGGTCTGGGAATACCGACCTTTTTGCAGGTTTAGTTACTATAAGAGACTTAATATCTCTACTTTTTGAAATATGATAGAAGTTTCCATCCCTCTCTACTGCCCTAAAATTAAATGTTTAAGTCCCATTTTAAACATTTTTTTGTAGTTTAAGTTTTGTACGCTTGTCAGTTCAACTAAGTTGGAATGGAGTCTAATATGAAAAGTCAGTTCAGAATAGAGACTGTGTTGATTGTTAATGTGGCTGAACCCTGTTACTTAGCTAGCTCCAAGGAACTGTTAAATCATTGGGAAACCCTAACATTGTGTGAGGAAAAAAATAAGCTCAGAACAGTTTAAAAAAAACCAAAAACCTCACTCAGGTCCGTTTAGGCTGAAAACGTTCTTTAATCAGCCTCTTGATCAAACTGGACTATAGACGAGTTTTGCAATAAAGTAATTGCCCCTTATTTCATGCAAATACACGTTTAAAAGTATTTTAGGAAGGGTTGTATTCGACATTTATTTCCCTACAGCCAGCATAAGTAATGCCAGTTTTGAGGGGGTAGAAGATGGGTTACTTTTTGGGGATAAGAATCCCAGGCTTGCCTGCCTACCTTAGACACTCCAAATATAGTAATGAACCTTTTAAGTGAACTGCCATAACGATCACAAATAATGATATCAAAGCCTCTCGAAATGTAATGCAGAAATATATTTGAAAGCATTGTGTGAATGCAAGCTTTAGAATTATGTTCTAATGAAAGAATTAAAGATAAAGTTTAAAAGGAAAACTAATTTTCCTATTTAATGATAGAGAACATTTGTATCAGCACTATTATTGATTAAAGTCTTGTAGCTTTTTATTAAGTCCCCAAGAACACCTCTTGTTTGAACAGAAGTAAAAATATGTGGCAAAAGAAAAATTACAATAGACCAGAATGACTTTACAGTGACCCTAAAACAAAACAAAACAAAGGAAAAAACGTTTTTACTCCTTTGCATAAGTGCGCGTTTAATCTCAGAAAGACTATTTAAGTAGATTTTTTGTTCTTTGTCAAACTGTTTGCATGTATGTCTGTTTGTGTTTAGAAATATACCTTGTGGGCTAAAAGCTTCCTTACTTCCAGAAGAGCTTATTCACGTGGGAGGAACCTGCACTTAGCTTGGCCAGCCATGGAGCAGGAAGATGGGGGGAGACCTGGCCAGTTAAGTGCTTATTTTAGACAACCTCTGAATGATTAGGCTCAGCTTATGGGAAGGTATGTCATTTACTGAGTAGTCCTCTGTAGGCCTTCAGCAGTGCGGGAGTCTTAAGTTTTCTAGCACAAAGCATGTATAACATTTCCACACAAATCCGGCTTTGTCTTTATGAAATGCTTTTTGGTGAGAAGCTGACTGATCTTTCTCAGATGGCCACTGGGTCCGCTCCCCTTGATATTTGAGCATGTTCTGAAGTGGATGGACTTAATCAGCTGCCAGTTAGTATTATCAGGTTGTTTCCGGAGCCTGATCTTGTCCTCCTAGTATTTGTTCCAAAAACCTGGGACATTTTATAAGTAAAATCTTGGGAGTCCCATATATTTATCCCCCAGGTCAGAAAAAAAAATCATAAAAAGAAAATAAGCAGTGTCATAATTTTTTATTTGAATAGCAGAGTAGGAGCTACATGAGTTTTCCCCGTATCCTCTGAGCTTTAACCATGATGTTAAGAAACAAACAATTAATTCCTGACTATAATAAAACATACCTGAAACTAGATTTGTGCTGTTAATTAGCTTTGTGTTCTTGGAGAAATTGTGTGCACATTGTCAAGCCTCAGTTTCCTCATCTCTGCTTTGAGGAGAGCAGTACCAGTCTCATGGGGTTGCGGTCTGTTGGTTTGAGTTACATGGAAGCTCTCCTTTGCACCCTAAGGTCTTAGCCTGAGGTCTGGGACAGAGTAGACATTCAATAAACACTAATTGAAAGAATCAAATGTCTCACATTTTATTTCTTCCTGCAGTGCTCTCTGCTTATGCAGTCCTTTTTCTTCTTTCACTTCTATTCAACTACCCTGTCTTCAAGGCTCAGTTGCACTTTAGCTTCTGCAAAGCTAAGCCATTTGCTCAGTCCAAGTTCTCTTTTTTTTTTTTTAATGCCGTTGACTTTTTGTCTGCCCGGATGCCAGCCAGCTCTTCTCCATGTTCTCTACCGTCCAAATGCCTACTTATGCTTTAAAGAAGTGCAAGTGTCATCTTCTCCAGGAAGCCTCCCCTCTTGGCCTCTTCCCCATTAGTGTGTAAGTTAATGGTATCTCTTCAGTCACCTACACATTTCTTCATGATTGTTCAGTTCCCTGTCATTTTTATATAAATAATGTATTGAACACCCAATACATGGTAGTAGTTGGGGAGGATTCAGGTACATTTTTCCCTGAGGAGCCACTTTTAGCGTCCTAGTATTGGGAACCTTGGCCATAAAGCTTCAGAGCCCAGCCTTGCTCAGAGCCTCTGAAATCAGACCATGCTACTTAGGACTTTCTGCCTTTTTGTTCAGAGATCCTTTATATTTGTTTTAAAAATATCTTTAAAAGTGGCTTTCTTTTTTAGGTATGTCTGCCTGCTAAAGTGAAATGGGCTACCTGGTGAAAGGGTCAGAGCTTAATGTTTTGTTATCTGCCTCTGAAACAAGGAGAATGCAGGCTGGCTGAGGCCTCTCTAGCCAGAGCTGATTTCCCTGCAAGCGTCTGAAGTCTCAAAAACATTTGATGAGGCTCTGCCATGATCCATTGCTCAGTTTTGACCAATTAACTCTTAATTTACACATTTTTCTCCCAGTATATTTTTAGTTATTTTTTATTAGATTAGTAATACATCCCCAGTAAAGAAATTTTAGTAATGCAGAAAAATATAAGAAGAGAAAAGCATTTGTCCATCATTTTACCACCCAGAAATAACAGTTTGGAAATGTTTTTTCCCAGTCTTTTTATGTTGTGTGTTTCGCAGGATGAATTCAGTGTTCATAATTTTTTCTAGTTTTTCTATTTCTGTCTCTATTTCACTATTTACTTTCTACTTATTTACTGTAATATTCATTAAAACTCTCAGGTATATTGGGGTTATCCAAGAATGCAATATGGTTTTATTCACTGTACTTAGTCATAGAATTAGAGAAAGACAGTTAAATTGATTTGATGGAGAGCTAAGGGACTGAGATATTTTTTCTGTTAGTTGTAGTAACGACAGAAACTCATGAACCACACAAAGTTGACAAAGAGAATTTGTAGGTCATACCTTGAGTATTGAAAAGATTTACTATGAATTTATTTATATTTTAACAAATATACCAAATAAACATTGCTTTCACAGGGTAGACTGCATATTTAGAATGGATTATCTTTGAGTGGATAAAGACTGAAAATACAAATAGTTGCAAGAGAGGTAAAGATAAAGTCACAGAACCGTAATGGACACAATGGCAAACTAAGATGTTTTGAAAGCCATTTGAGGTTGAGTTTACTTAGGACAACTATGGTCTCCTGCAAACATCCCTTGGCCTAAAGGAGATGCCAATTTGAATGGACCATGAGTCTGCATACTGTTTCTTTAATGTGGGGCCAGTGCATCCTGAGTATATTACAAAACTTGACTTACCACTTTGTTAGGCATTCTTAGAGAGGCAGCTGTGTGTTGGAGGTAGGGATGGTGGGGTGGTGAAGAACATAAGACATGTAGAACTCAGGTGTTACAGCACCAGAAGGTGCAGGGTTTCTGCCTCTCTGAAAGTTAATGTCTTCTCAAACCAACTTGCTCTGTTTAGTGGGAAACTAGCTGCACACAGCACCCAGGCTTCAAATCTCCTGGTGTCTGCCGGGAGAAGCTGCTCCTCTTTGTTCTCGTTTTAAATTTTTCAGAATAGCCTTGTGACTGGCCCTGCTGTGATCACATGAACCCCGCCCCACACCTGCATATTAGCTATAACCAGGGAGCGGCAGGCTTCATTACAAGTACAAGGTGGCAGGGAGGGTGGACAGAGCTGTGCAAGAGAGTAGAGGGTGCTTTTCTGGAAGAAGGAAAGAGTGAAGATGACACAGGAGCCAGCCACTTCCATCACACCAGTGTGACTGAGCTCCGGTCAGAAGCCTGAGCCACTTGTGAGTCAGTCTGTTTCAGTCTAGCATTCTGAGTTTCTCAGTTATAGGTGGCTTCTTTGACTGGGTGGCATACTGTTATGGGAGAGGCTTATTGGCATGGGGAGTTTTATTTTGGCTATAATTTATACCCTCTTTCATTTAGCCAAAGTTTATGTAAGCTTTAGGAAGCCCATCTTTTAGCTCTTACACTTTTAAAATTCACTTCAACTGTAGAATGTTATTATATTTGACCCTCACGATGATCTTGGGAAGTAGTCAAGGCAAACTTTGTTATCACCATTCTACAAGGCTCAGAGAAGTCAAATAATCTGTCCAACACTCAGTTGGAATTAAGTGGCATAGGCTGCTGGGTCTCCTGTGTGCTCTAGGACACCTGCTATGTGCCAAAGGCCATTCTCCTGACTGGATGATAGTAGTCGCCATTGTCGCAGAGGTGAGGAGACCAGGAAGGACCAGAGTTCCTGCTGTTTGATGACCAGGGACTAGGCACACCTTTCCTGGACCCAGCCTCAGTTGTTACTGACCTGCTTCCCAGATATTTCAAGGCCTTTGGGCCATTTCTCTATATTGCTGGTCTTTGTGGCTCTAAGTTGCTAAAAGCCTGAAGATTTTCATCAGTTCTTTGGTGTACAGGGCATTCCTAGAAACAACACTGTTGATGATAGGGGCAGCCCTGGCAGAGTGGATATTTTTATCTTCTATGCTCTTGGTTAAGGCCAGTTTTTATTTTTTCTTCATAGTTTCAAAATAAAAAGATATTTGTACAGGAACCTATTATTTGGGAATTATTATTCTAGTCCATGCCTTTGTCTAGCTTCCTTGGTTTGCCTCTCTTGGTTTGGGGAAGCTGAAAGCTTCAAAGTCAGGAAAATAACTTAGACTATATGGCAACACTAACATCTTAGGAAGAGAAGGCATTTAGTTATTACTGAAATTAGCATTCCCAGGTGTAGCAACGGACTTGAACATTATGCTGATTTGTCTTGCACGCAGTGTTTTTGTGTCCTAACGAAGTGGTTCCAAGGAGGTATCTGGTGATCAGGCAGAAGGGAACCAGGGGTTCTGAGTATATGCTACCGGGTGATGTCCAAAGAAAATGAACTGGGACCTATTTAGGACACAGAGGATGAGAGTGAGTCATCGTTTGGTTTTTTTCCTGTTAGATCTTCTGAAGAAACCTGAGTAGCCTTGATATGGTATCTAAAAACAAAGTGAATGGTGCTTTGGTGTTCGTTCTTTGTTCTCCATGTAGTGTATGTTCTCAGAGATTATCTGCTATATGCCAAAAATCAGACAGGGTCATGAACAAATCCATTGCTTCCAAGTCATAAGAGCACTTGGCAAAAAGGTGGCTCTCTTTCTCTCCTATCTCATCTCATGTCTTTGAATTTTAAGTGATATGGAAAAACTTGTCTCAAGAGAAGGAAAAGGAAGAGCTACCAAGTTTAGAAACTGGTTGATAAACAACTTTGTATCAGCTGTACAACAACCCATATTATATGGTCTGTAGGTGATACATGTCCCAATTGAGCTTGTACTTCATAACTTATCAAAATTATAACGTAGTTAAGTCTGTGTGCTGATACATGCTATGTACCCTAATTTTGAAGCATTAAAATGTCACAGATAATTTGGGGGTGTATGCAGCTATGTATAGGATATTGTAAACTTTAATAGGAAGATGAGTTTTCTTTTCTTGTCATTGGTCAAACTTTACTGGTTTTATCACTAGATATTTGTTGTATTCCACAACAGATTTCTCCTCCTTTGTGTATTTTTTGATCCTGTCCTTGTCCCTTTCTCACATTCTCCGGTGCCCACCCTCTCCCTCTTCCCTTTTTTCCTTCTGCAGCCCTGGCAGTGTGGGATACTGCCTGGATTGAAGTCAGGGCAGCTGATTAGATGATACTCTGGTTCTCAAGGCTATGGAGGACAGAACAAAGAGGAAAGATAAATTTGAGATATTTGTGTCATAGAACAGTTAGACCAAGGTACTTACTGTGCTTCAGAACTGCAGTTTGTGTTTTTTCAGTTAAGAAGGATAGGACTTGAGATTAAGAGTGTCTCTAAGTGTCACACTTTAAAATGTTGGTTGCCCGTTATTAAATCTTAGGAGGGGGTGGGTGTGTGTATTTGAATAGCTCTGTGACCTTAGACAGGTTTCTTAACTTTGGACAAATTTCTCATCCAAAAAAGTGGGACTTAAAATAGTACCTACCTTACAGAAATAGTGTGAGGATTACATTATATAATATATACAGGACATTGTCTGGTACAGTGGAACCTTGGTTCTCAAACTTAATTTGTTCTGGAAGGTTGTTGGAAAAGTAATTTGATTGAAAATTGAATCATTTTTTTCCCATTTGAAATAATATAATTGAATTAACCTGTTCCAGATCCCTAAGTGATTTCCTGTTTTAACCTTTCTTATATACAGTACATGTCTAATGTACTATTTAATCTATAAATAAATACTTTAAAAACAAAAAGAATATGAAATGTAAATGAAAACTTAACAAAAAGGAAATCAAATGTATAATAAAAAATGAAAATTTACGTACACTAGGATTTACCTTAATGTTGAGAGCTGTTGATGACTGAATATGGAGAGGAGGGATATTACTGTTTGGAAGGGGAGTCCCCTTCCATAAAATCAGGTAGCCGTTCCTCTGGGGCTCTTCCTCTGTCTGTTTGTTCCACTAGAACTTGCTTCAGGCTCACTGGGCCTCTGTCTCACTAAAAACCTATCCAAACTATGTTTGTTTTTCCCTGCGTTTTAACACTTGCCTGAAATGAAACATTGGATTGTCATTGCACAAGTTTATGGCACGGTTTGCCACTTCTTTGTCAGAGTGATATTTCTCAATAAAATTTTGCATTTCTACCCATTTCCCAAGCATTTCCTTGATTAGTGAAATAGGAATATGCTACCTTCCTTCTTCTTCTTTTGAAAAGAGGCCCTCAGCTGCTCCCTCTGAATGCCTGGGAGTTCCTTGGTTGTCAGCTTTGTGTTGTGGGTTTCTGCCATCTCCTCCGTATCATCATCATCCGCCTCCAAGCCCATGGACTTCCCCAGAGACACAGTATCCTCCACAACATACATCACCATCAAAGCTGTCAAAGTCTCTTTTAGCAGCAGACTCAGACCACAATTTCTTCCAGGCTGATTGCATGGTCCTGGAAGATACTTCTTCCTCCCCATCCCCTGCTTTGTGAACCTCAAACAAGTGAGGACATTAACATATTCCTTCCAGAACTCCCTGAGGGTTAAATTAGTTTCAGAAGTCACCTCAAAACACCTCTGAAACAGTGCCTTTGTACAGAGATTCTTAAAATTGGAAATGACTTGCTGATCCATGGGCTGGATGACAGGGGATGTGTTAGGTGGCAAGAACCTAACGGAGATAAAGCTGTTATTATTCTACTAACATGGCCTCCAGGCCTGGAGAGTGGGTAGGGGCAGTGTTCTTTACAAGAAGTACCCTGAATGACAATTGCTATTCCCAGAGGTATTTCTTCATATTTGGGGCAAACACTTCATCAGTCCACTGAATAAAAAATTGCCTGGTTACCCAAGCTTTGCTATTACCCTCCATATCACATTCAACTGGTTCATTACATCACTTTTCTTGAACAGTAGATGAATAGAAGCTTCAGTTTAAAGCCCCTACTCGCATTCCCATATAATAGTAATATCAACCTGTCCTTCATTGGCTTGTGTCCTGGCAGTGACTTCTCCTGTGTGATGTATGTCCTCTTTGTCATTTTCTTCCAGAAGAGGCCTCTGTCATCACAACTAAACACTTGTTGGGGAACAAATCCCTTGGCCCCTACTCTTGAAATCCTGTCATGAAGTTATCAGCGGCTACTTTGTTAAAACTGGCAGCCTCCACATGCCTCACTACACTATGAATCCTTTCTTAAATTTATCAAACCACCCTCTACTAGCCTGAAATGAAACATTTTCAGCACTAGTTCCAGGGGTGTCTTTCAGGAAGTCCGCATGAAGCATCTTTGCTTTTTTACATATCCTTGCCTCCAAAATGCTATCCCCAACTAACTGCTTTTCATTTATCCAAATCGACAACAATTTTTCTACCTCTTCAATTGTATGTGACTTGTTTTGTGAGCACTTTTACACCCTAAGCAACATCAGCACTCTTGATGACCTCTTTATGTTTTAAAATTGTGCTAAACATTGATCTCGCCATGCCATACTCAGTAGCCAGATCAGACACATGAACATATCTGTCATACTTTACAATTATTTCTTTTTTAAGCTCTGTCGTTTTCACAACTTTCCTTTTCACTTTGCTTCTATCACTGACCTTCTTAGGACCCATGCTGACCTACTGTACAGTATGTATTTAATAATAATAAGCAGCAACAACAGCAAAAAAAAAAACCCTGAAAATACTCACAGCACAATTTCCTCAGATGTTAACAAGAGATGTAGTGGTAAACTGACTCATACTCATGCATTCTCTTCTGTGTTTGTCACCTGAGAAATATGTAACTGACCATACCGGTATCAGCATGAATGGGTTGTTGGGTCAAGAACCAAGGTTTTGTTCAACAACTGAGATATTTTTTCTGTGAACAACTTGGTTGAGAACCAAATTGTTCGAGATGGAAGATGTTTGAGAACCAAGGTTTGACTGTATATAGTAAATGCCTGATCAATATTAGCAGTTGTTTGATATTTACCTTCATTAGACACAATTATATCTTTGTCATGGTACATTTCTTTGATATTCAGATGTCAAGAAAGTAGCAATCAGTTTTGCTGAGGCAATTAGATCAGGATAATAAACAGATGGAAGATCTGCTGCTAGAGTTAATGCTGACCAGTGGGACACAAAATTTAATCTTTACAGAGAACACACAGACTGTAAGAAAACTGCTATGGACCTGGTTTGACATAAGAAACTTGAGTGGCAGGGCTTGAGGTAATTGGGAAGTTTAAAATATTATTGAATTCAAAGTGGCTCCAAAGACTGAGTACCTGCTTCTGACTTGTCTGATTTTTTTCTGTTCTTAAAAAATGCTCTTTTAGCCAGCATGGCTTATGTCATCTGTTATGTAAAAGAAAACAGTTTAAAAAAAAAAAAAGAAGTGTAAAGCTTTCTCTTTTAAAAAATGTAATGTGAAGTCTTATTTTAGTCAGCGGAGTTTTAGAAAAAGTAATTTACATGAGTAAATTTTCTAGATAAGTGAAGTTTTGTTAAGTGTCAAAGCTTTTTCTAAAATTGAACAATACATTTATATAACATTTATCGGGTGTATTCTATGTGCCAGAAACTCTGCTGGATACTTTGCTACATGTTACCTTAATTTTTGCACATAAAATGCATCATGTTTTGGATTTTTAAAAAGGATATACTGGTCATAACTTATCTCTTCTTTGGGATTTTTGACTTCTACATCTTGATCTTATTATTCTCTACATTTTCTTAACATTTGTATGTGGTTGAGAGAAATAAAATTGATTCTTAATTGAGTACTTATTACATGTTCTAGGTTCTTTCATGTATATTTTATTAAAGCCTAACAAAAACCTGTAAAATAATTATTGTTATACCCATTTTATAAGCGAAACAACTGAGGCACAGAAAGATTGAATATCTTGCTCAAGGTCATACTGCTGAGTAAGGAGAAGAGCTGGGATTGGATTATGCACTTGTCTGACCCACATACTGTGTACTTCCTATGCTGATATTGTTAAAGAAATAAGCATCAGCTCACAGTAGGTTTAATAGAGAACCCTTTTCCACATTCCCGCTGTCTTCCTTTTCTGATTCTTTTTCACTATTCTAAAAGCAGATTTCCCCCCTAATTAATTTAGTTATCCTTCAGCTGTGTTAGATGCAGTTAAAAATTTAAAAAAAAAAGATGGAGCTTCCAAGTTTGGAGGGTGAGGAACTAGCAGCCTAAATGTGAGCCAGGGTTTTCCAAATGTAAATGAAAATGAAAAACTCTTAAATTTGATAGAGCCTTTAACTTATCGTAATGAGTAATTTTGTGTGTCTTAGGCCAGGTATAGATTAAGAAATTTATCAGAAGTGTTATAGCAATAGGATTTCTTTTTTTATACTAAGCCTTCAAAATCTGATGGGGGTAAATTCATAAAAGTAATGAAAACATTGACAAAGATAGTCAAAATCGACTTTTTCAGAACTCTTGAAATTAGCGTTTATTAAAGGAAAAGAATTGCTGAATCTCATTAAGCAGAGTTTGTGGCATTGTAACTTGAACTGTTCCCATCTCCCTCTGCTCAGGTCTGCAGTAGCCTTGAAAAGGTTACTGCAGTGTTGAAAACATGGTACTTGTAAAAAACCAGCTGCGTTGCAACCACTGGATGGGCCAAGCCTTATTTGGAACTCCTCAAAAGCCTTATTCCTATAACATTTTCCCTATTTGACCTGTCTCACAGCTCCCTTGAAAAGTCCCATTCACAGGGCATTGCTATCACTTGGATCTGATGGAGCTTAGAACTTGCTCTGAAGGAAAAGTCCTATCCCTAAGGCCTTGGTGGAAATAATCAGTACCAATTGTTTAATATATCAGCTTGAGGGGACAATGCTTAAAAGGAAGATAAGGCAGTAAAATACTAAGTAGGCACTTTGAAGAGCTCTGGCATATTCCTGAGGAATTAGAAGGCTATGCACATATGTATGGCTGTGTGCATACCCAAGAAAAACCTGAAAGGGCCCTAATCTCTCACCTCTGACTGACTTTGAGGCCCTAGGCAAGCAGTAGTTAAGAGTTAAGCCAGAAATTTAAAGTGCTTAAGTGTTGAAGTTATACCCCAACACACTGGCAAATGTTGGGAGACTTACTGCTTCACAACACTTAAGGAAATCTTAGTTCTATAATTAGCTAACCATTAAGCTGAGACATCAGTGGTTGCTTACTACAGAGAATGCATACTTTATAGGGTTAGTGCAGGCTAGTCACAAAACAAATAGCAACAACTGCAATGATGACAAAAAGCAGCAGCAATAAATATGGATGAGCTGGGGGACGGGAGTAATATCCAGAATTGTCACATTAATTATTATTCTGTCTAAAATATTCAGTTTTCAAATAAAAAGTATGAGATACATGAAGAAACAGGAAAATGCGGCTCATATAAAGGTTGGGGGGAAAGAGACAATAGAAACTTCCTGAAGAGGTCCAGATGTTGGACTTATGTACAAAGCTTTTAATCTGATATTATAGATATACGCAAAGAACTAAAGGAAACCATGTCGAAAGAACTAAAGGAAAGTATGACAATGATGTCTCATAAAATAGATATAACAATAAAGAGAGATAGAAATTATTAAAGAATATTTACATTCTGGAGTTGAAAAGTATAGTAACAGAAATGAAAAATTCACCGTTATGCTCAAGAGCTAGCAGAACAAAGAAACAGCAAACTTGAAGACAGATTAATTGAGAATATCTAACGTGAGAAACAGATAGAATTAAGAGAAGTGAACACAGTTCAGAGACCTGTAATGCACAATCAAACACACTAGCATATGTATAACAGGAGTCCCAAAAGGAGAAGAGAAAGGGGCAAAAAGATTATTTAAGGAATTAATGGCCAAATACTTTCCACATTTGATAAGAAACATTAATCTGCACATCTAGGAAGCTCAACAAACTTTAAGTAGAATGAACTAAAAGATCCTTGCCTCCACATGTCACAGTCAAACTGTCAAAAGCCAAAGACAAATGAGAGAATCTTGAAAGGAGCAATGGAAAATTGTGTATCAAGTGAAGGATGCTTAGGAACATGAAGAGCTGACTTCTCATTCGACACCATAGCAGCCAGAAGTTAGTGGTATGACATATTCAAGATGCTGAATGAAAAAACACACTTAACCAAGAATTCTGTATATTATAAAACTCTCCTTCAGAACTGATGGAGAAACTAAGACATTCTCAGATAAAGAAACACTGAGAGAACTCATCACTAATAGACCTGACCCATAAAAATCATAAAGGGAATCCTTCAGATAGAAAGGAAAAGACATCAGATGGTACTTTAATCCACATTAAGAATACAGAGCACTGGGAAAGATACATAGAGAGATAAACATAAAAAACAGTACAACATATTCTTGTTTGTAACTCTTTTCTTCTATTTTATTTAAAAATACAACTTCATAATGATAATAAAACTGTTAATGGGCATATATAAAGATGTGATTTTTATAATAATAATAATAGCACAAAGGGCGAGGATGAAAATAAATATAGGTAATTTCTATATATTATTGAAATTTTTAAGTTATTATTCACCCGAACTACACTATTGTAAGTTAAGATGCTAATTTTAATTCCCAGGACAACCACTAAGAAAATAACTCTCCCAAAAATATAGTAAAAGAAACAAGAGAATTAAAATCGTACACTAGAAAATATCTTTTTAATATACAAAAGAAAGCATTAATGAGGACTAGAAGAACTAAATTATATGACACATACAAAACAAATAGTTAAATGGCAGATGTAAATCCTACCTTTCCAGTAATTACATGGAATGTAAATGTCTTAACCATTCCTATTAAATGAAGAAATTGGCAGAAAGTTTAGTGGGAAGCATGATCCACCAGTATGCTGCCTATAAGATAAACACTTCAGATTCAGAGATACAAATAGGTTGAAAATAAACAGATGGAAAAAGTTACACTATGCAAATAATAATCAAAGGAGAGCTGGAGTGGCTAATATCAGATGAAATAAACTTTAAGACAAAAATTGTTATTGAACATAAACAGATATAATGATAACAAAGTTAAGTTTATTAGAAAGATACAACAATTATAAACACATACACACCTCATGACAGAGTCCAAAAATACGTGAATCAAAAACTGACAGAATTCAAGGAAGATACAGACAATTGAACAATAATAGTGGGAGATTTTAATAACCATTTTCAATATGGATAAAACAATTAGGAAAATGATTATTAAGGAAAGAGAACCCTTGACCAACACTATAAAAACCAACTAGACTTCAACAGTAGTAGACTACACATTCTTTTCCAGTGAACATGAAACATTCTCCAGAACAGACTGTATTGTAAGCCATAAAACAAACCTCAGTAAATTTTTAAGGAATGAAATGTACAAACTATGCTCTCCAAAAAGAGCAAAATAAAAACAGAAGGCAATAACAGAAGGATATTGGGGCATTCACAGATACGTGGAAATGAAACAATATACCCCTAAATAACCAGTGGCTCAAAAATGAAATTACAAAGGAAACTAGAAAGTACTTAGAAATGAATGAAAATGAAATACAATATATCGAAAACCTAAGGGATACAGGTAAAGCAGTGTTTAGAGCAACATATATAGCTCTGTGTTAAAAAAGATCTCAAATCAATAACCTAATCTTTACCTTAAGAAACTTGAAAAAGAACAAACCAAATCCAAAGCAAGTAGAAGGAGGGAAACAAAGATTAGAGCAGAAATAAACAAAGTTGAGAATAGTAAAAGAACAGAGAAATTTTAGTGAAACCAATGTTGACCCTTTTGAAAAGATTAACAATATTCACAAATCTTCATGAAATAGGTCATTGAATTAAGAAATATATCATTGAAATTTACTTGATGGAATTGTAATGTGGCTTCTAGAAAATTTTAAATGACATATAGCTGACATTTGTGGAATGCATTTTTTTTTTTTTTTTGAATAAGAGAGAGAAGACTCATATGTCTATGAACCGTCAGTGTGTCCTTCTTGGAGAGGTGTCTGTCAGGTCTTTTGCCCATTTTTTAATTGGATTGTTTGCCTTCCTGGTGTTGAGTCATATGAGTTCTTTATATATTTTGGAGATTAAACCTTTTTCTGATGTATCTTTGGCAAATGTGTTCTTCCATACCATCAGTACCCTTTTCATTTTGATAATGGTTTCTTTAATCCCATTTGTTTATTTTTTTTCTTTTATTTCTCTTGCTCTAATAGGTAATATCGGCAAAAATATTGCCATGTGGGGTATTGGAGATTTTATTGCCTATGTTTTCTGCTAGGATTTTTATGGTATCACAACTTATATTTAAGCCTTTTATCCATTTTAACTTTATTCTGGTGGCTGAATGGATAAGAAAACAGGACCTACACATATACTGCCTGCAAGAGACCCACCTCAGAACAAAAGACCTACACAGACTGAAAGTAAAGAGTTTGAAAAAAAATATTCCAAGCAAATAGACAGGAAATAAAAGCTGGGATAGCAATACTTACATCAGACAAAATAGGCTTTGAAACACGGGCCATAAAAAGAGACACAGAAGGACACTTCATAATACTCAAAGGAAGAATCCATCAAGAAGACATAAACATTGTAAACTTCTATGCACCCAACATAGAAGCACACAAATATATAAGGAAAATCCTGGAGGACTTCAAGAAAGATATAGACAGTGACACACTTATAGTAGGGGATTTTAGTACTCCACTATCAATAGTGGATAGATCTTCCAAACAGAATCTCAAAAAAGATATTGTGGAACTGAACGGCACATTAGATCAAATGGACTTAACTGATATATATGGAACCTTTCATCCAAACGAAGCAAACTACACATTCTTTTTCAAATGTACATGGGACAATTTCAAAAGTAGACCACATCATAGGACACAAAACAAACCTCAGCAAATTTAAGAAAATTGAAATGACATCAAGCCTTTTCCCCGACCACAAGGGCTTGAAACTTAGATACCAACCCCAAGGAAAAACACAAAAACATTCAAACTTATGGAGCCTGAATAGCATGCTACTAAACAATGAATGAGTATTAAATGAGATCAAGGAAGAAATCAAAAAGTTTCTGGAAACAAAAGAAAATGAACATACAACAGTTCAAAACCTATGGGACACAGGGAAGGCAGTCCTATTGTTTATAGCAATACAACCCTACCTGAAGAAGATAAGAACATTTCACATAAACAACCTAACACAACATCTTCAAGAATTGGAGGAAAAAACAACAATCGAAGGCCAAAGTGAGCATAAGGAAGGAAATAATCAAGATCAGAGCAGTACTGAATGACATAAAGAGACTAAAAGAATAACACAAAGCAAACGACAAGCCTGTAAGCAGACTCATCAAGAAGGGGAGAGGACGCAAATATAAAATCAGATATAAAAGAGGAGAAATTACAGCTGATACCACAGAACTACAAAGGATTGTAAGAAATTACTATAAACACCTTTACACCAAGAAATTTGAAAACCTGGGTGAAATGGACAAATTTCTAGAAAAATATAATCTTCCAAAACTAAATGAAGATGAAGCAGAAAGCCTAAACCGTCACCTGGTGAAATTGAAGCAATAATCAAAAAACTACAGGCACTCAGAAGCTCTGGGCCAGACAGTTTCACAGGGGAATTTTACGAAGCATTCAGGAAGAGCTAACCTCTGTCCTCCTCAGACTATTCTAAAATATTCAAGATGAGGGAAGACACCCAAACTCTTTTTATGAGGCCGGCATCATTCTAATCCCAAAACCAGATTAAAACAAAACAAAGAAAGAAAACTGCAGGGCGTTATCGCTGATGAACATAGATGCTGAAATCTTCAACAAAATATTGGCAAACCACATCCAGCTATACATTAAAAGGATCATCCACCATGATCAAGCGGGATTCATCCCAGAGGTGCAAAAGTGGTACAGTATTCAGAAATCTTCAGTAATCCATCACATAAACAAAAGGAAATACAAAAATCACATGATCATATCAATAGATGTGGAAAAATCTTTTGATAAGGTATAGCACCCTTTTATGATAAAACCACTAAGCAAAATGGGAACAAGGGGCAGGGCATAGCTCAACATAATAAAGGCTATATACGAGAAACCTACATCCAACATTATAATGAATGGGCAAAACGAAAAGATTTCCCACTAAGATCGGGACCAAGACAAGGATGTCCACTTTCACCACTTCTATTCAACATAGCATTACAAGTCCTAGCTACAACCATCAGTCAAGAAAAAGAAATAAAAGGCATGCAAATTGGAAAAGAGAAAGTAAAACTGTCATTGTTTGCAGATGACATGATAGTGTACATAGAAAACAGTATAGATGCCACCAAAAAACTACTCGACCAAGTAAATGAATTTAGCAAAACAGTACAACACAAAGTCAATATTCAGAAATTGAAGGCATTTTTGTACACCAACAATGAAATATCACAATCAGAAAGCAGAGAAAACATCCCATTTCCTATGGCTACAAGAAAAATAAAGTACCTAGTAATACATTTAACCAAGGAAGTAAAAAACTTGTACTCAGAAAACTATACGACACTGAAGAAAGAAGTTAAGGAAAACACAAATGAAGCATATTCCATGTTCATGGATTGGAAGAATTAACATCATCAAAACGTCCATACTACTGAAAACTATTTATACATTCAATGCAATCCCTGTTAAAATACCTAGGACATATTTCACAGATATAAAACAAACATTTCAAAAATATATATGGAACCATAAATGACCCAAAATAGTCGCAGGAATTTTGAGAAAGAAGAACAAAGTAGGAGGGATCACAGTACCTGATAGCAAACTATATTATAAGGCCACTGTAATCCAGACAGTCTGGTACTGGCATAAGAACTGACACATAAATCAATGGAACTGAATAGAGAGCCTAGAAGTAAACCCATGTCTCTGTGGCCAATTAATATTTGACAAAGGGGCACAAGCATAAAATGGAGTAAAAATAGCCTCTTCAAACAAATGTTGGGAGATATGGACAGCTACATGTAAAAAAAATGAAATTTGACCACCAACTTACACCACACAGAAAAATAAACTCAAGAAGGTTAAAGGACTTAAATATAAGTCATGATACCATAAAAGTCCTAGAGGAGAACATAGGGAAGAAAATCTCAATATTCCATGCAGCAATATTTTCACCGATATGTCCCCTAGAGCAAGGGACATAAAGGAAAAAATAAACAAATGGACTTCATCAAAATAAGATGTTTCTGCACGGAAAAAAAAAAAAATGAAAAGGGAACCAACCATATGGGAAAATATACTCACCAATGATACATCACACAAGGGTTTGATCTCCCAAATATATAAAGAACTCACATGACTCCACTCTAGGAAGACAAACAATCCAATTGAAAATGAGCAAAGGACCTGAATAGACACTTATCCAAGAAGCTCATACACAGGGCCCATAGACATATGGAGTGATGCTCAGCATCACTAGCCATCAGAGAGATGCAAATTAAACCACAATGAGATACCACTTCACACCAGTCAGAATGGCCATCATAAACAAATCAACACACAACAAGTGCAGGAGAGGATGTGGAGAAAGGGGATCCTAGTGCACTGTTGGTGGGAATGCAGACTGGTGCAACCACCATGGAAAACAATTTGGAATTTCCTCAAAAAAGTAAAAATGGATCTGCCTTTTGACCCAGCAGTTCCAGTGCTGGGATTATACCCTAAGAATCCTAAAACACCAATTCGAAAGAACCTATGCACCCCAGTGTTCATAGCAGCACAATTTCCAGTAGCCAAAAACTTGAAGCAACCTAAATACCAAACAGTAAATGAGTGGATGAAAAACACTGGTACAATGAGATACTATGTAGCAGAAAGGAAGATAGAGCTATTACCCTTCGCAGTAGCATGGATCGAACTGGAGAGCATTATGCTAAGCGAAATAAACCAGGTGGTGAAAGACAGATACCATACGATGTCACCTATAAATGGAACCTAATCAACAAAATGAACAAGCAAGCAAAATATAACCAGCAATATTGAACTAAAAAACAAACTGCCAGTACCCAGAGGGAGGAGGGAGGGGAATGACAGGGGAAAGAGATAGGAAGGATCATCAAGGTACATGCATGAAGGACCCATCGACAAAGCCTAATCGGAGAAGGATTGAGGGTGGGAGGTGTGGGTGGGTGTGGCTAGGGAAAGTGGTGGCAGGAAAATGTTGACAAAAGAAAAAACATAGGGGGAGGCTAAGAATAGTATAGTAAATTAAGAAGCCAAAGAACTGATGTATACAGCCCATGGACGTGAACTAAGAGGTGTGGGGATGATGGGATGGGGTGCAGGGCAGAGTAGATAACTGGGGGTGGGGGGAATGGGACAGCTGTAATAGTGTACTCAATAAAATTTACCAAAAAATAATTAAGACCATAAAATTAATAAAAAGAAGTTATTCTGGTGAATGGTATAAGTCGGTGGTCTAGTTTCATTTTTTTGCATATGCCAGTCCAGTCCTCCCAACACCATTTATTGAAGAGACTATTTTTACCCCACTGTATGTTTGTGCCCCCTTTGTCAAATATTAATTGACCATAGAGACATGGTTTTTTTTCTGGGCTCTCTGTTCTTTTCCATGTATCTATTTGTCTCTTGTTATACCAGCATCAGGCTGTTCGATTACAGTGGACTTGTAGTAGTTTTATATCAGGTAATGTGATCCCTCCAGTTTTTTTCTTTCTGAAGATTGCTGAGGCAATTTCAGGTCTTTTTCAGTTGTATATAAATTTTGGAGTATGTGTTGTAGATCAGTGAAATAATGCCATTGGCATTTTATTTTATTTTTTAAAGATTTTATTTTATTTTTTTAATTTTTAGACAGAGGGGAAGAAGGGAGAAAGAGAGGGGGGAAAACATCAATGTGTGGTTGCCTCTTGTGCGCCCTCTACTTGGGGACCTGGCCCACAACACAGGCATATGCCCTGACTGGGGAATTGAACCAGCGACCCTTTGGTTCGCAGGCTGACTCTCAGTCCACTAAGCTATACCAGCCAGGGCAGCCATTGGCTTTTTAGTAGGAATTGTGTTGAATCTATAAATTGCTTTAGGTAGTCTGGACATTTTAATGTTGTTACTTCTTCCAATCCATGAACATGGCATATGTTTCCATTTATTTGTATCTTCCTCAGTTTCTTCTTCAGTGTTCTATAGTTTCCAAGTATAAGCCGTTTACTTCCTTGGTTCAATTTACTACTAGGTACTTTATTTTTCTTGTGGCCCATAGACATACGAAAAGATGCTTAACATCACTAGCCATCAGAGAGATGAAAATTAAAAACATAATGATATATCACCTCACACCTACCAGAAAGGCTATCATTAATAAGTCAACAAACAACATGTTAGGATGTTCAGAAAAGGCGACCCTAGTGCACTGTTAGTGGGAATACAGTCTGTTGTAGACACTGTGGAAAACGGTATGGAATTTCTGTTAAAAATTAAAAATGGAACCGCCTTTTGACTGAGCAGTTCCACTGCTGAGAATATACCTACCCTAAAAATCCCGAAACACAAATTCTAAAGAACTTATGCACTCCTGTGTTCATAGCAGCACTATTTACAATAGCCAAGTGCTGGAAACAGGCTAAGTGCCCATCAGTAGATGAGTGGATCAAAAACTGGGGTACATTTACACAATGGAATATTATGCAGCAGAAAGAAAGAAGGAACTCCTACCTTTTGCAACAACATGGATGGAACTGGAGAATATTATGCTAAGTGAAATAAGCCAGTTGGTGAAAGACAAATACCTTACGATATCACTTATAAGAGGAATCTGATGAACAAAATATGCTAACAAGCGAAATAGAACCAGAGACATGGAAACATGGAACAGACTCACAGTGGCCAGAGGGGAGGAGGGAGAGGGATAATGGTGGAAAAAGGGGAAGGGAGTAGTCAAAGAACATGTATGAATGACCCATGGACATGGATACTGGTGTGGGGATTGACTGTGGCATTGGGATTGCGCTGGGTGGAAGAGGGGAAAGAGGAAAAAATTGGGACAACTATAATAGAGTAACAATTAAAGAAGAGAGAAGACTCAAGATACTGAAATCAGCAATGACAGTGGAGGCATTGCTACCATTTATACAGAAGTGAAAGAATATCATAGGGCATACTATGAACAACTGTAGATCAACAAAATAAATAACTTTGATGAAATAGACAAATCCTTAGAAAAGCATAAACTACCAAAACTGACTCAATAAGAAATAGACACTCTGGATAGATCTATAACAATTAAAGAGATTGCATTAGTAAATTTAAATCTTCCCATGAAAAAGAAAACAAACAAAAAAACCCAGTCCCAGATATTTTCACTGGTAAATTCTACTAAACATTGAACAAATTAGTATCTATCCTTTACAGACTTTCTCAAAATGTAGAAGAGAGAAAACTTCTCAACTCACCCAATGAGGCCAGTATTACCCTTATCCCAAAACCAAAAAGACATCGTAAGAAAGCTACAGACCAATATCCTTTACGAACATAGATACAAATATCCTTAACAACTAATAAACCAAATCCAGGATTATATATACCCTGATCAAGTGGAATTTACTCTAGGGATGTAAGGCTGATTCAACATACCAAAATCAATGTAAATATACCATTTTAATAAAATAAAGGCCAATGCCATATAATCATTTCAATAGCCACAGAAAAAAACATTTGAGAAAATCTAATACTCTTTCATGATTTAAAAAAAAAAAAGCCCACAAAAAACAAAACAAAACTCCAAAACAGCAGGAATAGGGAACTTTCTCAGTCTGATAAAAACCATCTGTGAAAACTCAGCTAACATGCTAACACATTTCATATGAAAATTTTACATGTCGAGATGGAAATATTTTAGATATATTTGTTTAAGAAATATACCATTGAAATTTATTTGACCTGTTTGTAATGTGGCTTATAGGAAATTTTAAATCACATTGTTCACATTTGTGGAATGCATTTATTTCTTTTGGACAGCACAGTTCTAGACCAAGGGCCTCCATGTTCTGGCAGCTCTGGGTCTTATTCCATGCCATGTAAAACTTGGTGATTGAGAGATGAGGGCAGAGCATGGGGATTGATAGACTAGCATGGGGAAGACAGAGGATGGAAGGTAAAGGGCTTTTCTTTGAGGACCGAGCCTTTGTTTAATTCATAGCTGTATCTTCAGTGCCAAGAATAGTAAGAGAAATTTGGTAATATAAAACAGAGTCAAAAGAGGGTGTTACTAAAAAGTTATTTATTTGGCACCTGATATCTCCTAGATCCTGCTTTGGTTACATAGAATCTAGCAAGTGAGAAGGCAGTTTAGTAAGGACAGACATGGCATTGGATAATCATCCAACTATAAGGTGAGTGTACAAAATACTGCAGAGGTCTGAAGGCAACTAGTGAGTGGTAACAGCTGTCTGACAAAGCTTCTTAGTTTGTCGCTAGGTGTTTCGATGGCTCAAGGAAAATCTTTGCCTAATTTTTATTCACATTTAGGGAAATATACTTGAAGTCTGCACTTTATGCAAAAATCACCTGATTTTCAAATATTGGCACCTAATTCAAATTTTTTAAAATGTGCATATCAGCTGATAGTCTGATGGGAACTCCTTTGTACGTAACTGTCTCCTTTTCTCTTGCTGCTTTTAAGATTCTCTCCTTAACTTTAATCTTGGGTAATTTAATTATATGTCTTGATGTGTTCCTCCTTGGGTCCAATTTCTTTGGGGGGCTCTCTGAGCTCCCTGGACTTCCTGGAAGTCTGTTTCATTTGCCAGATCGGGGAAGTTCTCCTTCATTATTTTTTCAAATAAATTTTCAATTTCTTTCTCTTCCTCTTCTGCTTCTAGCACTCCTACGGTTCAGATATTGGGATGTTTAAAGTTGTTCCAGAGGTTCCTAAGCCCCTCTTCAATTTTTTGAATTCTTATTTCTTCATTCTGTTCCAGTTGAATGTTTATTTCTTCCTTCTATTCCAAATCGTTGATTTGAGTCCCAGTTTCCTTCCTTTCACTGTTGTTTCACTGTATATTTTTCTTTATCTCACTTTGCATAGCCTTGACTTCTTCCTCTATTTTGTGTTCATACTCAATCATTTCTGTGAGCATCCACATTACCAGTGTTTTGAACTCTGCATCTGATAGGTTGGCTGTATTCTTGTTGCCTAGTTATTTTCCTGGAGTTTTGATCTGTTCTTTCATTTGGGCCATGTTTCTTTGTCTCATTCCACCTATTACATTGTAAAGGGCGGAGCCTTACGCGTTCACCAGGGTGGGGCAACCCACTTAGCTCTGTTGTGTTGCTGTATGTTGGGGAGGGATCAGAGAGGAAACAATGCCCCTTGCTGGCCTCTGACCCCTCCTTTCAGTCACTTCCCCTGCTTCTCACAAGTGGATTGTGCCCTTTCTGGTGCTGATTCCTGTGTGGGTGAGCTTGTCTAAGTTCTAGGATCCTGTGGGCACCTCCAAGGGACTCTCCTGTGAGACTGGGAGTTTCTCCTGCTGATGCAACGCCCACAGGTTTTTACAGCCACAGGTTTTGAGGCTTTGGTTTCCCACACTGGAACCTTGAGTTGCGTGGTTTGTCTGACTCCCTAGTTGTTCTTTCCGGCTTACGAGCACACAAATGCGGAATTGCCCAGTCCGCCGTCACCTTGCTGCACAGCTTCTCCGCCCTGGCTGCCCATTTCTGCTCCTTCTACCAGTCTGGATGAATGTTTCTTTTTTAACTGCTTAGCATTGGACTTCCATACAGTTTGATTTTCTGGTAGTTCTGGTTGTTTTTATTTTTAAATTTGTTTTTTTTTTTTCCTTCTTTTGGTTGTGCAAGGAAGCAAAATGTATCTATCTACACATCCATTACAGGCAAGAAGGGACTAGAAAGAAGTATTCAAAGTCACGAAAGGCAAAGATCTACATCCAAGATGACTCTAACCAGCATTCTAAATATTCTAAAAGCTATTTAGAATGCCATTTAGAATGGAAGGACAGAGAAAGTGCTTCCCAGATAAGGTAAAGTTAAAGGAGTTAATCATCACCAAGCCTTTGTTATGTGAAAGGGTAAAGGGAGTTATCTAAGAAAAAGGATATCAAAACTATTGGCAGTAAAATGACAGCAAACTCAACAACTATCTACAGCTGAACCTAAAAAAGCAAAAACAAAAACTAAGCAAACAACTAGAACAGGAACAGAATCACAGAAATGGAGATCACTTGGAGGGTTGTCAGTGGGGAAGGGGTAGGGGGAGAATGGGGGGAAAGGTACAGCGAATAAGAAGTGTAATCAGTAGGCACAAAATAGACAGGAGGAGGTTAAGAATAGTACAGGAAATGGAGAAGCCAAAAAAGTTACATGAATGACCCATGGATATAAACTAAGTGGGGTGGCATGCTAGTGGGTGGGGAGTGCAGAGCAGAGGGGGATAAAAGGGAGAAAAAAATGGGACAACTGTAATAGTGCAATCAACAAAATATACTTAAAAATAAAAATGTGCACATCAGACAACACTTCTGTGGACTGGGTTTGTCTCAGGAGTGAAATGAATGCATAATTCCTTTGGCTCCTTAACCACCAAAGCAAAGTACTTTACCAATGCTAGGCATAGGGAGCCTTTCCAAACTTTCTTATGTATGTTATATCCTCTCTCATAAAGTCTCATATTTCATGTATTCTTCATAGAAGTTGTTACATTTGCAGTCTACATTTGTGTGATTATTTGATTCTTACTCTGGAATATCCCAAAGCTCAGCATGGGTAAGTTCTGGATCTACATTTGCTAATTAGCAATTAATAAATGAATAAAGTAAGCAGGGGAGATTAATTTTGAAATTCATTCTATAGTTAAAGAGAGCCAGAGCCCTTGCTGGGTAGCTCAGTTGGTTAGAGCATTGTCCTGATAGACCAGGGTTGCGGGTTCGATCACTGGTCAGGGCACATACAAGAGACAACCAGTGAATGCATAAACAAGTGGAACAATTCAAACTCTCTCTCCCCCGCCCTCCCTCTTTCTAAAAATCAATAAATTTAAGAAAAAAAGAAAGAGAGGCAAAAACAACCTGAGTATAGCATCTCACTAGGAATTCTGTATTGAAAGATTAAGTCCAAAGCAAGTTCTTTTGTTGGCACAGTGTGAGAAAAGATGACTTTTTCCCCCTACTGAATAGATTTCGGTTTTATCTACACTGATACATCTTAAAGCATATTTCAGAGAATGCTGGCGTTTGCAACAGAACACGTTAACATCAGTATGTATTTGTACTTAGTAATTACGAAGTTCTTATAATTTGACATTTTAGGATATAGCTAATTTTCTGGATTTATTGCTGTTCCTAGGAAAAATGGAAACGCTGCTTTCCTTCTGCAGTTATTATAAATATTTTTTAGACTTTTGCCATTTGTAAATTTTAATTATTTTAAACTCCAGAGGAATGAATACTGAAGAAGTTTTCTACTGAAATAAATAATAGGAACAAACAAAAAAAGATCATTGATTTACCAATTTAAAGATAAAAGATTTACAATGGTACTGAAACAAAATAAAGGCTGTATTGCTAAAGAAGAGAGAGGCCCCCTTTTCTGTGCCTTGAAAGGTGAATATAGGTGATGCTGGAAAAGTGATAAACAGCAAAGGAGAGAAAAACCATAACCTATTTTAGTTTGGGGGGAAAGTTCTTAACAGTGTTAAACTTTATCCTTTACATTTTCTTATGTTGCAGGAATGAAAGTCCTAAAACAGTCTTAAAATTGAATCTGTGTGGTTCATTACATTCTCAGGTTGACAGTTACAGAAATGAAGAACAGATTAGTGGTTGCCAGGGGTTAGCAAAGGAGCAAAGGGTTCTATCAGTTTTTAGTTTGTACATCTTGAAACTCTCTATTTGTGAGCATAAACATTTAGGATTATTTCTTCTTGAGCCTTCTATCATTATGAAATGACCTTCTTTATCCCTGCAAATAATCTTTGTTATTAACAGAGTCATTTCATCTTTCTTTTAATTACTGTTAGCATGAGCACACCATATGTTCTTCCTTCATTTGACTTTTAATCTTTACATTCAAAACGTGTTTCTGGTAGGCAGAATATACAGGGTCAGGCAAAAGTAGGTTTACAGTTGTGAGTACACAAAACACAGAGTTTATACTTAGGTTATTGTTTATAATTATTATATTATTTTCCATAGGAACAACTGTAAAGCTACTTTTGCCTCTCCTTAAACCTACTTTTGCCTCACCCTGTAGTTTTATCTTACCTTTTTAAAAAATTCTCTTTTTTATGTAGTCTGACAGTTACTGCCTTTTTTAAAAAATACATTATTTATTTATTTGAGAGAGAGAGAGAGAGAGAGAAACATTGATTTGTTGTTCCACTTATTTATGCCTTCATTGGTTGCTTCTTGTATGTGCCTTGACTGGGGATCAGGCCTGCAGCTTTGGCATATCAGGACAATCCCCTACCCAACTGAACTGGCCAGGGCCAATTACTGCATTTTAATTGGGTGTACAGGACATTTATATTGAATGTGTTTATTAACCTGGATAGGTTTGATTCTGTATCTCGTGGGTTCTTTTCTCTTTGTCTCATCAGTTTTTTGTACTTATGTTACCCCCTTTTTCTGCCTTCTTTGGATTACATTTATTTTATGATTCTATTTCATCCCCTTTGTTGTCTCATTAGTGACAGCATTTTTTGTTTTATAATTTTAGTGGCTGCTGTAGGGTTTATTTTACACATATTTAAATCACATCTACCTTCAAGTGATATTACATCATTTCACATATTGCATTAGAATCTTACGATAAAATGCTTTCATTTCTTTCCTCCTGGCCTTTATGCTATTGTCATGCATTGTTTCTATACATATGTTATAAACCCTGCACTAAATTATTGCTATTTTTGTTCAGTCACTGATCTTTGAAGAGATTTAAATAGTAATAAAATTCTTATTTATTTACTCCCATAGTTACCATTACCAGTGTTCCTGATGCCTTTGTTTAGATTAACATTTTCATCTGGTGTCATTCCTTCTGTTGGAAGGGCGTCCCTTAACATTCCTTGTAATGTGGGTCTGTTGTTGGTGATTCTTTCTTTCAGCTCTTGTATGTCTGAAAAAATCTATTTATGACCTTCATTTTTCAAGGGTATTTTCTCTGTGTTGATCATGTTTTCTTTCAGTACTTTAAAGATGTTTTTCTGTTGTGTTCTGACTTGCATTGTTTCCAACAAGAAATTTACTGTCATTTTTAGCCTTGTACCTCAGTACCTAACGTCTTTTTTCCCCTCTCTGCTTTTAAGACTTTCTCTTTATTGCTGGTTTCGAACTGTTAATTCTGATGTATAGTTTTATTCCTGTTTCTTTGGATTTATTGAACTTCTTGGATGCGTGGGTTTATAGCTTTCATCAAATTTGAAAATATTCAACCATGCTTTACTTCAAATATATTTTCTTTCTCCATCCCTGTCTTTCAGAAACTCCAATTACATATGCATTATTAGGAAGCTTTAAGTCCCACAGTTCACTGATACTCTTTTTATTTTTACTTTTAATTTAAATGCGTTTTCATTTTAGAAAGTTTCTGTTGCTGTGTCTTCAAGTTCATTAATCTGCCATTAACCCCATCTCAACTTGGGTCTTTTGAGAAAATGTTCTGTTTCTACTTAACTTTTTGTACATGAGGAACACTTTTTTTTTTTTTTAAGATTTTATTTATTTTATTTTTAGACAGAGGGGAAAGGAGGGAGAAAGAGGGAGAGAAACATCAATATGTGGTTTCCCCTCGTGCGCCCCCTTCTGGGGGCCTGGCCCACAACCCAGGCATGTGCCCTGACTAGGAGAATCAAACCAGTGGCCCTTTGGTTCGGAGACCGACGCTCAATCCATTGAGCTATTATACCTGCCAGGGCTTATGAGGAACACTTTTTAATGCTCTTAATCTGTTCATTCTAACATCTGTGTCTAATATCAATATCCATTTCTCAATATTGATTTTTCTTTATTTTTCCTACTATAGGCCATCTCTTACTGCTTTTTTGAATGCCTAGTAATATTTGATTGGATGTCAGACATTATAAATTTTACTTTGGCTGATGAATATTTTTGTATTCCTGTAAGAGTTTCTTTCTGGGGCACAGTGAAGGTGCTTAGACACAGCCTGATCCTTTTCAGTCTTTTAAAATCAGTGGAATCAGAGCAGCTTTTAGTATAGAGTTATTTGTTCCATATTCCTGAGATGAGACCTTTTTTAGGCCTCTACCCAATCCCTCTGAATTACGAGGTTTTCCAGTGTGACTGAGAATAGGCCCAATTCAAGATCTTGAGTGAATGTGAGATACTGTTCTATCAATATGTTCAGATGGTTTTTCTCCCAGCTTCAGGTAGTTATATCATATGTATGCACTGATATACTTCTTCGCAGATCCCTGGGGTTTTCTTTCTTTGTATTTCTCTCCTTTCTTGTGTGCTGACCTGTGAACTCTAGCCATGATGTCTCCAGGATTCCCAACTTCCTGTGTTCAACTCAAGGAGTCCGCCAGGCTTCACCTGGGTTCTCCCATTCTGCTGGAAACTCTGTCAGAGCAGTAAGCTGGGCAGTCACAGGGCTCACCTTATTTGTTTCCCATCTCTCAGAGATCACCGTCTTGCATGGCTCAATGCCCATTGTCTTGAAAATAGTTGTTTCGTATATTTTTGTCTTTTTATTTTTGGTTACATTGGGTGGGAAAATAAATTAGGTTCCTGTTATTCCACTTAATTGCAAGTAAGAATCTTAAAATTATGGTATTTTTCTTTATATATTTAATGTCACTGTTATTTTCAGGGAAAAAAGTTATATTTGAACGATTTATGAGTAAGCCAATTTCTAAACATGCTTGCTCTATGTAAGTAAGTTAATGAGGATCTGAAGTGGGGTGAAGGAAGTGGGGGCCATAGAAAATAAAAGCGACTAAAAGTTCTCTTCCTTCCCAGAAGCTTTGATTTGCTCTTTGGTAGGTTGTTGTTCTACTTCCTTATTAGTCAGAGTCCCTTGGTTTCTTTGGAGATTCTTTAAATGAGTTATATGAATATGCCACTCAAAATGTATAGATGTTATAAATAAAATTGTAATGGTCTTTATGTTTTAAACTGTGATTAAAATTTTGCTATTGAAATATTGTAGAGGAAACATTATGAAGGGATTTGCCACACAATATATTAAGATGTATTTTAAAGCTATAATTAGAATATTGAAGTACTAATGTTAATGTAGACATAAATTAATGGATCAAAATAGAATATCCATTGACAGACTTATACATATATTTTAAACATTTAGCATAAAAGAATTATTTTAATGATGGGCCATGTAGTAGATGCTGTTGGTACAGCTGGACAGACAGCTCGTTGGAAAAAAAATTGAAGTTGGATTTTCTCCTTATATTATGCCCACATATATTCCATATAGGTTAAAGATATGATCTAAAGATATTAGAAGAAAATATAATCTTAAGAAAGAGAAGGCCTTTCTAAGTACGACACATTGTTCATATTCTTACACTATAAAGACTCCTCATAAAGTAGTAAGAGAAAGGTGAATACCGTAATAGAAAAATGGACAGAGGACAAGGTTAGGTATCACAATTAGGGGCAAAAATATAAATGTTTCAAAATACTCATTTTTAAAATGTTCTATTTCATAATAATAAAGTAATAGTACTAGTAATTGTAACTGTATTATGTGTTTTCCTTTTTTGGATTTGTTAATGCTGCTTTAATTTTTCTTTTTTAAGTTTTTTGCACCTTAAGCTTTTTATTAATTTTTTTATTTTAAATTACACTTGACATACAATATTACATTAGTTTTAGGTGCACAACACAGTGATTAGACATCTGTACAATTACAAAGTGATCATCCGTAAGTCTAGTACCCATTTGACACCACACATAGTTATTAAAATATTATTGACAGTACTCTCTATTCTGTACATTACGGCCGCATGACAGTTTGTTTTGTGGGGAGTGATTTTAGTAATTTATTATTGGGAGGGGACTTTTACTCAGCTATTTTATTTTATTTTATTTGGTATATTTTATTGATTACGCTATTACAGTTGTCCCATTTTTTTCTCCCCATCACCCCCTCTGCTCTGCACCCCACCCCATCATCCCCACACCTCTTCGTTCATATCTGTGACTTCTACATATCAGCTCTTAGGCTTCTCAATTTGCTAGACTACTCTTAGCCTCCCCCATCTTTTTTTTTTTTTTTTTGGTCAACATTTTCCCACCACCACTTTCTCCAGCCCCACCTATCCCCATCTCCACCCTCAATCCTTCCCCCATTTGGCTTTGTCGATGGGTCCTTTATACATATTCCTGGATGATGCTTCCCCTTCTTTTTAATATTTTATTTATTTTTAGAGAGAGGGAATGGCGGGGAGAAGGAGAGGGAGAGGGAGAGAAACATCAGTGTGTGATTGCCCCTTGCGCACCCCCCCTGGTGACCTGGTCTGCAACCCAGACATGTGCCCTGACTAGGAATCAAACCCGCAACCCCTTGGTTCGCAGGCCGAGACTCAGTCCACTTAGCCACACCAGCCAGGGCAACTCTTCCTCTGCTTTTCCACTGTCATCCCCTGTCCCTCCTCCCCTGTGGTTACTGTAAGTTTGTTTTTTATTTCAATGTTGCTGGTTATATTTTGCTTGCTTGTTTGTTTTGTTGATTAGGTACCATTCATAGGTGAGGTCATATGGTATCTATCTTTCACCATCTGACTTATTTCACTCAGCATAATACTCTCCAGTTCCATCCATGCTGTCGAGAAGGGTAGAAGCTCTTTCTTAAATTCTGCTGTGTAGTATTCCACAGTTTTTTCATCCACTCATTTACTGTTGGGCACTTAGGTTGCTTCCAATTCTTGGCTATTGTAAATTGTGCTGCTATGATCATTGGGTTGCACAGGTTCTTTTGAATTGGTGTTTCAGGATTCTTAGGGTATAACCCCGGCAGTGGAAATGCTTGATCAAAAGGCAGTTCCATTTTTAGTTTTTGGGGGAAATTCCAAACTGTTTTCCATGGTGGCTGCAGCAGTCTGCATTCCTACCAACACTGTACTAGGGTTCCCTTTACTCCACATCTTGCCAAAACTTGTTGTTTGTTGATTCGTTTTTGATGGCCATTCTGATTGGTGTCAAGCGGTATCTCATTGTGGTTTTATGGGCATCTTTCTAATGGCTAGTGATGCTGGGCATCCTTTCATATGTCTCTGGACCCTGTGTATGTCCTTGGAGAAGTGTCTGTTTAGGTCCTTTGCCCATTTCTTAACTGGATTGCATGTCTTCCTGGTGTGGAGTGGTGTAAGTTCTTTATATATCTTTTTGCAGATCAAACCCTTCTCTGAAGTATCATTGGCAAATATATTTTCCATTTTGTTCGGTTCCCTTTTCATTTTGCTGCTGTTTTCTTTTGCCGTGCAGAAGCTTCTTATTTTGATGATATCCATTTGTTTGTTTTTTTTCATTTATGTCCCTTGGTCTAGGGGACATATTGGTGAAAGTATTCTTGCATGGAATAACTGAGATTTTCCTACCTTTGTGTTCTCTTCTAGGACTTTTCTGGTGTCACAATTTATATTTAAGTCCTTTAACCTTCTTGAGTTTATTTTTCTGTGTGGTGTAAGTTGGTGGTTGAATTTCATTTTTTTACATGTAGCTGTCCATATCTCCCAACAACATTTGTTTAAAGAGGCTGTTTTTACTCCATTTTATGCTTGTGCCCCTTTATCAAATATCAATTGACCATAGAGATATGGGTTTATTTCTGGGCCTCTGTTCTGTTCCATTGATCTATGTGTCAGTTCTTATGCCAGTACCAGACTGTCTGGATTACAGTGGCCTTATAATATAGTTTGCTATCAGGTATTGTGATCCCTCCTACTTTATTCTTCTTTCTCAAAATTGCTGCAACTATTTGGGGTCATTTATGGTTCCACATATATTTTTGAAATATTTGTTCCATATCTGTGAAATATGTCCTAGGTATTTTAACAGGGATTGCATCGAATGTATAAATAGTTTTCGATAGTATGGACATTTTGATGATGTTAATTATTCCAATCCATGAACATGGATTATGCTTCCATTTATTTCTGTCTTCCATAATTTCTTTCTTTAGTGTTGTGTAGTTTTCTGAGTATAGGTGTTTTACCTCCTTGGTTAAGTTTACTCCTAGGTACTTTAATTTTCTTGTAGCCATAGGAAATGGAACATTTTCCCTGCTTTCTGATTCTGATATTTCCTTGTTAGTGTACAAAAATGCCTTTGATTTCTGAATATTGACTTTGTGTTGTGCTGTTTTGCCAAATTCATTTATTTGGTCTAGTTGTTTTTTGGGGGAGTCTATATGGTTTTATATGTGCACTAATGTCATCTGCAACAAATGACAGTTTTACTTCCTCTTTTCCAATTTGCATGCCTTTTATTTCTTTTTCTTGATTGATGGCTGTGGCTAGGACTTGTAATGCTATGTTGAATAGGAGCAGTGAAAGCGGACATCCTTGTCTTGGTCCCGATCTTACTGGGCAATCTTTTAGTTTTTGCCCATTCAGTATAATGTTGGATGTAGGTTTCTCGTGTATAACCTTTATTATGTTGAGCTATGCCCCCTTCATTCCCAGTTGCTGAGTGTTTTTATCATAAAAGCGTGCTGTACCTTATGAAAGGCTTTTTCCACATCTATTGACATGATCATGTGATTTTTGTCTTTCCTTTTCTTTATATGATGTATTATGTTTATTGATTTGCGAGTATTGTACCATCCTTACGTCCCTGAGATGAATCCCACTTGATCATGGTGGATGATCTTTTTAATGTATTTCTGGATGCAGTTTATTATTGAGGATTTTAGCGTCTATGTTAATGAGCAATTTGGCCTGTAGTTTTCTTTCTTTGTTGTGTCTTTATTTGGTTTTGGGATTAGGATGGTGATGACCTCTTAAAAGAGTATGGGAGCCTTTCCCCTTCTTGGATATTTTGGAATAGTCTGAGAAGGACAGGGGTTAGCTTTTCTTTAAATGTTTTGTAAAATTCTCCTTTGAATCCATGTGGTCCAGGGCTTTTGTTGCCTGGAGTTTTTTTTATTACTGCTTGAATTTCACCAGCTGTTTTTGGTCTGTTTAGGCTTTGTGCTTCTCCTTCATTCAGTTTGGGCAGATATTTTTCTAGAAATTTGTCCATTTCACCTAGGTTTTCAAATTTCTCAGCCCTATTCATAATAATTTCTTACAATCTTTTGTATTTCTGTTGTACCAGTTGAAATTTCTCCTCCTTCATTTCTGATTTTATTTATTTGTGTCCTCTCCCCTTTTTTCTTGATGACTCTGCTAAAGGTTTGTCAATTTTGCTTGTCTCTTCCAAGAACCAGCTCTTGGATTTATTGATCCTTTGAATTGTTCTTTTAGCCTCTACGTCATTCAGTTCTGCTCTGATCTTGATTATTTCCTTCCTTCTGCTTGCTCTGGGCTTTGTTTGTTGTTGTTTCTCCAGATCTTGTAGATGTAGGGTTAGGTTGTTTATTTGAAATGTTTGTATCTTTTTTAGGTAGGCCTGTATTGCTATGAACTTTCTTCTCAGGACTGCTTTCTCTGTGTCCCATAGGTATTGGACGCTTGTATGTTCATTTTGATTTTGCAGAAACTTTTTTTATTTCTTCTTTGATCTACTATTGACCCATTCATTGTTTAATAGCATGCAATTCAGTCTCCATGAGTTTGAATGTTTTTGAGTTTTTACCTTTAGGTTGGTTTCTAGTTTTAGCCCTTGTGGTTGAGAAAATGCTTGAAACGATTTCAACAAATTCAACAAATTTTCTTAAATTAATTGAGGCTTGTTTTTGTATCCCATCACATGTTCTGTCTTTGAAAATGTTCCATGTGCATTTGAAAAGACTGTGCAGTTTGCTTCTTTGGGATGAAAGGTTCTATATATATCAGTTAGGTCCTTTTGTTCGAATGTGGCAATGTCTTTATTGATACTTTGTTTGTATGATCTGTCCATTGTTGACAGTGGGATGTTAAAATCTTCTACTACAGGTGTGTTGTGCCCATATCTTTCTTGAAGTCCTCTAGGATTTTCCTTATATATTTGGGTGCTTTCTTTGTTGGGTGCATATAGATTTACAGTGTTTATGCCTTCTTGATGGATTTTTCCTTTGATTATTATGAAGTGTCCTTCTTTGTCTCTCTTTTTATCACCTTTGTTTTGAAGTCTGTTTGTCTGATGTCAGTACTGCTACCTGGCTTTTTTTTCTTGTCCTTTTGCTTGAAATATTTTTTTCCAACCCTTTACTTCCAGTCTGTGTAGGTCTTTTGTTCTGAGATGGATCTCCTGTAGGCAGCATATGTGTGTGTCGTGTTTTCTTACCCATTTAGCTACTCCATGTCTTTTAATGGGAACGTTTAAACCATTTACACTTAAAGTTATCATTGAGAGGTACTTATTCATTTATTCCCTTTGTACTTGAGTTCCTTTCTCCCTCACTTACGCAGTCCCTTTTGCATATCTTACAATGCTGGTTTGGTTGACATATATTCTTTTAGCCTTCTTCTGTCTGGGAAACTCCTTATTTTGCCTTCATTTTAATTGAGAGCCTTGCTGGGCAAAGTCGTCTTAGTGTAGGCCTCTGCTTTTCATTACTTGGAATATTTCTTGCCAGTCCCTCTGTCTTGTAATGTTTCTGCTGAGAGGTCAGCTGCTAGCCTTATCGTGGCTCCTTGGTATGTTACTTCCTATTTCTCCCTTGCTGCCTTTAAGATTCTCTCATTGTCCTCAATATCTACCATTTTAATTATGATGTGCCTTGGAGTGGGTCTCTTTGAGTTCCTCTTAATTGTGACCCTCTCTACTTCCTGGACTTGTGTGACTTTTTCTCACCTCAAATTAGGGAAGTTTTCTGTCATTGCTTTTTCAAATACGTTTTCTGTCCCTTGCTCCTCTTCTTCCTCTTTTGGTGTTCCTATTATACAGATATTATTACATTTCATGTTGTACTGCATTTCCCTTAACCCCTCTTTGTTCCTTTTGAGCCTTTTTCATTTTCTTGCTCTTTTTGGGAGGTTTTTTTCTACCATGCCCTCCAGCTCACTGATTAGATCTTCTTCATCTAGCCTGCTTTCGATTCCTTCTGCTGTATTCTTCAATTCAGAAATTGTATTCCTCATTTCCTCTTGGTTCTTGATAGTTTCTCCGTCCTTTTCCATACTGATATAGTTTGCGGTAAGTTCCTCCTAGTTTCCCTGTAGTTTTGGGTAATTCTCACTGAGCTCATTGAGTCCATTGAGCTTCCATATAACCATCGTTTTGAACTCAATATCTGATAGTTTACATGCCTCTATTTCATTTAATAGTCTTTTTAAGGATTCCTCCTTTCCTTTCAATTGGGGGTTGTTTCTTTGTCTTCCTATTATTTGACTGCCAGAGCAAAACCACAGAGCCCAGGAAACAAACCCATGATCGTAAAAGTAACCCCACCCTGCATTCCCACTATCAACAGACAATGAATCAGTATTAATAAGTTGTAGAGAGACTAAAGACTATTATAAGAAAGGAGAGAAATAAACTATAGTATAAGACCTAGTGACTTAATATAAGCAAACTTGATGGACAATAAATGAATATTTGAACGCCGTGTAGTAAAGAAAATACCACAAATCATGGAGAAGACCACAGTGGATTTCATCTCAGTAGCCTCTAGTATTTACAGCTGGTTTTTCTTTCTGGATCCACCTCTAGTGAAGTCAGGTGTGCCACCCATCTGACCTTAAGCAGCCTGTTTTAGACTTCCAGGGATCTACTGTCTGTGGCTGTCTCCTTCAGTTGCTAATGTAGTCACTCTGCGCTCAGCAGTCAGACTTAAGCACCATAGGGTGAGGCAGAATCCCTTCTGGGGTCAGGGCTAATGTTTCCCCTCAGCCTACTGCTGCTCAGAGGGAAGTGGCCTGCCTGAGTAAGATTGCTGCTCTCCTGTGGGGGTGACTCAGCACCAGGATTCCAATGGCTGCTTTCTCAGTTCTTTCCCCAGTCTCTCCTCAGGCGTCTCTAGCCCACTCGGCCCCCACCATTGCCGGAGCCCAGGGTAAGTGGCTGCAGGTGAAAATTTATGCATTGGCCCTTTAAACAGCTCTTTATGTCTCCAGCCACCTATTTCTGGCAGAGAGCAACCCTGCTGCTTTTTCAGCTGGTTTTTATCTGTGTACTTTTTGGGCTCTGGTGCTTTAGGTTTGGGATCCCTGCTTATGGTTTAGGCCACACTCTTCTCAGAGGGATCCAACTGGCTGCTTAAATATCCTTCTTGCACTGCTGTCTTAGGGTGCCCAGCCAGCCTCTCACATCTCCACCGCACTCCGTACCAGTCAGGTTGTGCTGAAACTGATTGTTCTGTCTGTCAGAGGTTACAAGACTTCTCTCTCACTATTGTTCAGTTGTTTGTTCCAGGTGATTTCTCCACAACTTATTTTTAATTCCAGATGGTCCTGGGAGGAGGTCAGTGTGACTTCCATTCACTCCTCCGCCATCTTGCTCTCTTCTTAAGTTTTTGTTGTTGTTGTTGCTTTTGTTCGAATACAGTTGTCTCTATTTTCTCCCCACCACTCTCGCCTACCCCACCCACCCCCATTGTCTAAATATGTTAAGAACTTTCAGCATATTAGCTAATGTAATCCTTTGAAAGGTGAGTATATATCATCTCATCATTTTGATAATCAGGCAGCTGAGACAGGACATGAAGTATCTTGCCCAAGGCGACAAAACTGTCAAGTAGTTGATGGAACCAAAGTTATAATTCAGACCATACAGTTCTGTTCCTCATTACTTTTAAAAGAAATAAATTAAAATGACCTAAAGCCCCACTACACTTTACAGAGAAACTGATAATTTGGTCCAAATTACACAATTCCTAAGCAATAGAATTGAGTTTAAAATTTTAGAAAGAAAAATCATTAAAATAGGGGAAAGAAAATCAGGATAAATTAGAACAACAAAACAAATACCTTAATTTTACAAATTCATCATTTCCTTTCAGAATATTTGAAAGATGCTTCAAAGAAGATGAAAACTGGACTTACGTTTGTAAAATTAGTTAACCCATGTTCAGGTAAGTTGTTTTCCGCTCCTCTTCCCTCCCTTCTGATAATGGTAACTTGAACGTTTTTTGAACACTGGGGCAAATTTGCCTTTGTATGTTTGTTGTAGCTGAATAGTTTTTAAAATGGGGACAGACACATAGATGGAGAGCCCAATGACAGCTAGTTAGGAGGGGGTAAGAGGGTGGAGGGATTGAGCAAAAAGGAAAAGAACTCCTGGACATGGACAACAGTGTGGTGATTTTTTGGGGGGTGGGGTATAAGGGGACTAAAAGGTAATTAAAAAATACAATAAAGATTAAGTTAAAAATAAGATAAATAAATAAATGTAAAATGGTATAATAAGGTGACAAAAGTAAGCTAATGACATTACTAGTCATCTCAGGTGATTCTCTCGACCTAATCATCTTTTATTCTTAGAATTTTAATCCATAGACCTGTTCATTCATTAAAAATGATGGCAAAACAAAGTAGCATGTTTGATTTCTCTCTGAAAACATTAATTTTCTTTGACTTAGTTAAGCCAGCTTTTCTTAGAGTAGTTAGCCTCCTATAAAGTAAAAGAAACAGTCACAGGAAGGTAAAAAAAAAAAAGGAAGACTTTTACGTGACACGCCAAGATTATGAGCAGTTTCATTTTTAGCTGTACCTTTTGGCTGACCAGAAAGTAGTATTTTCTTTCCTGTCAAGGGATGATTTTTTTTTTAATTAAAAGCATTGTATATTAAGAGATATATTTTATCAGAAATAATTTTATTTTAACTTTATATTCATTGTATTTTATTTTTTCTTCTAATTTTTAGGCAAAAATGATTAAAATATGCTGTAAATATGTAATAATAATGCTGTTTATCTCAATATGGAATTGTTTTTTCATTATTTTATAAGATTTATGTTAAAAGTTTATTGTGAATTTTAGAAGGTTTTGAGTAGATACTTAGAAAATTAGAGCATTCTCCTGGTGACTATAAATCTGAGTAGTAACAGCAAGGGGAAGCAAGTGGGTAGTGTCTTCTCACTGTTACTGTTTTTGGAAGAACATAAAATAGAAGGAACAGGAGGGAAAAAATTTAGCTTCCTCTAGTTTTCTTTTTCTTAAAATAAAACTGAATGTAATTTGTGCACTATATTATTCGGAGCTCCTACTTATACATAAGACTAAGTTGAGGTGAGAAATATTTCTTCAAGACAAGTTTTAGGTAGCAGCAAAGAGTCTAAAGCATTTAACAAAAGTAAAAGCACAGAACTTTCAGGTTTCTTGAAAATGTCATGTGTATCTAAAGGTCCGTAGGCAACAGACGTTCAAACAAATGTTTGTATTTGCTATATTAACTATGGAAAAAATAAAGACTCACATTTCCTGAGCATTTACTCTGTTCCGAATATGTTTTAAGGACTTCGTGGGTATTCGCTTTTTAATCCTTATAAAAACTCTGTGAAGTATGTTCACTATTGCTCCCATTTTACAGATATGAAAACAGGTGCAGAAAGGTTTATATAACTTCCCGAAAGGGTTAAGCCCAGCATGTGGTAGAGATAGATTCAAAGTCCTTGATTTCTCTATGTTTAGAAAAACATTTTATGCATTAGAGGGCCCTTGCCTTTCTCACTCAGAACCAGCCTTCAGGGTCTGTAGGCTATATCTCTATCTTGGTCCCTGTGTGTGGGTAGCCACACACTGTTGTGGAATCTGGGATCAACATGCCAGCTCAGTTCATCCGGCTGAACCATTAGGTTTGGGTACTTTAAGAATGGGTTTTCCCTCCTAGTCTGCTGGAGGATTCAATAAGAGGCTTTGAAATAGTTAAGATAAATAATTAGCTTTTTATTATTTAGAGAGCTGGAAAATAAGCATCTGTATATAATAGCTATAGGTTTTCCTTGGAGTCAGTTTGTATAGAATATACATCTATATATGTCTCTGTTTGTATTAGGAACATTCCTCAGAACTACTGGATAGTCTTCATCTTTTGTGTGTGAAAACTTACAAATAAAAAATTTGTCTTAACAGGGGAAGGAGCCCTTTACTTGTTTAATATGTGTCCACAGCAGCTGTTTGAAATAAAAGTTTTCAAAGAAAAACACCGTTCTTGGTTTATAAATCAATCAGTTCAATCAGGTAAGTGACATGGGTATATATTTCCATTAACTGAACAACATACTCGAGCTTTTCCGTCCTTTGCAGGCATACCTATTTCCTCTCCTGGTTTGGGGCTTGGTCAGTGGTTTTTTCTTCCTTGGAATCACTGCAGGGTTTAATCAAGGAGAAAGGGAAGATAATTTGAGCAAGTTTATGTCAATACCCGTGTATCTTAGATGGTAGGAAATTATTAATTAACAAGTTTAAACACTGAACATTCTTTTCAGAAGGCAAATGATCTTTGTACCATGGAATGTACATTGTCTTGACTAGAAACTCTTTGCTCTTCTGTTAGCCACATTTGAGGATTTTCAAGTTTTTAACATCTTATATCCTTAAAAATAGATACTGATATAGCTTCTAAAATTGAATAGGATATAACAAAGATTTTTAATGCTTTATTATATAAATTAATGCTGCCACCCTTCCCCCAAACACACACACACCCCCAACACCAAAGTTCTATTCTTTTAATGTTCCATTCTTTTAATGTTCCTTTAATTCGGAGCAGTGTTGACTCAGAAGGAAAAAGGATACCACATGTGTTTCTGAATGTCCTGAGAGGGAGGGTTCTGGGGTTGAGGGTAGGGTGTCATGGGTTAGTTGAGGCACTTTACATTCCCTTTGATTATTCTCACTGTTTCCAGAGAGTGCTATTTTCTTTTGACTGGGTATATGACTACTTCATGCTAAGATACAGAGTTCACTTTGCCTTTCATCTAAGACACTCCAGAAGAAAGGTTTCAGGCTACTAATAAATTTATTATACCTATGTGTATGTGGAGAATTAAAGTGGCGGTGAGTTGCCAAAACATAATGGTAGACTAGGTATAGTCTGCTATTCCCTTCTATAACTACTACTATGCTTGTTCATTTGGCAGTATATGAGTTCCAACATAATGTAATAATACACATGTAGTTGGGTCTAGCTAGAAAAACATAGCAATATCCAGACAGAACTGGAAAATATTGATCATCTCTCCTGGACAGGAACAGATCTATGTTGGAACCTGCTTACCTGCCTTTTTTTTTTTTTTTTTTTTAAGTAGAGTAGTTTTAGGTTCATAGCAAAGGTACCTGTTTTTTTCATTAATGTATTTTTGTAAAATTTAACCTTAAAGAGCTGTTTTTAAGAATGACCACCAGGATACTGTTTTCAAACCTAGAAACCTATTTCTAATTTCAGAATGTAATGGATGCCTTATATAAAATTAACTTGGAGAGCCTGACAGGTTGTTTTAATAAAATTCTCTTCTACTTTAAAAATAGTTATCCTGGCTCATGTGGCTCAGTTGGTTTGAGTATTGCCCCATAACTGAAAGGTTGCAGGTTTGATTACTGGTCAAGGCACGTACATAGGTTGTGGGTTCTGTCCCTGGACTAGGCATGTACAAGAGGCAACCGATCAGTGCTTCTCTCTCTTGCATCTATGTTCCTCTCTTCCTTCCTCTCTCCCCACTCTCTAAAAGCAATGAAAAAATTGTCCTTGGATGAGGATTAAAAAAGTCAACTAATATCATAATGTGAAATTCCTTAAGTTTTTTCTTACTATGAAATGGATTCATACATATAATTTAGGGTTAGAGTTTCTTGGCTGTATAGATAGATTGGTCTACTAAAAAATAAAAGTAAGTAAATGTATTTCCTGAAACAAAAATAATAAATATAGAGGTAAATGAATTGTGTATTGTTTCATTTGATGAAATTCCTCTTCTGATTCATTTTTGTAGAAGAGAAAGTCTGGAAGAGGATACTGGGAGGGAAGTGACAGAGGAAAGAAAAACGGGAGTTGTTAGGCTAGTTTGTTTTATTTGCCTTTTTCCGTTTAGCCTGGAGAGCACAATTAATCTTACTGCAGAGTTTCTAGTTTCTTTTGTTCAGTTATTGGACTCCTGTCCTCTTTCCTTTTTCTTTGGAGTAGAGGAATGGGGTAGGATCTGGGGTGGGTAACAGGCTTCTGAGCTTTGAGTCATTAGTAAGTCAGACCTGTGAGCCCACAGACCGTAGAAGGAACTATGCACAGAGAAAATACTATTGCTTTCCAATGGCTTTGTCCTCAAAAGCATAGGAAATTATATTTTACTGTAGCTTTACAGATAGACTTATGTAGATTTCCTGTGTTTGTACAGTTAACATTCTGTCCATATTTCCCCTAATCCTTGCCTTTGTGGGACAGTGGGAAAAACCTCTGTTAAAAAATTATTTCTAAAGAGAAATGAAAAGTTAATGATTGATTTCAGCTTCTTGAGTCTCATCTACACGCAGGGATTTGAAGCTCTTTGGAATAAAATCTTATGGACCATATTCTTCTGCCTTTTGAGGGAATCACATAGAGCCTTGGGCCTGTGTAAGAAGAACTTCTGTATTTGAAAATTCACATATAGTTTTCAATGAATTGTTTCTACATTGGGGTTAAGACACAATGACTAAGTTCTCTTTTCAGTCATTAATTCCCTTTGTTCTCTTTTTAATCTATAGGAGGTCTTCTCCACTTTGCCACACCCATGGACCCTCTATTTCTGCTCCTTCATTACCTTATAAAGGCTGACAAAGAGGTAAGTTTCCACCCTGACTGGTGTGGCTCAGTTGGTTGGAGTATCATCTCCATACACCAAAAAGTTTATGGGTTCAACTCCCAGTGAGGGCATACGCCTAGGTTGCAGGTTCCATCCCTGGTTGGGGCACATATTGGAGGCACCTAATAAATGTTTCTCTCTCACGTTGATCTTTTTCTCTCTCTCAAATCAATGAACATTTTTTTTTTAAGTTTTTTTAAAGGGGTACATTTCCTAGTTTGGAATAACAACTGGGGAACCAGAATATGTTGTTTTTTGCTTGATCTTCTGTCCTTTCAATGATCCAAATGTAGATTCCCCACAATTCAGATTTAAATTAATTGATATAGAACATGTGTGTCAGATGTGCTGTTATGGATTAGTGAGGCCTGAGAACCTGAGAACACCTGAGTCTTGGACCATCTCATGATGTCTGAAAATTACCTAACCCTCTATGCCATCTGTGAACCTTACTTATTCGACACAGCTTTGCAATGAAAGATTATATCATTAAGTACTCATTGGTTTTGAAATATAATACAAATTTTAAGAAAGTGATCTCAGGTTTTAAAAGAAGAAAGAAGATAACATTTTTTAAAAGTTTCTTATTTGTGAAATGCCATAACATAAGTAACCTGGGGCACGTCTAATAAAAAGCTTAATAATAAGGAAGCTCAAGTTGAGATTTAATGAACTTCAGATAAAATTTTCCTTTGTAGTATAAAGGCAGATTTTATTAATAGAAATAATTTCAGCCAGAGGCTCTAAAACATTTTAGTGTCAGGATACCTTTACACTCCTGAAAATTATTAAGGACCCCAAAGAGCTTTTTGTTCCTGTATGCTTTATCTATCCATATTTACTACGTTAGAAATTAAAACTGAGAAATTTAGAAAATAATTTTATTAATTTATTTTAAAATAAAAATAACAAGCACAGTACATACTAACATAAATAACACATTTTCAATGAAACAAACAATAAAAATCAGTGATGAGTGTGGCATTGTTTTACGTTTTTGCAAGTCTTTTGGATGTGTGGCTTAATAGTGACAACTGGCTTCTCATATCTGCTTCTGCGTTCAGTCTATTTCTATATGTTGTTTTGGTGGAAGTGTATGAAGAATATGCAGCCATACACAGATATGTAGTAAGAAAAGGGAAAAAAAATAGTATAGTAGCCTTTTCAGACAGTTGTGGATATTATTCTTTGATAGTACTCCAAAAATCAACAAAGCATAGTTTCTCAAAATTAAGTTGCAGTGTGGAATCTGAAACCCTGTTAATGAATTCTCCACGCTCTGTTACATTAAAATCTGTTGGTCTACCTTGCACTAAGAATGGATCTTTTACTCAGGTATAACTTTGGAAAATATTATTTCACTGAATTATGCTGATTTTCTAAATGTTGACATATCTCATTACACACAAACACACACACACACACACACACACACACAGATCTTTGTTGATATCATCTCTTATCAGAAAACTCTTTTAAGTATTAGGAAGCTGTCATATTGGAATATACAGATTTTCTACAATTTTAATTTTTGCTTGAAAGTTAAAATTTTCTTATTGACTACAAGAACTGTCAGTCTTTCCCTTGAAGTGACAGATTCACTTCATTTATGTTCTGCCACATATCCATGTCTAAATCACCACAGTTTGTAGCAGGATTTTTTTTTTCCAGGTAAAAATGGCATCTGTGGAAAAATCAGCTAGTTCAGTTTGTAACTCAACACAGATGTTTTCCTTGAGACAATCCTGCACCTTCACAGGTGATAGAAGCACTTTAGAAACACTTTTATCAACACAGAGTATTTAAAAGACTTACACTAGAGAGTGAAGATTTAAATAAAAGTAATTGCTCCTAATTTTGATCAAGCATAGCCTTAAGTGAAATGGGACAGTTTTTTAATGATTTGTGCGTGGCGGTGAATTTAGTGGCTACCAGGACAGTTCGTTGTCATGGTACTGACCAATGGATGCCGAGGAACCAGTGGTTCTATCCACCTTTGCTTTGGAATCTTTAGTGCAAATGTCAACACAGTGGAAACATAAATAGCATCTTAGCATTATTACGAAAATAGTTTTGAGCTTGTGGGCCCTGCGAGGATATTGAGGACTCCCAGGGATCTACAAACCACAGTTTAAAAACCTTTGAACAAATTTAAAGAGTGTTATTTAAACTGGTTAGAAGCAGTTTTTTGAAATTTTGAAATTTTGCACTCTAATATTTGCATATAATTTAAATGCAAGTTTGTCTAATTTTATTTATTCCTTAGACCAAATTTCCAAAACTTCTATTTTGTGAGAATATCAATTGAGTTTGCTATAAATACTGAAAGTAATAAAAGTGACTTAGAACTTTAATTCATGCTCTCCTGATGCAGCTTAGCTTCTTTTATTTTCCTCCTTTCCTATACCCTCTGTCCTTTTGTGTAGATTAACGAAGTTTTATTCCTTAGTTTAATTGTCTCATTATCTGTAAACTACCTTGGTAGACAGTATAATTAGAGCATACCAGCAATGAGGCTAGTAACTCACGGGTCTCTTATGAATACAACTAGTTCTAGTCACCACCAGGAAGGGCTGGCCGTGAGGTTGAAAACTTCATTTGGCTCCCATTTGTTTTCTAGCATACATTAACAGAGATAAAGCTACCAACCAGCTTTAGTACCTGCATTGATGAACCTTTAAAGCCCTCCACCCCCATATTTTGGCAGTGTTTCCCTATTTTACATTAAGACGATGACTGGTGAATTAACCCTAACCCTGACTTTCTGGGAATCTCTGGGGATGCCATAGCTTATTCATGTTGACAGATACAGAATGAAGCAGAAATCAAGGTGGTAGTTGTCTTTCATTGTAAACCATCTTTCCTCTTCTCAAGTACTAAAAATGCCCTCTACAGTAACCAGTGAGATGTTTATGTGTTTCCTTCCCTACATTATAGACATTATCTTTTCCTACTTAGTTAAAAAGTGTATTGATACATACTTTTAAAATGTTGACTTCTTTTTTAATTTAAGGTTTATTTTTAACATCAGAAGAAATAATTTTCTGTTCTAGCTCTCCCAACTCTTATTAACTAAATTTAAAGCAAGGTGCTTATTACATTTCTTTTTTATGTATATATGATAAAGAAAATAAGAATAAAACATTAATTATGAAATTATATTATTATGGTTATATTGTAGTTTATTTTATACATATATATATTTATACATATGTAGAATATTTTTTAAAAATACATAAAGAACTCACACAACTCCACTCTAGGAAGACAAACAACTCAATTAAGAAATGGGCAAAGGACCTGAACAGACACTTTTCCAAGGAGGACATACACAGGGCCCAGAGACATAGGAAAGGATGCTCAGCATCATTGGCCATCAGAGAGATGCAAATCAAAACCAAAATGAGATACCACTTCACACTAGACAGAATGGCCATCATAACCAAATCAACAAACAAGTGCTGGTGAGGTTGCGGAGAAAAGGGAACCCTAGTGCACTGTTGGTGGGAATGCAGACTGGTACAGCCACTCTGGAAAACAGTACGGAGTTACCGCAGAAAACTAAAAATAGAACTGCCTGTAGACTCAGCAGTTCCACTGCTGGGATTATACCCTAAAAGTCCTGAAACACCAGTTCAAAAGAACTTATGCACCCCAATGTTCATAGCCGCGCAATTTACAATAGCCAAGTGTTGGAAGCACTGAAGTTGCCCATCAGTAAATGAGTGGATCAAAAAACTGTGGTACATTTACACAATGGAATACTATGCAGCAGAAAGAAAGAAGGAGCTCCTGCCATTCGCAACAGCATGGATGGATCTGGAGAGCATTATGCTAAGTGAAATAAGCCATGTGGTAAGAGACAAATATGATATGATTTCCCCTCTAATTGGAGACTAATCAACAGAACAAACAAACAAGTTAAATGTAACTGGAGACATTGAAGTGAAGAACAAACGGACAGTGAACAGAGGAGAGGGGTAAGGAGAAGACGGGGAAACGGGAAGAGTGGTCAAGGAACATATATGGGGGACTCATGGACAAAGTCAAGAGGGGATGGAGTTGAGGGTAGGTGGAGGGGGAAATGGTGGGGAGGAAATGGAAAAAACTATACTTGAACAGTTAAAAAATTCAAAAATAAAATAAAATTTTGGTTGATCATGGAAGAATATAGATTCAGGTAGAAATCTAAAGATAGTAAGACTTGGGAAATCTGTGAATTATTTTTACTATCTGAAGGAAAAAGAGAACATTTAAATTGAGGCATTTCTTGCCACTTGTTAACTTAACAGACAGTATGGTAAGCTGTCACCCATGCAACCAAATGAATGATAAGATTTCAACCTTAAAACAAAGGAAACTGTATTTGCAGAAAGAAAACTAATCAGACACAAGTTTTCTTTCTTCAAATGGAATTGTCACTAACAGAAAAATAAAGTGAGCTAGAAGTGGGACATGGGCAAAACCATACACCTTTGCAAATTCAGGTATTTCCATACCACTAGTTAAAGCTAAGAAAAACTAAACTTGAGAAGAAGAATGTTCTGAATTTATGTGTTCTATACTTCTGGTCCATTGGCCACAAGGCCATATACATTTATCTAGTTCAGAGTGATTTAATGTATCTGCAGCTTCATTGTACTTATCCCTATAACTATCTTTTAATTTATTATAGTCCAAATTTGGAAGCATTGTTAGCTCTGACAGGAGTAGATTCACTTTTGATATTTTTCTTTTTGTTGTGGTGTTTGAAACCTGGAAGAGTAAAGAGGGGAGAGGAGATGTACACTCTGGGCTTCATTAGGCTTATTCCTGGGGGATGGTCAGGACTCCTGTGACCTCAGCTGGTTCTTTTTCAAATTAAATGGGTTGGATCAGCCCTAAGCAATATTACCCATCTTTGAAAATTTCCATAACTTCCAGTGCTTTCCCAGAATTTTGCTGCTTTATTTTATCCCATAACTGTACTCCTGAGGTTGAAATCCTTTCAAGGGAGCTGAGCGTCAGTTCTGGAGCTTATCCCAATTTAGAGATTCCTTAGGTGGAACAAGTGGCTTTGAACTTAGTTAAAAACTCCAGCTATGAGGTAATGTATCTTTTTCTCTGTTTTTCTTTTACTTTTTTTTTTTTTTAGTTTTTTTCTTTATAAATATTTTATTTATTTTATTTTTATACAGAGGGGAAGGGAGGGAGAAACAGAGGGAGAGAAACATCCATGTGTGATTGCCTCTCACATGCCCCCTACCCGGGACCTGGCCTGCAACCCAGGGATGTGCCCTGACTGGGGAATTGAACCGGCGACCCCTTGGTTCACAGGCCAACATTCAGTCCACTGACCTACACCAGCGGGGGTCTCTTTTTTTAGATATGTCAGTTTATTTACTGTCATACTTGCTTTCTGACTGACTAAAGTGTTTTTTTCAGGGAAAGTTTCAGCCTATAGATCAAGTTGTGGTAGATGACATATTTCCAGATTGCATCTTGTTGCTGAAAATTCCTGAACTTGAGAAGTTACTTCAACATGTGACAGAGGAAAAAGGTAGTGTACAACCTTTGAAATGAGGCTGATGGCTGCTGGAAAGGCTGAGCACCTGCCTGAGAATGCAGCTGCTTGAAGGCTGCTGAATGTCATGCTTATTCTACATGGGTTATAGGGGAAACTGTCATTCAGATTTTACTCCCAATTTTCAATTCTGTTGCTCTGTTGCTTTGAGTTGTTCAGTCCTTGACATTCCAGCCAGTGAAATGTGGTAACCTGTGAACCCAACAGGGCCAGGGTTCACAAACCTTGGGCTTTAGTCTCCTTCTTTGAATTAGTCCATTACTTTAACTGCTTTCTGCCTCAGATTTCTCATTTGTAAGATTATGTAAAACCTATACCTTTATTGATTCAAGAAGCACTTACTGGGAGTCTACTAAGAAGCATATTTTGAGCACTGGTGCTAGGCTTTGGCAATGCTAATATAGATAAGCCATTATTCCTTCTTTCACTTCAAGTCTGATACGAGCAAATGACAAGTAGGGCAAACAAACAATAGGGACTAATAGAAATGAACTCGGGGTTTTCTGGGGATGCACAGGACAGGTTTATTACCTGGTCTGTGTTGAGTGGAAATGCGAGTCAGTATTGTTTTGCTCTCCTTAGAGGGAAATGACCTCTAAGTGGAGTCCTAAAATGACATCAGACCAGCAGCATCACAGAGGGATGGATGTATGAAAAAGTTTGTCACATTTAAGAAATTCAGGGAGTTCAGTGTGGTCCGAATGTAGGATGCCAGGGATAGATATAGGTTAGTAAGGAAGAAACAGGGTAAGAATGCTGGGCAAGGGTTCAGCTGCTGAAGGACATTATACTTGTCTGGACTTCACCTAATGATACTAGAATGTGAGCAGAGATTTAAGCCGAAAAATTGATAGTGTGGAGTTTGTTGGAGAGGCTGAGACCAGATTCCCAGAGGCTGTTGTAGTCCTTTAAGCAGATGATGGTAACCCGACCTTAGGAGATGGAACTAGAAGGAAGGAGCAATTTGGAGGTAGAGCCAACCTCATTTAGTGATTGGATGGTAATCAAGAAGAAGGAGGAGTCAAGGATGACTTCTGGGTTTGTACCTGCACCAACAGGATGTGTAGTGGTAGCATCCTGGAGACAGGAAACATGGGTGGGAGGAATAAGCTGGAGGTAACAAAGAGATAAGTTTTAGGTATTCATTTGAATTTTGAGAGGAGGAATTGAGGCATTGTGTGTCATTGTATTTTGATCAGTTAGAAGCACTAAACAAACTTAGCATCAGTGTCTCAAAAAGTCATCCAAGTAGTTTCAGGGTTAAAATGGAAACAGTGCCAGAATCAAAACAATAGGCTGATAAGTTGTGGCGGTTCAGGGTTAAACACAGTTTGGCCAACTAGGACAGTTCTGGGACCAAACAAGTGGCAATTCCAAGAAGTGTAAGCTTACAGTGGGAAAGAGGAGAACCTCATTGATTGCATTTTACATTTGAGAGGTCTACTAAATTCACACTTGGCCAGACTTAATGCTCCATTTTGTATCTGTGGGGTATGTGGTGCCAAGGTTTTATCAAAGCAACCCATTAAAGACATTCCCGGATGCTGAGCTCAGCAAGAGTAAGCAATCTTTCTGGTGACAAGTGAGTGAGTAACTCATAACCATTTCTGAAAGCTAAAGTAATGAGGAATAATTATAATTCATTTTAATTATGTCAAGTTAACACAGTTGAAAATGCAGTTAACTCTCATTTTCTAAATTCTTACATTAACTATATAAGAAAAGTTAAACACAAACCCAGGAACCCGGATTCAGAAAGGCTGTTAATGCATTGACATTTTTTAGCGTACAGCCTCTGTTTCAAAGCAAGAGCTTCCCCCTCTTTCATTTCTTCTTCTTGCACACCAAATCCCTGACCTCTTTATTGAATTGTCTGAATTTCTGTCCTAATCTTTTTCACTTCTCAACATTGCCTAGAATCTGAAGTTCTGCTATACTAGAACTGCATATGCTACACTTGTTTGTCTCTAAGTAACCAGTTGTACACTTCAGAATACTGAGCGTTTCCCTTGGAGCTTCATGCTGTCCTTGTATATAGAGCTGACATAAAGAAAAATATTGTACATATTTGTGTTTTGGGTCAAGGGGTGAAGTAAATAATGTGGAATTGCTTGTGTGTATTTTGATAAAGAGGCCTTTTTGAGAATAAGGTGTGCAAGATATTTCTTTCGTGTTTTGATATTGTGTTTAAATCTTCCATTATTTAAAGATTTACAGACTGTTGTTCATTAGGGGAAGAATTTGATTATGAAGAAAACTGCCAAAACTTCTAGAGAATTGCATACATATTTTACTGTGTGAAAGTTAATCCATATTACTTTGTGCTTTGCCATACTATCATTAAAAAAGAAAGAAAAATATGAAACCTCGAGTTTTTAGAAACCTGGTATATATAAATGTTGATAACATATCTGCTTTAAAAATGAAAGTACATAAACAGATAAAGCAATTTTTTAATTAAAAATATAAAGGTACAGAAAAACTCAGGAAAAAAATACAAATATTGCTTGTACCAACCTCAATAATCAAAAATTTTAATATTTTCTTATATTTGCTTCATATGTCTTTTGGGGAAAGAATTTCTTTAAGGACAGTCTGGATCTCAGGATCCGATGGCCTGCAGGGAAAATTTAAAATGTATTTGCTATATGGTTTTGAACAAATCAAACTTTTCAGCATCCTCTATCAGATGAAGAGTTTGAAAGGTTAAGAGTATGCCCTATATTCTGTCATACATTATAATTTGTATTCTACAGAGTTCTTCTAACTTCTAAAATAAAACTTTCATTCTTATAGCTTCATGGTATTGAGATTTCTGAATGACCAATATCTGAACATGATTTAAGTGTTGTAGTTAATAATATCTAGAATCTACTACAAAGAGATGCTTCAGGAATTAAATGAAATAATACAAGTAAATCGATACCTAGAGAGTGCTGGGTATAAAATAAAAGCTCAATAAATGTTAGTACTCTTAAGGCGTCTAAATTGGAAATTTTTAATTATTTGCTGATGTTTAAGTACTAGGTACATAGTGATGACCAATACACATTTCTTTGATGGTCCATTTATTAATATATATTCAAGTGGTTTAAATAGGAGAGTGGGGATAATCAGATAATAAAAATATCTTCCATATATTGAGAAATTATTCTATACCATCTCTATACTTATTGTTTTACATATTTTGTTGAATCCTGGCAGTTGAATTCCTTTTCATTGTTATTATAACTTGCATTTTTACAAATGAGGAAACAGGCTCAAAGAGTTAAATTGAAGTAGTAGAATCAAGATTTGAACTCATGTCTGCCTGTCTGGCAGCAACTCTTTCCCTTCCTTCCCTACAGCTGTGTAGCATATGTTGTTACATGTAAAACTAAAAACTTTTTAAAAATCTTGCCCTGGCTTTGTGGCTCAGTTGGCTGGAGTGTTGGCTGGAGCATGGTTCCATAATCAGAAAAGTCACAGGTTCAATTCCCAGTTAGGGCACATACCTAGGTTGTGGGTTCTATCCCTGGTTGGGGTATGTGGAAGAGGCAGCCGATCAGTGTTTCTGTCTCACATCAGTGTTTCTTGCTCTGCCCCCCACCCTTCCTTCCCCTCTCTCTAAAACCAGTCAGCATGTCCTCGGGTAAGGATTAAAAAAAAATCTTGTACTACCTCTTAATAATTTCCCTTTGTGAGACAGAAAGAGAGGGACAGGAAAAGAGACAGAACTTGGACAGCTTAAGGAAAACACAATTTTTCACACCCTGGTAATGAGCTTTTCTGTTTTTGAGGCACTGTATTATCCTCTTTTAGTGATTGCCTTGGGTGCTGGCTGCTTATTTGATTTGGTATTATTGCCCATTCAAAATTTAGTGTTTGGTTCCATTCTCTGTATTTTATTACTAGGATTTAAAAATAAGAAAGAAGACTGCTAAAAGAGTGGTCAGGTAATATCAATGACAGGGAACAAAGGTAAAGAAGAAAGCTGTAATTTTTTAACTTCCATCCTCTCCACAGGAACTGTGCAGATAGAGTAAAACCTCACATACTCTAATTCCCCAGCCATCTATTTTGATATTAAACTCCAGATGTGTCTTAAAAGTCTGTGGCATTAAAAATATGGTTAAGCCTGCCAGATTTTTGAAAACCTTCCCCCCTTACTTTCTCCCAGCCAGATGAACCCAGCCATGGTTGTTTGTATCCTGAATGATGATGGTAGTGACCTTAGCACTGCTGGCTTTAGTAGTGAAGGAAATGATGTGTCTTCATTAGATAGCTATGGGGCTCAGCTTGTTTCTTGCCAAAGGTCATTCAGTGGAGAGATGATAGTAGAAAGGACTAATAAAGGGTCATGAACTTCACTTTGAGTGTAACATTCTGTTTCATATTGCAAGCAAAAACTGCTTTGCTCTGTCCAGTGTGATTAACAGGAAGAGCCAGGAAAACTTACCTAATTAAAACGCCGCAAATACATTTGCCAAGTTTCTATTCCCAGGAAGCAAGGAAAAAAACAGATCATATGAGTTTCTCAGTTGTGAAAACCATTGAGAAAGTAGATGTGAAAATATGGTCTAGGCTGTTTGTTTAGCAGTCCATTAGGGAAATGTAAGTTTGTGAACATCTTATCCAGTTACTGAACATATTATTTAATTGTGGACTTTTATTCCATCTGTTTTGTAAACCCAATCTTTCCAGATGTTTGAAACCAGTTTTATAGGCACCAGACACATCAGATAAAGAAACCTTTGCAGCATGTGTGCGTATTATCTAAGTCATTAACTCTCGCAAATATTACATTTAGAACATGGATGAACATATTTTAGTATTTTTCATAATTATGGGTAATCTATGGCCTTCATGAGTATTTGAAATCTCCTTGCTTATAAAAATTTTTAAATTTTAAAGTTAGGCAATGGTTTATGTACCTGGTCCTTGTGTAGCATTATGGGATCTTCAAGTTTGATATTTCTTTAAAGATCATCTTGTCTAGAGAATGTTTCATTTACAATAAATTTTCATTTAAAACCTTGCTAGGAAAACAAAACAAAACAAAACAAAACAAAAAAACAGGCCCAGCTGGTTTTATTTGTGAATTCTGCCATACTTTGAGGAAGAAATAATGCTAAAAAAAATAAGATACTTAAATTCTTTCACAAATTAGATGAAGCAGGAATATTTTCCAGCTATTTATTTAATTTTATGAAGCCAGAATTGCCCCATACCAAAATCAAAATTATTACAAAAAGAAAATTAGGCCAATATTCCATATGATAATAGAAAAAATTTAACAAAATATTGACAAATGAAATGTATAAAAGGATAATAGCATTATAACCAAGCTCAGACAATGCTGACCCCTTCCCCCTTCCACTGCTGGGAAACTCACTATCATCAAAGCCTAAACCTCTACCTTATGCTCTTGTGTAAGGCGATGAGGCAAATGGTAGCAGACATTGGCCTCTGAGACCCGGAGTTCTTTACCTGCCAAATGAGCTTCCCTACCCCCAGGCCTGCAGAGTCAGGATCTATGTGGGAAACACATGGGGAGGGGGTCAGAGTTCTGCCTGGTTTTAGGGACCTGGAAGTAAGCACACAGCAATGTCCGCTTGCATTGTGTGTGTTTTATGTATTTATCTACATCTGTATGTCTATAATTTTAATTTTTTGTTTAAAAACCAAAAAATGGGGTTATCACAGTAATGCAAAGTTGGCTAAATATTAGAAAAATCAGTATAACTCACCATATTTACACATTATAAAAGAAAAACTATATGGTCACCTCAGTAGATGCAGAAAAAAAATTTGACAAAATTCATTCATAATATCAATTCTCAGCAACTTACAAATAGAAAGGAGCTTCCTCAGTCTGATAAGGGGCATCTATGACAAACTTAAGCTATCATACTTCATTGTAAAAGACAACACACTTTTCCCCTAAGATTGGGTACAGGGTAGGAATGTCTACTCTCATTACTTCACCATTGAAGTGGAAGTCCTAACAGTTTCAATAACATGAGAAAAATATAAAAGGTGTACAGATGGGAAAGTAAATAGTGAAACATTTACTCATAAACAATATGTGCATGTATTTCAAAAGAATCTACAAAAAAATCATTAGAACTGATAAATAAGGTCTCAGGATATAAGGGCAGTATACAAAAATCAATTGTGTTTCTGTATGCTAGCAGTGAATAATCAGACAGTGGAATAAAAACATACCATTTATAATATTATCAAAAATCATGAAGTTCCAGGAATAAATATTACACAATATGTGTAAGACCAGTTCACTAAACATCACAAAACATTACTGAGAGAAATTAAAGAAGAATTAAATAAAGAGAGATATACCATGTTTGTGAATTAGAAGACTCAACATTGTTAAGGTGTTAATTTCTCCTAGCAGAAATTGGACCTACAGTAGCCAAAACAATTTTGAAGGAGGAAAAGTTTGGAGCACCTACACAGCCTGATTTTAACTCTTACTATAAAGCTAAAATAATCAGGAAAGCATGTCATTGATATAAGGACAAATATATAGAAAAATGGAACAGAATAGGGAATCCAGAAGTAGAGCCACACTTAAAATATCAAAATAATTCAGTGGGCAGATAGCCTTTTCAACAAATGACCTGGAAAAATTGAATCTCCATATGAAAAACAGTTAACATTGGCCCTCCCCTCACTTCACGGTCATACAGAAGAATTAACTCAAAATGGATCACTAACTTAAATGAAAAAATGAAAGCTTACACTTCCGAAAGAAAACATAGAAAACCTTTGTGTAGATAGGCAAACATTTCACCTCACCGTGATACAGAAGAATTAACTCAAAATGAATCACTAACTTAAATGCAAAACCGAAAATTTAAACATCTAAAAGAACACATAGAAAACCTTTGTGTGGATAGGCAAAGATTTCTTAGGGCACAAAAACTACCTACCATAAAAAATTATATAGTCAGTAATACTGCGATAAATATATATGGTGCCAGTTGGGTTACTGGAAATATCAAGGAGAACACTATGTAAAGTATATGATTGTCTCACAACTAAGCTGTACACCAGAAACCAATACAAAATAAAATGAAAAATATATATAAATTACATTTCATCAAAATAGCTTCTGTTTTTTGAAAGACACCATTAAGAAAAAAAGAAGATAAAGCCACAGTTGGAAGAAAATATTTACATGACAAATATCTGATAGAAGATATTTGTCTCAAATATATAAAGAACTCAACACAATAATAAGATGTTATACAACCCAGTAAAAAATCAGCAAGCAGTTGGAACAGACACTTCAGGAAAGATTTATGAATAGCTCAATAAGCACATGAAAAGGCATTCAATATCATTGGTCACCAGTGGAAATGTAACTTAAAACCACAAGGGAATATCATTAGTATCTGTAAAAGTGTCTAAAACAAAAAAGGCAGATGATAAGTTGTGGAACGATTGAAACTCCCCTACCTGGCTAGTGGAAGGATAAAATGGTGTAACTACTTGGAAATTTTTTATGACTCAGTAATTGTCTTCCTAGATATTTACCCAAGACTTAATGACAACATAGATCTGTGTGAGGACTTAGGCAAGGAAGTTCAGAACAGCCTTTTGATTTCAGAGCAACTTTTTCATAATAGCCGAGAACTGGAAACAACCTAAATGTTTTTTAGCAGGTGAGTGGGTAAATAAAATGTGGGAATATATACACAGGATATACTCCATAATACAAAGTAAGAAACTATTGCTAACTGCAACAGAGTGGAAGAATCTCAAAGAAATTATGTTGAGCAAAGAAGGATGATTATAAAAAAGTACACACTGTGTGATTCCATTTCTGTGAAGTTCTAGAATAAAGCAAAAGCGAATCTATAATAATAGATCAGTGGTCACCTGAGATCTGGGTAGGGATGGGAGAATTGACGGCAGAAGGGCTTAAGGAACTTTCTGGGTGCTGTTTACATGACTGTATGTGTACAATTTGTCCATACTCTGCAAACTGTATGCTTAATATGGGTTTATTTATCGTATGGACATTATTACTAAATAAAATTGATTTTTTAAAAAAATGAATTGGTCACTTATCCAGCACAAGAATCTAAGCCTCCTGATTTCTGACACAGCTTTTTCTTTGCTTTTTTCTTCCTGCATTGTGCCCTACAAGATAATGTTGGCCCTTTCCCATCTCCCATAGAGTCCAGTGATGGAATGTGGGGGGCAAGGCAGGAGTGAGTAGTGGCTCTGAGACCTGAACCTGGGCATCTAAGAGGCTGGTTTGGGAGAACGTGAACAGCTTGGCTTTAGGTACCAAGGGCCTTGACTCAGGACCGTGGGCTTCCTGATTGGGCTTGTTTAGTCTTGTTGAGACAGGATGAAGTCACCCCAGGAGAAAGGTATGACTGGCCTCGGAGGAGGAGGAAGTAGAACTAGAATGAAATCAGAGAAAAAGACACTAGAGATACAGGAAAACTGAAAGTTTTTATCAAACAATGGGGGAAAGGTTTACCCACAAATAACAGGGTCAGAAATACTGAGACAGGTGAATAGCTAATTAATTTTGGTAAAATGAACATCAGATCCACTGCTTTGCAGTCAGCTTGAGAAGGAATCCCACTGCTCCTGCTTACTAGCACAGTGACTTTGGATAATTCATTGAACTTGACTCATACCCAGTCCTTTAAGATGGCAACAGATCGTGCTTTTCATCAACCATTCATGCTGAGCATTCAGGGAGAAAATGTGTATAAAGAATGTAGCACAAACCTGAATGTATATTAGTTTCTGATACTATTTTCATGAACATGTTGTCCATTCTCATTTCTTCTTAACTAACATTAAGTATTTGGTATGCGCCAGGTGTTGTGCTATCGGATTTGTATGGATCATCTCATTTAATAGTAACTTCCCAAGGTGACATTAGGTGCTGTGTGTATAGGAACCAAGGCAGTATGGTTCAGAGCCTATGTCTCTTCTTCTGAAAGAGTATTTTCAAGAGGGAAAGGAATAACTTACAAGAAACTTAGAGTAGGAGAGAAGAAGGAAACTGGCAGACTATAGAATGTTCTTTCAGGGAATTTAGAGGTAGAGATGAGGGAAGTGAGTAGTCAAGTTAGGATTTCTTAGGAGAGACCTGAGTACTGAACTTCCTTGAAGATTATTTGTCTTAGGCAGTGAACAGTATTTTATTTTATTTTATTTTATTTTATTTTATTTTATTTTAATTTATTTTATTTTACTTTATTTTATTTTACTTTATTTTATTTTTTATTGTTATTCTAATTGTCCCAACTTTTCCATCTTTGCCCTCCTCCACCCAGCCCACCCCCTGCTCCCACAGTCAATCCCCACCCGTTGTCCATGCCCATGGGTCCTCTATACATGTTCCTTGACTTGCCCCTTCCCCTTCTTTCCTCTGTTATCCCTCTCCTTTGTCCCTATAAAAGGACCAGATTGAGCATATCATAAATCTAAATTTTTCTGAAATAGCAGTGAATATACTGTAATACAGTGAAAGATTACCAGTGACAAGGAAGGTAAGTAAATAATTTCATCAGAGGTGATACTTGTCTGGAGTATGTTGCTTATGTATAAATGCCTATCTTTTTTCTCCACTAATCCCTCCATGACAGTTCTGAGTAGTTAAATATATATATTATGATATGGAGTGAAGTTCTTAGGCATCTACATTTAATTTCAATTTTCTTTTTTGGAATTTTCATTTTCATTTTAGAAAAGTAGTCTTTAATTGAAAACATTGAGATGAGCTTAAAGTCATGTAGAAAAATGAAGCTTTCTATGCTCGTTAATTTTCTATTTAAAAATTTCCTTTCCTACAGATTTGTTTGTATAATCTGATGATTTCCTTAAATTCCTACTCATTTAATGGTTTGATGAAACCTGAGGTACCCAAACCCTGTTTTTGAATTTTTTAATGTCTCAAGTGTACACTCAGGTTTGCACATTGAGCTTCTCAATTTAAAATATTTTAAATATGAAATCTTTTATATTATATATGGTATAATCATATATTATATCATATAACAGGGTCAGAAGTACTTTTGATTATGTACTTTTGATGGTATAATCAAAATTATATATGGTATAATCATATAAGTTTTATTTTTTTACCTTATTGCGCTCAGTCTTTTTTTTTTTTAATTTAATCCAGAAATAGACAACAAGAAATATTACAAGTACAGCAAAGAGAAGACATTAAAGTGGCTGGGTAAAAAGGTATAGTACATCTCCAGTACCTACGGCAAAAAATTTCAATGTTCCTTTTTAAAATTCTAAAGAATGTGGTAAGTCTTAATCCAAAGACTATCTTGTATTTCCAACTAAGAGAGGAAAACTGTGTAAAGATATCCAGTATGAAAAGAAATCTTTTACTTTTCATCATCCCAAATTCACATGTCTCTGGAGTTTGCTAGATATGTTTTTTCTTTCTTTTCTTTCTTTTGTTTTTTGTTTTTTCTGACGTGCATCCTCATTTCCCCGTGATACTCTATACTGAATGAAAGAAGTTCTTACTCTTTGTTGATATAGATTGGAGTTTTCCATGCTAGACAAGACCAGGTTTGATGTGCATTTGCTGCGGTTGGTCCTGCAGGTGTCTCAGAGGTGGATGTTGCTCACCCATAGCCAGGCAAGGGCCTGAGGCAGACTGGATTCAGGCTTAGAGGAAGTGTGTCCCACTGTCTGGATACTGAAGAAAGGTCATCTTCCAGGCACACCCTGTACCTTAGTGACACTAGGAAATAGACTGCATATAAGGTCTGGCAGTTTTTTCAAATTGATTTAGTAAGTTACAACCAGTTTTTTTTTGTTGTTGTTTTTTAAATGGGACAGAATAGGATATAATGGATATGACAGGATAGGATGTATTAAAATTTAACAGCGTAAGAGCAAGTATTAAGCATGGCTCTATGAAACATTTTTATATATGTTTCAGTATTAACTTGCTGTGTATTTCTTACTGTGGACTGCGGCTAAAAAAATAAAAATAGCACAAAAAATACTTTGAAAGCCATTGGTCTGATACAGTATACTTTCACATAGATTAAGAATCTCACTAGACGAGATTATAGGTGACGCAGTTTTTGCAAATCAATGATACCAGTAGTTACAGTACTGATTTCTAGGATTCTCTTCTATCTTTCATTTTATGAAAAACATGTTTGTATGTCATATGTTACTGGGCACATTAGAAACCCTGGGAGCATGGAAGTGAACCTTGTAGAACCAGACTCCTACTGTACAGAGTAGTGAAAAGATTTTTAAAGTACCCCCATGTTTCACTTTTCATTCACCTTAGTATTAGTCTTTGTAGGCGAAAGAATGAGTATAAGTACTGAACAGAATCTTGACATTTAGTTTTTACCCTTAGCAAATGATAATGACATGAATAGCAATGTGAAGTTTATATTTATTGGATTTCCTTTCTTAAATTTCTAGAATTTGGGAAATTTACATTATTTTGTTTAGAAAATTATTACATGTAAACTTTATACCAGGTTCTAAGGACCTTACATATAGGGTGGGGAAAAGTAGGTTTACAGTTGTCAGTACACAAATCACAGTTTATTCTCATATTATTATTTATTATTATAATATTTTCCATATGAATCTCTAAACCTACTTTTGTGTCCCACCTTGTATATTAATTCATTTAATTTTCATAACAATCCTCTAAGGTAGGTAGCATTTTTATCCCCATTTCACCGAGAGGTTAAGTAATTAGCCCATGGTCACAGAGCAAATCCGAGCACCCCAATTCCAGAGTCAGTATTCTCATATTGTGTGCATTGAGATCATCCTGAAAAGCTATAGCTGCTGCTCAAACTTTTTCCAAATGTGCAGCCATCTCTCATCTTCTGATATTTTCTAAAGAAATAATTCTTCCTGGGTCTTAAATGGATTGAAGACTATCTGGAAAGCTGTGGATTTCTAGAGTTAGTTTGAAATACCCTAATATTTCCCTTTTGGTTATTTCATAGGTTAATCAGACAATGGCAACATTAAAAATCAATAACATAAATGTTGGTGGTCAGGTACTCTCGACTGCATTTTTCTCCAGTCACCGTATTTCCAGTGACAAGGAAGGTAAGTAAATAATCTAATAAGAAATGATTTTTGCCTGGAGTATGTTGCTTATGTATAGATGCCTATCTTATGATTTTAAAATCTCAGTGTGTCAGAAACTTCACATTCTTGCCATTGTCTTCTCATCTTGTGGCAGGTGTGCACCCGAACCAAGTAATATTTCTCCCATCAGTCACTTCTATCACTAATTGATACGTAAATCATTCATTGAGTAAATATTTAGTTTGCACTAATAGTAACAACCCTAACAACTCTGGCTTTCATTCATCGAGAGTTATATTGTGTGCCAGGCCTTTTACTAAATTGTCAGTTTACACACATTATCTCACCTGACTCCAGTAAGTCTCATTTTACACTGCAATTAAAAGTCTCACCACTAGTTAAATGGTAAAACTAAGCTATCAGGGAGCTGGTTTGACTCTTAAGCCCATACTCAAGCTTCTTGTTACACTATTTGTGTAGCACAGAGTGTCCAGTGAGTTGCATCTGTTTGCATCTTTCTCTCAAGAAGCAAATGTCTGACTGTAGGTCTTAGTACTTCAATTTTAGATAAAAATTTATTTACTTGGCAGTTTTTTTTATTCTTTGTGTTATTGGTACATTCTTTTGCCTTAGTATACTCTTATTTTTATGTATATGTTAAGTAAAAACAGCTATATAATGCAATTAACGTTCTCAAATGGTGGGACAGAAATTATTCTGACTTCAAGCTTCAGTTCATTGTTTCCCTGTCCTATGTATACAATTCTGAAACATCTGACTTTAGGCACAAAAATAAATAAAAATTAGGAACAGTGCCCTGTTTGTGAATGATGGTAATTGAAGCAGTCTTTGATTTGTAGAAACATACCTTGAACACGTATTACAGACAGATGACGGATGGCTCTAGCCATTCTGGGAGTGGCAGACAATGCCCTTGCCATACTGAGTTTATAGCCATCAGGGTCTTTGGCTGGTTATATAACAAAAGAAGAGAGGGGATTGAGTTTGATAAATTGATGGATGAATGGATAGATGAATGGATAAATGGATAAAACTGTAAGTTTTGTTTGTTTGTTTTAGTAGGAGAAGGGATGTTAGAGGTTATTTAGACAGATGTCATTAAAAAAAAAATTTTTTTTAAACCTGTTGTCTCAGAGAAGTAGATGACTTATCCAGGGTCACTCAGTCTGGCTAGTGGGCCAGATCTTTCTTTCACAGTCTCAGAATATAAGGAAGGGCCTGGGTTTGGATATATTGCCATTTAGTGTTCTAGCCATAAAGTAAGCTTTATACTCTTTATTCTAGTTTCTTTTTTATATATTTAGCTTGACATGGAACCAGAAGAAGCAAACAAATGATATGATGGCATTCTTAAAATTGTTTTTTTCTATTTATGACTCGTTGAATAATTTCTAGCCTAGAACCATGAGCACATTTTGAGAAGAGTTCAGTGGTAACTTCCATTTCAACGCTGGCAGTGAAAATCTCTTACTGAAGACTTCTTAAGATCAGGTGGACCAAGAAACAGACACTTTCTAATGAATACTGAGGCAGCCCTGGCTGGGTGGCTCAGCTGGTTGGAACGTCTTCCCTGTACCAAAGGCTTGCAGTTTCTGTCCTGGTCAGAGCGCATTAGGTTGCAGGTTCGATCCCCAGTTGGGGTACGTGCAGGAGGCAACTTATTTCTCCTCCCCTCCCCTCC